>JAOPTO010002396.1:222675-542797 GCA_033822845.1 Tetrapedia diversipes | reverse complement strand
TATTATACGTATATTTGAGGAAAAGTCTAAAGTTTAAAGGGGATTCAATTACATTGTATATATGAAATTCTAATCGAAATTTTAAAAACGGTCATTTGACCAGTTGTGGTAGGAATAGTGTTAATCTGGGCTATGAACGCGTATATGGGTTCTCACACAACTATTCAATTTGGGCTATGAACGCGTATTGGGTTTTCACACAATCATTTAATCTGAGCTACGAACACTGTACAGTTTTATAAAATAGTGTGCTTTGTTGTAAAAAGTGGGTGGTCCACAACACACGTTTAACGTCGCACAGCTCAGCGCTCAAAGGATTAACACTTTAACAACCGGCCACACAACATGTGTGCGATGCTACCGCCGAGGGTTATTAGCCGGTAACACACTCTCTTGCAAATCTTTCCTTTTGGCAGCATTTAAGTTCATATTAGCCGCAGAAATAAAACATCAGTGATAAAAAAGGGTGTACGAAGGGATTGTCGTGTTTGCTATACGAATAAAATTAGAAAACCCATACATTCTAAGTATTAAACTTGCCAAGTACCATTACATCTAGGTGATTGTTTTAATAATTATCACACAAACAAAAACTATTAAACTTGGCAATAATTTTAAAATTTACTTTTTTCTTTTTTATTATTATTTTTTAATTATAAGTATAAGAATTTAATTTTTTGTGTTTTTTTTATTAAAAATGTGTATGTTCGCACATGTTGAATTATTTCGTGAATTTATATAAAGTTTCTTTTAATTAATTCTTCAAAACTGTTACCGACCCCTGGTGATATTTAACTGAGTAGACACCCGGACATTAAAGTGTTAACCCTTTCACTGCCAAATACCAGATATCTCGTAGTAAGCATATGTACCAAAACTGTCGACTACGAGATGTCTCGTAGGGTGCGCTACAATTTAGATTGATTACAAATGGCACTCAGCAGTGGAATTTTATTCAACAACTCCGGAATTTTGCTAAATTCCGTGTTTTTTTTTCAAATAAAATCTTGGCATCCAGGGCAAGACACTCTAAATTTGCCTGGCAGTGAACGGGTTAATAAGCTCCCGTTCGGTGAAGTGTTAACACCGGTCCGGATCGTGTTTCGAAAATTGCCAGCGGACCGGCTAATCCGTCGACCTCTGTCGTGACTATCGCGATCGGAAAGTTCATTCATCAAGCTTATGAGCGCGTGTCGGCCACCACGATTCTACGATGCTGTTAAAGTTTATGGGCGCGGTCTTGTGTGTATACGAAACGACTCGCGCGCGCCTTCCGAGAGTTTATTGATTCTCGAGCCACGGCATCTTTCGGCCGCCGTTCCGTCCTATCAAGTTTACTCCTCCGACCCTCCTTCATCCCTCCCTTTGGCTTACCGTCGCCCCGTGTCATGTCTACGGGGTCGCTTCGTGAAATCCAATGATGTTCCCGGCTCGCGAAGGAAAGTTTGCTCGTACGAACGAAACGGAGGGGAAATATTTCTCGCGCGAAGGGATACACTCCGCCTTCTAAACGCAAAATTCATGGAGGAACGAGGTCGTAGTTTTTTGAGACATCGAAATATCAAAGAATATCAAGAGCCATTCCTCAGAATTTGTTACGGTTTGATGAATCATTGTTGTGATGAATGAATGTTTAGATGTCTGGGCGATCCTGTGGAATTCATTCCGTGCGAAAATCAAGATTTCCTTTCTTTTACACGATTTCTTAAGCGGTAGGACTACTTATGAACTTCAAATTAAATAGAAACCCTAAAATGGATTAACAGAAATGTATATTTTGAATACTATATGGTTTTAAAATGAAAGTCGTTCAACAGTTTTATAGATTATTAGAAATTTAATGAAACCTCTGGAAAAAGTAACATAGTAGACATAAAAAACCCCTTCCCCTATTCTTATAGAATGAAAATATATATAATATTAAAATATTAAGTTCTTCATTTAAATTCCACTGTTCTAACAGATTTTTAATAGATCATTTTGCGATGAAGGTTTAAAAATATTATAAGCTAAATTGATAGACAGAATATATATTCCAGAAAAGTAAGGTAGTTTCATCGAGTATTAGTTAATAAATAATTTAAGTTTTTCAGTTTTCAATTCAGTTTCTGATCAATATCTTCCTTTTGTTTTTGTAGAAATTTTTTCAAATATAAAATACAAAAATTTATTTTTAAAGGTCAACCATATTGTGGTTAGCTGTCAGATACCTAATATAAAGATTCCAGAAACTTAATTAAGATCTGATTTTAAGAATGCTTGATCAAAAACTGGGTCCCTAGCGATAGATAGCTACCCATATCTTCAAATAAATCTAGTTTATTCCCTAGAAATTATTTAACCCATTAAGGACTTATTATTCAATATGTTTTTTAACATTGCAGTTATATAAAATTATTAAGCGAATCTTTGAAATTCCTTTTCGTAACCCCAATGTTAATAAACTAAAATACAATCGCGAACAAAATATTCATCGAGCTATCACTAGTCCTTAATGGGTTTAAAACCCATTCCAGTTGCCCCTGCACTGACATAATCGTAAAAATACAGGGGTCCCGAAAAAGTGTCCAAAAGTAAGCCCACAGATAACGAAGCTTTTAATTCCTGGGAAGGGTTCAAACAAAGCTTTCTTTCTGTGGGGACGTTATGGAAATAATTGACCAGTAATAATTCAACGTATATTAAACTTTATTGTCTACAACGTTTAGTTAAAATATAGGTTCAAACACTTCGAGACTCGAGGAAGGAATGTCAGCCCAAATTCTTTTTCGCAAGCTTACCGCCACGTCGTCCTCGAAGATTGGGGAAAACGTTTTTTCGAGCTGCATAGGGCCGCGACCCATATCTAATTCCTTTATTACACCCTGGGCCCGAGTACTCGAATTCGGGTATTTTTTTTCTCCACTTTGTATTTCACTTGTGCATTACACGCCACACATCTATAACCCTTCCGTTCCTGCGCGTCATCTCGTAACGAGCGCAGAAGGTAAAGAAACACGCGTATTCAAATTATGATAAAATAGAGGAACAAAACATCACGTCCGACCCCATCAACACTCATTTCCATTTTACATTTATATGTTACATTTATTTCCGATTTTTAGTTTATATTAGGTGTTCAAATTAATTCAGTGCCTTTTCCGTGCGGAACCCATCTTCCTAATTTTTGAATTTTGCCCTAACTGATGTAATCGTTGCTATGGGTAGCACTCAGTTGCAGCACAAGTGTTTACTTTTTTTTTCAAATGCTTTTCAACAGTTTTTTTTAACTTTTTTTCCTGTCTTCGACGTGGCTTGTCGGATAGATTAAAATCTCCGTTTCGAAACATCTGAAACCGCTTTTTACACATTTTATAAGTCACAGCATCATTACTAGAAACGGAGCAAACCATTTCTTAGATTCTGAAACGCTTTAATTTAGTTTAAACGCAAAAAGAATACAGTGTTTTAAATGCTCCTTGTAGAACGCCATATTATTTACTGAAATTAGATGAAGTTATTCCGAGTTGTCATCAATTCTTTTAATGTTCCTTAAAGTACAATGTTGCTACGTTGAAATCACTATAGGAAAAGCAGTTTAATTTAAATGAAAGTTACAAAGCATTAAAGGCACCGAATTAATTTGCACACCTAATAACATTAATCGTCTCCTCGTTACCATCCCTAAGTGAACTTCGCCGCTTTTATTCAAATTTTCCTGCGTTGACAGCAGTCTAGAAAAGGCTTGATGCACAGCATTCTATGAGTCGGCTCGCCTCGCAGATGTCTCGAACGATTTTCCGCTAGCACGCGTATTAAAATTAATATAAAATTCGAGGAATAAAACACCACATCTAACCCCTTCAACGTTACATTTATTTCTGTTCTTTTTTTTATAACATCAATCGTTTTCTCGTTACCACCCCTGGCTGAACTTTGCCGTCTTTATTCAAATTTTCCTTCGTTGACAGCAGTCTAGAAAATGCTTGATGGGTGGTATTCTATGAGTCGGTTTGCCTCGTAGATGCCTCGAACGATTCTCCATTAACACGCGTATTAAAATTAATATAAAATTGGAGGAACAAAACGCCACATCCGACCCATTCAACGTTACATTTATTTCTGTTCTTTTTTTTATAACATCAATCGTCTCCTCGCTATCATCCCTGGCTGAACTTTGCCGTCTTTATTCAAATTTTCCTTCGTTGACAGCAGTCTAGAAAATGCTTGATGGGTGGCATTCTGTGAGTCGGTTCGCCTCGCAGATGCCTCCAACGATTTTCCGCTAACACGCGCGTTTTGAGAATAATCGGCGGGAGGAATGGCATTATTCTTCATTAGCCGGTCCTCTTCCCCTCTTTCAATGACTCGTCGCGCCTCTTAGCGTTTCCACGGCGTGATCGTGGGGCCATCCATCTTGCGAGGAATCCTCCGACCGCCTTCGTCTATGTTACTCCCCCACCTTCCTTCCCTCCGCCCACCATCCTGGTCGAAACTTCTCCCCCTGGTCGGCGGATAGCTGGCTGCCACTCGAACCCTCGGAGCGGTTCTCCGCGCTGGTTGCCTTACAGTTACGTGAGAGCGACGCGTATCCGGGTGCAACCACCCGTATAATTGTCGGGGGGGAGCCGGTTTGGGTGTCGTGGAAAAAGCGGCAGGAAGGGACGGCGAGGTTGAAGGGCGAATAGGAGCGGGAAAGAGGGTGGAAACGGCTGACGAGAGCTGCTCGCCCTCGCACCCTCGCGCAGTATCGAGCGTGAGAGAGGGCCGCCTTGAATTAACGCCATCATATTTCAGAATGGAGAAGCTCGTGCCGGGGTTTCCTTGCCATTTGTCTCGGAACTCGCCGTCCACCGAGCGGAACCGCCTTCAGCTTGCCGCATGAGTGATACCCAAGCTGAACGAGTACCTACCCCCGCGAAATCTGGCGAAAAACAGAAACCTGATACGGTTCTTCGTTTCGATTAGCGCTCTACTGCCTGGCATTTCTTAACTAATTTTTTCATTGTACAGCGTTCGTACATCACAGTTTCTATTACCATACGTATCCATGAATCAATGAAGATCGAGCATATTGAGTTCTGTAGCATTTGTAGCAGACAATACTTTTGTTTGTGTAATTACATATGTTTGATGTTGTAAAAATGAAATATTGGATTTAATTAACGATTAAAATACGATTGAAAAACGCCAAGGAACGCGATCGCGATCCTTTGATTATGAGTCGAAATAAGCCGAGGGCCCGATAGCTCTTCTTACAAATTAGGTATATATACATATATGTAAATACTATTAATTTATAATAGGTAACAATGAAATACAAAATGCATTACTTGGATTACTGATAGTAGTAACACATTGCGTACGGCGCTCTGCTCGCCAAAAAAATTGAATACAGTGCATACAAGCACCTTTTTCAATTTACATTCGTAAATTCTTAAATGTTAGTATATGTTTTTTATATATTGGTTTATTATGTAACAATAAACGTGGCAAATATGACAAACATAACAAACAGATCAAATTATTTGTAGTCGTGGATACGCGCATATTAAAATCATAATAACACTCAAAGAGTAAAACAACACGTCTGACGTGTTGAACACACTTCAACGTTACATTTATTTCTGTTCTTTTTCTTATAATATCAATCGTCTCCTCGTTGCCACCTCTGGCTGAACTTTGCCGCCTTTATTCAAATTTTCTAGAAAATGCTTGATGCATGGCATTCTATGAGTCGGCTCGCCTCACAGATGCCTTGAATGATTCTGTGCTAACACGCATGTAACAAAGTATTAAAACGAGATATCTCGTCATCCATACGTAATGGGACGTAAGTACATGCGTCTAAAAGGTTAACCGTAAGCGCATTTATGAGCGCTCAGTTGTCTGTATCAGTCAAATGCGCTGGGTTTTCTCGACACGAAATCTGAAGAGTGCGGAAGCAATTCATGATACACAAACGGTTAAAGATATGAAGGTGTTTATGGATAAATGAATAAATAGCAACAATTGCGAATAAAGAAAGGCTAACGATGAAATTCAATCGAAAAAGGAAAAGATTAATTTCGTAAAAACTTCTTCGGACGTTCTGAAACGTAGGATGTTTAGATTGGTCAGAAGAGAAAGGAATGATGTTGAAACTTGATTGAGAAGAGGGAGCTGAGTAGGCGCGGTTTAGATACGGGAATTTTTTGGAAACGGTACAATTGCTTTTCAACGAGACGTAATTGTTTCATGGTGCAGATAAGATAAGATAATTCCAGTTAATTGTTGTATTCATGTGTGTTTTTGCTGTTTCGGTATATGTTATAATCTTTCTCAATCAAGAAATGGCTGAGTGTTCGTTTTGAAAACGTTCAAGCTTATTTCTAATATATTTAAAAATGTTACTGTGTTGCTTTCTCATTCAAATAAATACAATACTAAATTTACAGTACTGGAAATTTTTAAAAACGCAAGATACGAATACAACTTTAATTTTATTCCTAAAATTTTGTAGGTTTTCAAATCAATTATAATTATCTATTTGTTTATTTATTCCTGAAAGGTTTAACTTTAGTTTAGCATAATAAGGGTTTCCACTATTCTAAAATTATTAAATATATTTGTATCTTTTAATGCATTACTACTAAATCGCTTTTAATTTCTTATGAACAAAGAAAGTGTAATTAAAAATCATTATTCATACAATGCTTGACTCAACCTATTCGTATACTCACAGAGGTTCCATGTCCCCACACATATAAACGGAGTTCTACTGTACGCATCGCTCCTGCCATCTTTTGATAGAGACCTCAAAGCAATCAACATATCATTGCTATTATTATTATTATTATCGTCCCTATACTTTCATCGTTAATGTTATCACTATCATCAATGGTGCAATTCGATCTGTTAACAGGTATGGTTCAAGAACAGGCGAGCGAAATGGCGGAAGCAGACGCGCAACACGAACGCGGCGGCCGACACGATAGACTTCAAGCCAGGTTTCGGCGCCAGCCTGAACAGCTTCATCGGACAGCCGTTCGCGGACCCGGACGCGCTCTACAGCTCGTACAGCCCGTACAACAACTGGGCGGCCAAGGTGCCGTCCCCTTTGAGCAGTAAAAGCTTCCCCTGGGTAAACACGTTGGGCTCCGTGGTGCCGACCCCGTCACACCACCACCACCACACCCAGGTCAGCCCCGTGAACTGTTTCAACGCCGCCACAACGTCCATCGCCAGCAACCACATGGGCGGGATGTCGGTGTCGGTGGGGCAGGCGGCCACGTCGATGCTTCCTGGCATGGGTTCCGGTCTAGGAGTGGCCGGCTCACCCGTCGCGGCCACAGGAGCCGGATGTCCCTACGCGGCGCCAGCCGCGCCGCACCATCCCTATGGACCACCGGTGTACACGCCGACAGCGGCAGCCCCGGAGAGTTGCACCGTGATGACCTCGAGTAGCATCGCCTCGCTGCGGCTGAAAGCCAGACAGCACAGCAGCGGGTACGGCAGCCTGAGTCGCAGCTCGTTCAGCATGGACAGCACACCGGTCTCCGCGGCCGGAAGCCCGGTAGGCTCGAGGGCGTCCTCCGTAGGCGGCGGAGGTGCCCTGAGCGCGTGTCAGTACGCTCTGACGACGACCGGCGAGGCGAACCCGCACTCGCCGAGCGGCGCGGAGGCCCACGTGAACACCACCGCCAGGGCTCAGGTCTGAGGTGAAGCGGGGGCTACTTCTAGCCCCCATCACCACACTGTAACCGCGAACTCTGGAAGCTCCTTGGCCGGCTCCGGGAGCTCTTTGGGAGCAGGCAGTCAGGTGGTACCGGTGGGAGCTGCAGCCAACGTGTCCGCCGGTCAGCAGAGCGACAATCAACTGAGGTCGCAAGAGTGACCCAGGCCTAGGTCCGCCGCTTCGCCGACCTTGTCGTCGACCCCTTCGTCGACCACTTCCCACCCCCCTTACCTGATGTACGACGAAGACGGGACCACGGCGGACCAGAAGATTCAGGAGGATAGAAACGCGATCGAGGCGGGCGGCGAGCAGGTGATCGCGACGCACGGGGGCATTGGAGTCGGCGTCGGGATCGGGATCGGTGGCTCCGGGGCGGGTTCCGGTGGAAGCTCGGGCCTGGCTAGCTATTGGCAGCACGTCACCACCGCTACGGGGTACTGGCCATCATTGCTCGACTGCTGGACCACGCCGTCCATAGCTTCCGGCTCGCAGACGCTGTCTCTGCCGCGGGACGAGAACTGAGCGCAATGGACGTCGTCGTGATTGCATCGTTGTCCTCGCAAGTGATCGTTAGCATCCTAAACCAAGTATGAGAAGTACAGTCGTACCTCGTCCGGCGTCTTTCGAATTTGCGTCGTTTTTAACTTGGGTCACCGTTGGTAACGCGATTGGCATTTATTTAAACTCTCGGATTTGTGTCTACGCGCAATGGTTACATATATTTTTATATTTTATTTATGATTATACCTTATATTTTTATTAGCTAGCTAAAATCTACGCTTGTCGTATAGATACGTACATGAGTGCAGCATTCCCGAGATAAATGTGAAAATCTCGGGATCGAGCTTCTAATTTATTATGAAGAGACCAGAAAATTCAGTACCTTTATCGAAGGTGAAGGAGGGATTAATATATTAATACCGTTATTTTTCTTTAATTTTTGGTCCTTTCTTCGTGAAACTTTTAACAACATATTTCTAAGTTATTTAGCTAGTGATATGTAGTGATGCATTATCATGTACTAAATAACCAGATAGGATCCAAATTACGTCATGTTTAATTCTTTAATATTTTCATTAATAATAGAACAAATAATAAATAGTTCTATCGTTACATTAGTATTGCCTCATCGATATAAGGATTTAGCTGTTTCACTGGTGTCACGTTTTTGTAAAGTAAGGAAGAAAGTGATGGCTCTGAAAAAGAATCCCATTCAGTAGCGAAGATAAACTGTCTTCACAATTATTATAGATTTCCGTCTTACATTAATCGTGGGAATGCGTACTTTAAGTTCATTGCGACTTACGCTACTTTAGTACTAATTACATGTACGTATGAGATACAACTGTACTTTTTCGTCACGTTATTCGCTTTTGACGATTCACATACTACAGTTTTACACTTGTTTTCGTTGGGGATAAGATTTTGCGAGGACTTGTGGCAATTATAACGATGTCGTGTTATTACGTTCTCCGTCGAACCACATAGACCGACTTTTCGATGGTTATTCACACTCGATTTAACTCTTTGAGGCACAGGATTTCAGAGAATAAATGGACCCGTGTTGCACAGAAATTTTGTTGCGTTTTAAATTAAACAAAATTGGTATATTTTTATTAACGAAGTACTGACATGTTGAAACTTGCCAACACAAGCGAACGTATTTATAACACTTTTTTTATGGTATTACCAACTGCTTTGCGTAAGTAAGACTAAATATATAAACCTATGCGCGTGCAGCTATTGCAATATTTCGAGGTGGTTCTAAAAATGTCCCATCATGCATTACCGTGCACCAAAAAGGTGGGACATTTTTAATCCCGCCGTGCCCCAAAGAGTTAACGACATTCTTTCCAGTGCAAGAGGTGAACAGAAAGAAACTCTGTACATACAATTGTAAATGCACGGACGACCGAACGCTTGTATTGTTATACATACGTACACTATATTTAATGTTTCGAAGAGTATACCTACTTCGCCTGTAAAGTGAATGGTCACGTGGAAAGGACTTGGAATTCGTCAAGGAATTGGTTCAGCTCAACAAACAGTCACCTTTCTGCATTTTTTCATGCGAAATCGTGTGACGCGTTTAACTAATACTCGAGCCAAAGTGCAATATTTTCGACTCGGTGGTCATCGAGCAGCGAGCTTTCTATTTTCCTAAACTTTTATGTTCTACCTGCAACTATTATTTCCTTTCTCGCGAGCTCACGAAGTATCGCGCGTTTCCCGCAGAAATTCGGAATTCGTTGAGCAACATCGATATCGTACTGTCTGTCAAGACTCCCCCACCCCCCAGGAAAAGTAAGTTTAATCGCCAATTAGAGGAATAACGAGAATGAAGAGAATGGGATGACCTAATAAGAGATCCAACGTGGATCAGGATGTACTCATTATTCTGTAGATATATGTATAGTAGACGCTGATTTTACGCGGTTCGTGAATATCTTTCAGAATTGTTATATTGTAATAATGATAATAATAACATTATTCAGCAGAATACCAAAAAAAAAAAGAAGAAGAGTGAAAAGAAATCATACACACAGGTTGTAAGTAAATGAAATGGACACTGTTGCAGCAGAAACCGGTGCTTTGTACAGTGTACGAGGAAAGAAATCATTTTATCGACTATGCGTACGTTATAAATATTAATACCATTATTGAGTAATTATAAAAACTGTATTCGATATCCTTGCAGGGCACGTGTAACTAGACTTTCGAAATCCATCGATTCGTCCACCTCGTCTACTTAATTTTTTTTATTGTATTCAATCACGCTGTTTAACCCTCGTCCGCATATGGCTGGGTCACCTGAGACCCGAATAATATATACGTGTACGGTATACGAGATTTTATTTCGTAATTTTCGCGATGTAATGCAGCTTTCATAGTTTTCTAGTATCCACTGTTAATTTTTCGTAATGAATACAGTAACGATGATTGAACTGCGGATTTTTGTGCAAGTTTATTTTTTTTGAAAAAGAAAAATAAAGAAATGGAATTTAGATAGAGATTCGTTTCAACCCCTAAATTTCCAAGTTTTTGCACTTGCGTGCATACTATGCTTTTCTGTGCGCTTAAATTTCCTAGAGACGCATAAAAAATCCGCAGAATAACGAAAAAATTTGTGATCATACTATACTTTCTGTCCTGAAACAATTCTAATTTATGAATTGAAATTAAACGGAATCGGCTTAGCCGCTGTCGTTCGAGGGTTAATAACGTGTGTACCCTAATTTGGCATTAATTGAATGTTAAAAAATTGCTAAATTACGATACTTTATGAAAATTCATAACCTGAACAGGGTCGTGCTGGTGCACACAGTGAAAAGAAAGAAAAAAGTGTATCGAACGACGTGGATTTAAAGATGAAGCATATCACCGTTATAATTTGTATAGATGGAAAAGAGGAGTGAAGGGGAAACGATGTGAATCGATCAACTTCGAAAGTCGACGCAGGCATAATATAGAACAAATAGTGACGTAAGCTAGATTTAAGAAACGACCGCTATTTTGTATGAATCCCAATGTCGTACAAATGTTCGTCGTGATCACATATCCCAGTTCCCGCGGTGAGTGATTGCAAATGCCCGCTGAAGAATGTTCTCATTCCCGTCGTCGTTTCACTCACTACGTGTAAACGTTCCTACTGGGCGATATTGAGCGCCGAGAGGCCCCGTTTGTAATCTAGTCACAATAAAAACCAATTCTACTCTAAGCGAAGTCGTGCCACTGCTTCACCGCCACCTGTCTCGTCCGTCGTTACAGTTCAACCCTTTCTGTTCCTTAATATTTTTATTTTTTTAACACCCCTAATGGGGTATTCTGCTGTAGAACGTGTTTCTTTAACACTACTATAACTACCAAGACCGGGCAAAATGACCGATTCGTAATTTTTTATGGAAACTTTGTAATTTTTGTTACCCACACCTTTGGAAATTTATTGTGATGTTTACTGTAATTATTATGATTTATTTCCCTTGTATTAGATATTTTTTAGATATGATTTTCAATTTGATTTCTTCGTTACAAATAAGTATAGTCTAACCCGTCGGTAGTTATAGTGTTAAGTCTTCTTCAGTATTTTTGTATACAAAGAAACTGCAGTAGAACGTTGATTACCCTAACGTAGCTTAAAATAAGTTTGTTGAAAATTATTTTTTGGGAAATACGGTGGGTGATCAAATTAATATAATCGCATGGGAATTATTTATTATTGAAGAATTAGAGATTGAACAAGAATAGGTTTTAAGATATATTTAAAATGAAACCTTATTCGTTATAGAAAACACATACTTCTAAATAGGCAGTGTTAACAAAGTAGAGAAATGAAAAATGTCTGATTAACATAGATCCTACAATCAATGCTTTCGACATAAAATCGACTTTTGTTACTTTCAAATATTCGGTGTTGTGATTAAGTTTCTCCGCGATGCATTGGATGGAAATAGAGAAATTGATTTGGAAATACGTTCAATGTTGTCAACACAAAATGGTTAGTATCAACAAAAATTACTTCATATTGAAGATTCTTATTTCAGGTACAGTAGCGGACAAAAGTTTAAGACAATAGGACAATATAAAACATAATTTTATGGTTCGCGAATATTGTTTATCTATTCATTTTTATTGTCATTATGGTAGAACACTATTTATTGATTAGCATAAAATACAAATTTTAATTATACCGTTATATCTTATTAATTAATTAAAGTACAGTAAAACATAATTTTATGGTTCGCAGACAATGTTTCTCTATTCATTTTTATTGTAATTATGGTAGAACACTATTTATTGATTAGCATAAAATACAAATTTTATTTATACTGTTATTTCTTAATAATTAATTAGTGTACAGCAGCGGACAAAAGTTTAAGACAACAGAACAATATAAAACATAATTTTATGGTTTGCAAATATTGTTTATCTATTCATTTTTATTATCATTATGGTAGAACATTATTTATTGATTAGCATAGAATACAAATTTTATTTATACTATCACTTCTTATTAATTAATTTATTTATTTTCTTTGATCCTTTGGTCTTAAACTTTTGTCCGCTACTGTATATTTAAATACGCTTTTATACGTATTTCAGTACGTGTCATATTCAAGACAAAAATTGCAATCATAGTACAAATTCATAGTCTTCGTTTAGTATTGAGCGTAGAAAAGTGAAAGCGTTATTCTCGAATCTTTATCAAATATCCGTTTATTACTCGAATGTAAAAATGGTAGACATGCATTTGCTTTATGGCTTTGTCAATGGAAACACTTCTGTAGCTCGTCATTTATATACAGAGAAATATCCTAATCGTCATACTCTGTCTTGTTAACTATTCAAAAATCGTCACCAACATTTATGTAAATTTGACTTAAATTTGGTTTCAGTTTATGCTTACTCAAAATATCGAATATCATTAAGTAATAGATAAAAGTCGAGTTTGTATCGATAGGATTGACTTAAGGACCTATGTTAAAGAGACACGTTTTTCTTTTCTTTTCTTGAGTACTACAAGTCTTAAAGTATTAAACCCTTCTTTTCCGAATACCCTGTATAACAACAATTTTTTAACTTGCAGAAATATATTATTAACCTGTAATTCAGAGTGTTGAAGATTTTTTAATGATTTTGTTTTACAAAGGGAATTGCGTTGACTACAAAAGTACTTTTCGATCATTTTACATTTTTTCATCACATCTTATATTCTATTTTTTTCCGTAATAATTAGTAACATAAAAGTATTATTAAATTATGAAAAGTTTAATTAATTTAAACTTGGATTCGTTACTAAGTATAGAGTTGTAAAAGAAATACAATACCTTACAAATGTTTTTTGCAACCACTGTATATACTTCACATTATTTTATTATTCTACTATTCTTATTTACTTTATAATATATTAGATCGACAACTAATTTTTCTGAAAAACCTGTTTATTAAATATTATTTATTAACAACAACATTCAATCTCCACAATTCTATGAAATTCGAGTAGTTTTCAAACAAAATTCACGAAATAATGCGTTCTGATGTGATTAATATTTATGATCTATTTTACTTTAAAAACGTTTATTCTACCCTATAAATTGAACTTTTTTTCTTAATATATTCCAGTATTTAATATTGCACTCATTGTGGCTTGAATGGAAAATTAAGTTTTTAATTTTGGCACACTACGAAACAAAGATTTCTAATCCCTGATTTGAGAAATGGAATAAATTTCCATTTAGATTCTACTTCTTTAATTATGCACTGTGTATATGAGAATACATATTTGTATTTCTCATCACTAAACTGCTTAAGCTTATTGGTTCTTTGAAACTGGCTTTTTGGTCGAAAGACTAAATTCGTGTGTAATCTGAGCAGTATTCTTTTGTACACTTGCTCTTGAATTTCGTTTAATGTAGTTAATCTTCTTAGTTGTTTTTATGACATCCTACCTCGTTGCTGATTTTTTAAGCTCCGTCCCCTATAATATAATGCAAATACGTTATTGACAGTAGATTTACTGATTGATAATAAAAACAGAGATGTCACGAAATGTTAACTTCTGATAACTCAATTAATTTCCTCTCCGTTTCAACGGAACTGTTTCGACCCACCTTATCGTTTTAACCACACAAATCAACCGAGCTTAAGTTAGTACTTACTCTTATAAAATACTGTACGGTAATTGCGTGTAAATATTCTAATGTAATTTGTGGGAACATTCATTAAACTGAAACGGCTGGAAAGTTTGGAATAAAAATGTCACTATTCTCACAGCCTTCTAAACATGTCTCTGTTCAAAGACACTTGGACGCTTATAAAAAGTTCAATAAACTTAAAAGACTACAGGAAAAGTAGAGAATTATTACCTATTTATTTCTTTGTTTATTATTTATTTATTCATTTCTTATCAGGTATTAATACGTTTATTTTGTAAAATAATTAAGTGTTTTTAACAATATATGTATTAAATATGTATATACTAAACTTATTGGAATTCTTTTCGAAGTGGTAAGTAATTTCTGAAATTATTCTAACAGGTTCTATATTATTTCTGTTTTTGTTGACTATCTCAAACTTACATTTACCCAACATAGGAAGCGTACAGAGTTCTGTCACCAAAGCAGGTTATCATGATTTATACCCGTTAAAAGTAACTTCTTTTGCGTGTATTGCAGCCGTGAAACCTATTCTTTCTCATATCAGAACGACGTTAACGAATACATTGGACATATACCTACATAAATGGTCACTATTAACAAATGAAGGCTCCTTTTCTGAACCATTTTTAGTGAGTTACCTCGTCAGATAAGAAACTCATAAGTGAGACACACCACACCCGTGTGCGTACAGTAACGGACATAAGTTTAAGACGAGAAGATATAAAATAGAGTACCATGGTTTATAAATATTATATGTACATTTATTTATATTATTAAACAGTATAATATAGTACTTCTTGATTAGAGGACTTGGTTAGAGGGCATGCATGGTAAAAATGGTCTGAGAAAAGTACGATAATAAATAAAATGTTATTATAAAAAAAAGGAAATATCCTCTGAAAACGAAGTTAAAAGACGGAAGAATAGACTTAAGAAGATAGACTTAAGAAACTAGAGTTAGAAATAGGAAATAAGTGAATAATAGAGGAAATAGGGAAAGAGAGGTTAGGTGAGAAAGAAATAGTACTTCTTGATTAGTACAAAATACAAAAATTGTTTACTGCATTATTCCTCGTACGTGAATTACTTTATTTTCCCTGAACTCTAGAGAAAATAGGAAAAGTGAGGTTAGATTAGAAAGAAGTAGTACTTCTTGATTAGTACAAAATACAAAATTTGTTTATTGTACTATTCCTCGTACGTGAATTACTTTATTTTCAGTGAACTCTAGAAGAAATAGAAAAAATTAAGTTAGGTTATAAAAAAGTAGTGCTTCTTGATTAGTACAAAATACAAAATTTGTTTATTGTGCTGTTCCTCGTACGTGAATTACTTTATTTTCGCTGAACTCTTAGTCTTAAACTTTTGTCCGCTACTGTAATTGGGAACATACGGACTGCAATATCTTATGACTGTGCCATGCCATTAATGGCACGACGATCATCGTAATATACGTTTAGTTTAGTTTAGCGGGATGAGAGGGGTCGTCGGGTATCGGGCGACCCTTCGCGTGCCGCCGTGGAGGGTGCATAATTTATCGCTTTTCCCCGACCACCATAATGCAACACGTTACACGCTCGGTATGCATGTAGATTCCGAAGGTTATCGATGCTCCCTCAATGTCCGGGAGGGTGTAACATAGAATGCCTAACTGCCGATAAATAGCCTAATCATCGATCGGAATTCATTGCTCTGGCTTCGGTCTTAATTCAATAGCAATCGTGTAATCAGGAAGTTCAGGTAACCGAGGAAAAGTTATTGGCTTAGCTGGACCGATGAAACTTCTATTACAGTCAGTCGCAAAAGTTTACGCGCTCCTGTGAAATTTTTCCATTTTTGATGTTTTATGGAAATCAAATATGGCCAAATATAGCGGTACAGTTCTCGCGATTTTCATGTGTTTAACTCTTTGCACTCGAGAGCTGACTGTTAGTCGTCTATTAATATTAACTTCAAAGATTTTCAAACTCAAAATATTTACTAAGATTCGCTTATATTAAACTTCATTTAGTTTAGTTAAGTTATACAATAAAATTTGTATATATGATTATTTAACCTCCGAGTTTGACTAATAAACAAACTAATTAAAGATTGAAAATTTGCGAAACTATCATTTGGCAATTAACAGTCGCCTCTCGAGCGCAAAGGGTTAAAAATCGAACATCTGTCTGCGGTCGTTGGGTCATTTTCGATTTCCAATCAACTGCGTTTTCTCTTTAAAGAATAAATCCAGAAATTTTGAAAAACAACATACAAGGATGCTATTTTTAGCGTCTTTTAGCAATTTAAGGTTGTTCAAAAAAGCGATTCGTATGAAATAAAAACCGAAGACTACAGATTAAACTTTATTTTAAACGAAATTGATCGATCACACGTGAAAAAACTAACTTGCTTGACTGACATGCTTGTTTAAAGCCTCGGTTATTACTCTCATGATTTATTTATGTTCTTTGTATATTTTTAAAGCCGATTCACTAAAACAGTTAAATTCCTCGATAACAAACCAGTTATAAATCCGTTCGTTTAATACTTTTACGTAAATATCGAATTAATTGACATAATCGAATTTTATAGTGGTACATATTATATCTCTGTTTGACTTCTAAGTAGTGAAATTATAAATGAGAAAGAGAATAAACGTAGCTATAGTTGCACCACTTCCGTAGAAATTCTAACAGACACGTTTGAAACACCTACTAATTACAGGTCCAATGTACAAAGAGAATTTTATCTTCCCGTAACTTATCTTCTTTCGTAATCTTATCGTTTAGATGGTATATAACACTCTTCTAACCAAAAATTACCGCGCAAAATGAAGATTTTCATGATGATCGTTACAGTTCCTTTCTGTTTCTTAACAAGCAATAAAAGATTTATATTATAGCTGTTTTAATTGTAATAATCAATTACGATATTATTTTTGCGTACAAAAATTGTATTAAGTATTTAATTGACAAATACATAAATATATATATCAGTTCTTTATATGTTTATTAATTAATTCCTGTTAAAAAAATTATAAACATTTAAAGATATATTAAAGCTTAAAATACAAAGTAATGTAAATACATACGTTTCATATTAAGTTAAAATATAGCTAACGAAGAAACCATTTATTTTAAATAAGCAACAAAGTTATAAAACAAATGATTCTAACGTATCAATGTAAAAACTATTTAAGTATTCTAAACCACCATATATACATAGATATACAGGGTGTTCCAGTTTCTTAGTGTCAAACGTGGTCAGTATATTCTATATACATTAGAATATGTGATATGAACTTATGTAATTATGTAATTTAACGCTTTCTTAAAAAATTATAAACAAGAACATGAAGTTTTTAAGTATTTTTATTATCGGCATTCATAAAATTAACACCAATTAACCAATTATTTGATATTAATTATTACCACTGATACTAACTTTGATCTGAATTCGTATATGCAACTAGTGTTCCACTTCAAAATGGCTACCATCATTAGCAATGCAAGATTGACGGCGGTCGCAAATGGAAGTTATCCATTAGCTCATTTGTACATCGTTTGCCAATGAATCACTAATTTTTTTCACTAATTTTTTAATCTTTTTTTCCAGCTTTAACACTAAAACTACCAACAATTAAAGTGTACTTATTTGCATGAAAGAAATTAAATTGAAAGTTACACGAAAAAATACCGAGTATATAGAAAACAAATCTTTATTTGCACCTTCTGTAGAAAATCATAGTAAATTTTAGAAGCTTTAACTTTACCGTGAATTGATAAGGTTGCTATAAGTAATCACCAATTGGTCATTTTGACTGGTGGTTCCAGTGTTAAATGGAAACGTGCGAAGGGCAGCGTCCTGTGATGTCGTTTCGTCGACGAGATGTCCCTCGCTCGTAAAAAGGCTGATCGGAGAACGCCGTCATCGAGGTTGGCTTACGAGTAGTCGCAGTAACTCCCGAAAGTTTCACGTTGCTCTTTCTCTTCGACTGCGTATCAAGAAGCAAAGAGCGCAGACACACACACGGGGAAGGCCGGGTCCGCAGAGATTCGAGGATTTAGCGATGGAATAAAATCCGATACGGCCTCGTGAATATGTTGTCCCTGCGTCTGTTCCCCCGAGAATCGGTTGGGACTCTGACGTTCACAGGAAGAAACGAATACCGTGGCCTGTTCGCTCGTTGAAGACCAAGGTTCTGTTTCCATGAGCTGTTTCCGTCGTTCGCTCGACGGTTGCTTGGGATATTGGCTGTGAACCGGAACTTGATCACGGCGCCATTGACACGGTCGGGGACAGGGATAGAAAACGAAAAGAGGTATACAGTGGCTCTAAAAACTATTCGTACACTGTATTACAAGGATATTCACCTAATCCTGAAATTCTGATTTCAATGAAATTTTGTGTGTGTACAGAACATAGTGTGTCCTGCGTGGAACAATCTTTTTGGCGGGAAAATAACTTTTAAAGGGGCTGATAAAGAACATCAAGGTTTCAATGATTGTTCATGCTTTGAATACAAGCTTTTCCGGGTTCTTTTTTTTTATGACAGGGCGATAGAGTATTAAAAGTTAAACATTTTCTATTCGTAAAGTTTTGGTTCTTCAATTACAAATATCATTACAAAGTTATTTTTTTTAAATTAGAGGAAGCTCAGAAACTTCAACGATGGTTTCACCCCTTTAAAGTGGCATTTAGATGAAAAAAAGAGATTAATTCATACGTATACTATTACGATCTACATACCCACAAAGTTTTATTAAACATTTCTATCAAACTCAGAATTACAAGATTAAACGAATTTATTTGTGACATAGTGTTCGAATACTTTTTGGAGCCACTGTAAGTGATATGTCTTGTATTTGTCCACCTTTTCTTTTCATTAAACCTGTTTCTTAGTAACCCGTTCTATAAGCTTTGCGATAGGTGGACTAGGAACTTTTAATGCAAATTTATATTGGGTGATTGCAAAAGTTCGTGCCCGTTTTTGATAAATGGCAAAGTATGCCTAGTTGACTGTTCAGTTATTTATTTTATAATCATATTATTAACTAACAATTATCTAAATGCTTCGTAATTCAACATAACTTTAAAAACGAGTACATTATTGATTAACAAATACTATTTTTTATGAAAATGTGTTGTATTCATTTTTAGTCAAATCAGGCACGAACTTTTGCAATCACCCAATATTTTGTTTGTAGGAATACAAATTCATGTTTATGTAACAATTTGTAAGTTTATATTGCACAAGAAGATCTCGTACGATAGATCTTTGAATTAATTTTAATAAATATCATTGTTCTTGAAAGATATGAGATCTTATTATAAAAAATTAATTTGATTTTGTGATTTCCCCTGCCACTCACTTATATATACAAAATTATTCATACCATATATATGTTAATTATACCAAACACATTTTTATACAAAACATTTTCATGACAGTTTCACCCTTCTCAAGATATTCCACTATTCTCAGTTAAAGGAAACACCGTATATAAAATATTTATATTGACCTATCACAAGATATTTACATTGATGTGTGGCTATCATAAGGTAGGATGTGTTTCATTATTGTAAGTAGAACTGAATATTCTTTTCCTTCCAGCTTTTAAAAATTAACTGAAGAAATATTGCAACTGCAGTGACTTTCCTCATTTCCTCAACTTTTGTCCTTTCGAAAGCAGATTTTCATTAATTTTTCTTTAATTATGAAGATACAAAACATGAGTGTATTAGACATAAAGATTTAAAGATACGAGCCAACTAGTTCCTTCATGTTTAAAACAATAATTACATTTTATTTAGAAAGAAGTATATAACTCGTAAGTAACTAGAAATAATTATGTGAATTAGTTAATTCACTAAATATTTTGTCTGACCATCTTTTGTTTTTGAAACTGCTTTGACCTGTTTCGTTTAATAAGCTTTTAATTTTGTTCACAACTCGACAATACTTATACTATCAATATCATTATACAACGTACCACTACATAAAAATAAAGAAAGCACGATGATTCTCACAATTTGGAAATGAGTTAGCAACTCGCCTTGATTTCAGATTGATAACAATAATATACCAATACCCCACTTTGCGTCGGGGTTACGTTCCAAAAAAACACGACGCAAAGTGAATTAAGATTTTCTATAGCAAACTATGTAAAGATCGAAGATTGAAACTGAACTCTAAAATTAGCAAAACAAAGTGAAAATAAAACTGTATTAAAATTACGTTGATTTTCGGTTAGAAGAGGAATTACCGAGTTTTTTTGGCATGGCGCAATTAGAAACAAAAGTAGAGCCATCTGTTAGAAAACAAGGAAAAAATTCAAGACTCGAATCCAAAACAACGCAACCTCGAAAACCTAACGACGCGCAATGAAAATTAGTACTAATTGAGCAGCGACGCAACATCGAAAAAACGCAAAACGAAACGACGCAAAGCGAGGTATTGGTGTATCTATATAGTTTCTTCGGTTTCTGAAAGCTGTCCAGTATAGGAAATCTATAGTATATATTTAAGAAATCAATTATTTAAAATAAATCAACAACAGTTTATTTTTACTAAATGTTTTTAATACAAAATAAATATGTACACGCATTTATTTTATTCTCACATTTGTTTCTTTTCTACAATGCCTTCTGTTTGTGGTGGGAAAAAGATTATGCTACTCGCCTCTATCGTATACCAAGTACCCTCTTGGCAAATTGTGCACTTATAGAGATAGAAAAAAGAAAGAACTTTAGACAAAAACGGTTCGATCGGTCGAAACGTGCTATTTGCTCCTCAAATTCTCGTGACAAACGATGCGGTAACGTCAGAGTCATTTATGACGGCCGTAAAACTTTTCAGGTGATTTCGTGACAACAGTTAAATTAAGGTGCGCGCTGGGTACAATCCCGTTCAAAAGTATCAAGGACGAAACATTTAGGAAAAATTAAATCACTGGAAAATTATTAAAATAGATAAAGATGGTTATTTAATACGAAACTTTAATATTCAATGTTTAAATGAAGATCTCACCAATTACATAATCATACATATATGCAGAGTTGGGCATTGTTCGAATGAAATATCCCTAACTCTGCACTCATGGTTCCAATTTTAACTGGAAAATTAGAATATAATATGATCAACTAAAAAAATTATTTTTTTCTCTTTTTTTAAATAAAAAGGGACATTGTGTGGTATATATAAATGTCTTTTTTAGGGGCGAAGAAGGTTTCAATTTCGAGTAAACTGCTCCTTTTTTTAATAGCAGTATCATCTCAAACACACGTGTCAATGATCAAAACTATTTTCTAAAATTTATATTTTCGTTTTCTATGATTTATCTCATTTCTATACGATTCAATTAATAAAATAATTTATTTTCTTAATTTTTGGCTTAGACCACTTTCATAATCACCAGCTCATATATGTATACGTTTTTAATAATTGAAATGCAATAGATAGTCAAATTAGTTTCACATAGACCGCAATTTTAGAACAGTAGTTATGGAAAACTTGAATGCATTGAAAAGTATAATACATATGCAAATAATATGCAAAAACACACAAAACATTCAAAATAAAATGCTCGTTACAACATTTAGAAAGCGAAAGAAATCTCTGTTTATATTCCATTTCTTTAATGATGCTTACAAAAATATGAATTCGCATAAAAGTCCACAGCCTAAGCATAGAAATACTTATGTCACTATTACATTTATGTTAGTCTTATAGTATATAACTATTATATTAATCTTATAGTGACAAAAGTATTTCTATAGCTAGGTTGCGAACTTTTATACAAATTCGTATTTTTCTAAGCATCATAAAGGTTACGAAATTTGGACCAACTATCTCATTCTAAACAAAACCTAATACTTGCTGGAACCTCGGTACTTGCGGATGGGAGTGTAGTTATCGATGGAAACAGGGTTCCGCAAATAGTGAACGTAAACGTCGTACATACGAAGTTTGTTCTCGAAATTCGAAGGTCTAGTTCCGCGCTGGCCATAAAATTCGCGAAGATTACCCGTTCGAAATATCAGACGTCTGAGCAAGATAAAGCGGCAATTAATATTAACTTGAGCAACATGTCTCACATAGGGTAATAAAGATACCATGTCCGTATCTCTGTTAACATCAACTAAAGGCATTATCATTGCTCGTGGCCATTGGCGTGGCCTCTCGTCGCGTTTACGAGACTTTTCTATGTTTGAAAGCGTTGTTGCAAACGCCTTTGACCGAGATCAGTAACATCAGCCGATCTTCGATGAATCTTCAGTAATTATTTGGAATCGTGTTCGCTTCATCGATTCAGATGACCTTAAAACATGCAGTTTCAGACAGTATTTTAAACAATTCTTTCCTATACCACCATTCTACCTTAATTTCTGAGATATTTGCAAAAAGGTGCCAGTATAATTACATTGATCTTTGATTATAATTTGAATTCGATTTAGGTCCTATACCACCATTCTACCTTAATTTCTGAGGTATTTGCAAAAAGGTGTCAGTATAATTACATTGATCTTTGATTATAATTTGAATTCGATTCAGGTCCTATACCACCACTCGACCTTAGTTTCTGAGATATTTACAAAAAGATGTCAGTATAATTACATTGATATTTGATCATAATTCGAATTCGATTCAGGTCCTATATCACCATTTTACCTTAGTTTCTGAGATATTTGCAAAAAGGTGTTAGTATAGTTACATTGATTTTTTATTATAATTTGAATTTGATTTGGCTATACGTAGAGGCAAATTTAGGTAGGTGTACGCTGAATAGGCTACAACCTGGGGTAGTAGCTGTTAAAGATGGCGGATTTGAGGAAAACTTTTTCTACATTAAAAAGTTTTTACAGGTTAATAAATTCTCACAAAGAATGCTTTAAAATCTAATATTTTATGGGCTTGTGATCTCCTTCCCCAACTTTTTCTTTTCATTATAGTGTGACAAAGAGAGTATAGAATAGGCCCTAGGGCCACGAAAACTTAAATCCGCCCTTGGGAATAGGTTAAAGTAGATTAGTGTTCCACCCACTTGAACCTAACTCAAACCTAACTCAGATCTAACTTCATCCACCAGTTACATTAGATTCGACTAGGTTACAAGTAGATCAGTATCCTGATCGCCGTTAGACAAGCTAAAATTTCAAATCATAAGCAAAAATCAGAATTTGTAATTACACTAACACTTTTCGTAATTATTTTAGAAATTAAAACAAAACGACGTTAACCTCTTTTATTTTATTTTTTTTTTTATTACACCCCGTTTATTAGTTAATATTTATTTATAAATTTAAAAAACTACTTTTCGAATGATCATAAATGATATAAACTTTTTGCCAAAGTTCAATTTCGTGACAATAACAAAATTAATGATATCGTACAATGTACAATATATATTATGTAAATTAATAGCGACTCCAGTTTTACATACTAAACTGTTTTAGATTATTTCTTTCAGAAGGATATTATTTTTCGATTAACCTTTATCATAAAATAAACTTTAAGTAAAAGTACAGTATGCCATATTGAGTTTTTAATAAAGGCTGTGTCTATTTTTGAAAGCATTAAATTTTTTCACAACAATATGACTACACCTAGATGTTTCAAACAATACTGTGTGTTCACATTAATTTGTACAATACTATATATTATACTATGACAAGCATTATATTATAATAAAAGTATTAAAGATATTAAAGTGATGAAGAATAATAAAATTAAGAAGAATCCTTGGTACCAAGATGATAAAAGGATACAACAAATTATTCCATGCGGTAGTTAGGTTTGCACAGTTCAAAACGAAGGACAGTCCATGAAAAGATAAGAAAATAGCGAAGGTAGTACTTAAAATGTTGCTTGGAGATGATTTTAGCATGTTTCATAATTTCCATTCATACAAATAATTATTCCCATAAAATTTTAACGAACTGAGCAGCGGCAGACCCCGAGTTATTCCGTTTAATTAAAAGCTATCAACTTTGTTATTATTAAGGTACTCCGTTTTAATCGACTTAATTCCAGCTTAATCAACTTAATCGAAATAGCTATCGGTTCCGTTCTGCGCAACTCACTTATTGGATTTCATTTAAGTTTCTTTATTAATTTCAACGTGGAACTTTCATTCATCTGGCTAATTAAAATGACTGGATTCCTTGATTGCTTCCTCGTCACCTCGTTCTATTGGCCAACCCTGGCTTAAATATTATCAACATGGTATCGATTAGCTCTTCGTATATTACAGATTATTACTTGTTTCCATTTGATTACTTATCCGCATGCAATTCTTTCGTACTTACCAGCATTAAAAGAATTAATAAACGTTTCACTTTTATGATTTTATTTTCTTGACAATGTAAAATGTAATAATGATATTTCGAAAATCACAATGAAACTTAATCTTTAAAATTAATGAAACTTAAACTTTCATTTCATGTTGATATTGAATATTAAAATGATATGAAAGATGTTAACACATTACGTAAATAATAAGTAGCCGTTAAAAATCTATTTCTTGATCCGTTTTTGTTCAGATTTAGTACTTATTTAATACAAATGCAAATCTTCGTGTCCTATTAAGGAATCAGTAAAACTACAGTAACAAACTTTTATTTTCAACAAAATATCAATGAAAAAAGCTGTTAGTTCAGAAATATCGGTAACAAAATAATTTGATAGTATTCATTCATTTCTGATAGTACTCCAATAGTACTTATTTGGTAGTGCATGTAAAAATATTAATTAAAGTGCTGAAAAGATACTTCCTAGCGCATTTTATTTCCTTGAAATATGTCGTCAAGAGCATGAACAACTTTTCTCTAAAACATACGTATCGGTTTGTTTCAATTTCTGAAATATTCACCAAAAGGTATTACAATAATTTATTTCGTCACAAAAAAGAGAAACCGATATACTGAGAAATATTCAATTTGAAGAAATATCCGAATTGGTGTTATTGAAAGGATACGTGAGTACAATCAATCACAAAAGTCTCTATACCCTTGTCAAATTTAAATCTGTTTAAAAAACAAAACCAGAGTTTGACAAAAATGATATGATAAGGACATAATTTTTAAGAAAATTTCAATTACATCAAAATTTTATTCCAGTTTCACTTAAAAATTAATGATTATTAATTGTTTTTTTAATTAATCAATTTTTTAATTGGCCATTGATTTCGTCGGTCGATTAAATAAATTCTCCATTTCGTGGCGATTAATTTTTTTAATCAACGATTGACGACTAATTTCATCAATCAACTAATTCAACCGTCGATTTTTCGGCGATTAATTTCTTTTAATCGTTTTCATCAATCATTTAGTCAAGTAAAAAGTTTTAATCGATCGATATCCAACTCCAAACAAAACAAGGATTTGGAGTATTTTATGGATATTCGCTTATTTATCAATTAAAATTAAACAGATTGTGAAGGAATAACAGTTTTTTCTAGATTGTTTATTAGAAGTCATAAGTAAATCGGAAATACAAAGACATGAAATATATTTTACAGCTACCATGGGTATAATAAAGTGGATAAAATTTGTTGTTACAATTAATTAAATTATTATAACCACAGATTTTATCGGTCTTAATATACAGTCTTTTTTTAGTTTACTTACCTATATTCTTTTATAAAGAAACGCAAAGAATACGTCTGAAACACTCGTTTTTCTGTTTCAGGCGTTTAACCCTTAACAAATGAGCGCATTTTTCTAAAACAATATATACAGTAGATCGACGGATTTTTAAGAAATCAATTACTTTATTTCCAGAGCAAGAAAAAGTGCATAATTAATATCACTTTATTGGATTTTATGGAAACTTTCAGTAATAAGAAGTATACGAACAGATATGTCCTTACAAAAGGATACTGGAGGGAAAATTACAGAAAAATAATGGGAGTTGAAATAAACGAATAGATGTATGTATGTAATGTATAGATTTGTATACATTTATAAATTTATTTTTTATAGATTTACAATGTATTATATTTATAAAATTACTTATATTCTCCTTGGATGTGGTACTTCCCCCAACAGACCCCTATGTGAATTCCTAGGTTTTTTAGTATAAGTATCGCAATAATTACGTGTTTCCAGCTTCCACCCGGCGTTTTTTCATTCCAGCAAACAGCGCAATATTTTTTCATATCTGTACAAATAACATGAAATTATTCCAATTGGCCTTATAACAATTGCCGATCGCCCTTAGTGTTAGCGTGCACAAGCATGGCGGCATTCGATTTTTTTAGAATATCTATAATTGTTTTGTATGTCGATTTAATTGCGAGAACGGTGTGTTGCCGACCTTATTGTAATCGCCTTGTGTAGCGAAAAGGTTTGCTCTTGATGAGGTAGATAATGTTGCAATCAGGAGTTGTTCAAGTGTCAAAATTGAAACGATAGAGTTGATTTGTTTAGTTTAACGTATAGGCTTGCACTCTCCCTTCGCTGGTCCTCGTGCTTGTCTTACAATGGTTGTAATTGCCCAGTATTTATACTAAAAGTGACTGCTAGCCCTAACCAATCATCGTCGTTTAACCCTTTCGCTTCGGCAGTGCAATTCGCAAAAGTGCCATTACTGAACGAAAGTACGCTCTAGAAATGTGCGCTGTGCTTAATAAAACAATCGCTGCTCTAATGCAACAAATATAGTTCACATTTTTAATATGAAAAAACTTATACAAAATTATATTAGTTATTCTAATAACATTAGATCAATTACGGTTTACATATTTTATGTATTTATATATTTACAAGATGTCGGATATATCTGGCGCTCGTGCTCACAGGCCGCCGTGTGGATGCCGGATATATCCGGCGCTCGAAGCAAAGGGGTTAAAAGTGTTGTAGAAAGGGAGGACTGGTCAGCACTTCCCTTCTACGAAGGACGCTTGAGCAAATAGTTTTAGGCATCAATATAGGAAAATTCTATAAAATGATTTTTGTTGAACGAAAGATGGAATTCAAGTGTGCAAACTAAAAGTAAAGCGATTAAAGTATTAATAAAAGTATATTTAAAACAATTTAACAATTACAACTTAAACGACTTTACAACTTAGCAACTTCAACATTCTTTCTACGATCACAATGAAATCCTTTCTTTCACGTTAGTCAAACACTTTCTGCTTCACCGTCCAATACTTTCTGCCCCGCGCTCGCATTTTCCCCGTCATATATTCTTTTAAACACTCCTTTTCTTTCATTCTAATTGTCAACCTTTCTCACTCGATGCGTTCGGTCACGGCCACCCAGAATTTCTCAGTCGCAACGTTTTCTCAAGTTCTCATCTTTCACGCCTTAGAAACATTCGAGCCCAAACATTTTGCGTTCACACGACGATCGCCCAATTCAAGTACTCTTCAAACTTTTTCCAAACTCGCATCCGCTCGATCACATTCCTACATTAATGTATTTACAAGACGCCGAATATATCTGGCGCTCGAAGCAAAAGGGTTAAAAGTGTTGTAGAAAGGGAGGACTGGTCAGCGCTTCCATTCTACTGAGAACGCTTGGGCAGGTATAAGGTCGTCATTGTATATACTTCTACTCTAATTTAGAACACAACGATAATGTCGGGAATATGGCGGCACTCAATTTTTTTAGAATATCTATAATGTCGCGAATATGGCGAATATATTCGTTCGCTAAGGATTAATATCCGGCAAATGTATGAAAAATTTTGTGATTAACTGTATGTATATAAACATCATTTACATATGGTACATATTTTACTTTCATCAAATGTTAGAAGCAGTTGTCGGTTTCCTTCAACGTCTTTTTTTTTTTGTTCAAAGTCTCCGGCTGTGCAAGTTATACCATAGTGTATCCTGTATATACTGTATAGAGTGGATCTCGGGCAGCGTGTTATTTATTGGCGGTGTGCTGGCTTGAATCGAGCCAGAGCAACGGACCAGTGCTCTGTCTTCGGCTTACATTCGAAACCAGCTGGCTCGTTCGATGTTGAACGAAGTGGATATACGAATCGTTCGTTCGCGAAAACCTAATAGGGTCGGCAGCTTTTAATTAGGTTCCCAGATTAAAAAGTCGTGGAAGAACGAAGGAAAATGGTAGAAGGAAGACCACAATCAACCGGGATAAAAGGAACGTAAGGGGATCCCTTGTTGTACTATTAGCGAAAAAATTGGAAGTAAGATGAATGTACAATACATTTTTATTCGTAAGTACTAGAACATCTAATGGTCACCCATAAATCGTGATAAATATTTTTTTTAGCAGCATCCGTTTATGTCGAAGGGCTGAAAATTACCCCTGAAGCTGAAAACGCGGAAATTGTTTTAAATAAATAACTCAGAAACTATTAGAGACGTTAGACAATTATTTGCATTAATTAATGTTATTAGTGTTTTTATATAACGAATTTACTTGTGTAAATAATTTTACAAAAAATCAATTTGTTTAAGTAGCATATTCTTTTAATTTTTGCAATCATATATTAATATAATACATCTTCTGGAATATTTGTTTATTAGAATTGTATACTTACCCCGTTGACTGCATAACTCTTCTTTACATTAAACAATTTTTACAGAAATATCTTTTTAATTACGATATCTTTCAACATTTTCAATTGTAGTAGACACCTTACTAGTATATTACACGATTAATAAAATATTTATTGTAACATTGAATATATGAATTGTTTGTAATCGAAAGTGACCAACTAGGTAAAAATTTTAAATAGTTTCTATAATTTATGATTAGCTTTACAGATTTATTTGATCTTCCATAAGTATTTCAATGCTTTTAAAGGGGAGTATATAGGAAAACAGTATTATAATTTTTAATAGAGCTATAACAATATAGTCCAACGATGAATATAATCCAATGTTTTTATTAAGTTTTACATATAATTGAAGTTTTGCATACATTTATATAAGTTAATTAATACAGGTGCATTTTGTATTACCAGACACATAATACTTATGTTTTTAGTATGCAGAAGGTATCGAATCGTTTTTCTATCTTTGAATTATATTTATAACTTTTAGCAGAATTTTTATTTGCATTCTACTGTGGACATTGAAAAAAATGTTTTTACTTTCAGTTGCTTCACTAATCTTATTTTAATCAGTAGTAATTGAGTAAGGAATTTCACTTTGTTCTTGTTGAAAAATTAGATAAACATTCAGAGCTTTGGGTGTCATTTCCTTCTACTTCTTTCAGCAGTTACAATGCAACGATTGTTCCCCATTTAATACACTCGACAGTCCTTGTGAATCGCAATCAGCGTGAGTGCAAAGTGTGATAGCACTTTAGTATGCACGCTAGTATAAAACTGAAACGTGTACCCTTTTCAGATTAAACGAGTCACCCTATATTTTGAAACAATTGATTTAATAGAATAGAGTGTTTCAGACTCTAAACCAATATTAATGCTTTATGATGATTTGAGTGAAAACGGTATAATTACACTTCTTATTTCAAAATGTTTAATGTTTTGAATTTTATCTTACTTAAAAATATTTTCCAACTTTAATAGACTTATTATAATACCAAAATAAATTACGTTTCATCGTGCAAGCCAATATATAAGGACGCTACAATTTAGGAAATTTCAAAAATATTAGAAATTTAGTGACTTCTTTTGTAAATATTAATTTTACGTATCTTTTATAAAAAAAAATATCTTGTATCTTATCAATAAAAAAATAAATCTTTGTGATCTTTTATCAATAAAAAAAAATAAAAAATAAAAAAAATGTATAAATTATATTATTTATAGAAAAAAATAAAATAAAACTTCAAAGCCTTTAAAGGTTTAATCTAAGAAGCTGAAGGGAAGTTTTTTTCACTATTACAATATAATCACACAATTTTTATTTTTTCGTTCCACTCCAATTTGTACCCCTTGTTAAACAACTATTCCCAACAAATTAAAATTTATTTTTCCTATATATGGTGTAAATATGTAAAACATGTGACATCAATTATGATTAAACACTTCAATCATGAATTATAATGAAAATTATAACGAGGGGTAGCAAAGTTAGCAACAAGAATCGTATCACTACCTTTTATGTAACATCATCTGTAATACCTTTATTAACACTTAACCAACCGAACGGGGAGATCTCCCATTCTTTCCTCTGCCATTGATTCCATTTACTTTTGTCATTAGTTGGTCTTTAACTGGAGTTGAATTTATTAAAAATTTTACTTTGGAAGGACAGAAAATGTATTTGATGACCTGTGACCAACACCAGTTCAAGACTAACTAATAACAAAAGTAAATAGAATCAATAGCACAGAAAAGAATGGGAGATCTTCCCAATTCGGTTGGTTAAGTGTTAAAGTACAATTTAAAAGTATATACTTTGAAAGTGCCACATATTTTTACCACAACAGTTTGTTCACATCAGTAATTGTAAATATCATGCCAAGAAAGGCAAAAGCATTTTAAGTAAGATATAATACTTATATATAGTCTTTATTTCAGCAATTATGCCAAGAAATGAACGCGGTTTTACATCTAGTAAATAGAATCAATGGCAACGCTTTGTCGAGGAAAAAATGGGAAATCTACCCATTTGGTTGACTAAGCGTTAATCTATTCTTAGTCGTGTATCTATCATAATGGTATTCATCATGCTAAGTACTCTTTTGTTTTGCATTAAGCAGCGCTCCCCGACGCGAGTATTCTGAATGCGGCGCGTGTAGATATTAATTTAGCCGGGGCGAGAAAGTTTCGGGGAAAGTTAAAAAGGCTGCTTGCACGTTGGGGCGCACGCGGCCGCATAATTTTCCGAAACTTTTTACGAGAAACGACGCCCTCGAGTAAGATGATACAACTAATCTTGAGCACACGACAAACTTTCGGGAGGCACACTTGAAATATACCCGGCTGCGCTCGCGCGTTCGCGCGTATTAAAAACACGTTTTCGATCGTATGCAGTCTGCAGAAGAAATTTAGTAAGACCGCAAAATCGACAACAGTTTTATATTAGTTGTAATGTCTACAGATGATAATTATGCAATACTTATGGTTTACCTTTTTAACAGTTTTACCATTTGCCTAGTTTTTACCTTCTTACCATTTACCTAGTTTTTACCTTTTTACCATTTACCTAGTTTTTATCTTTTTACCATTTACTTAGTTTTAACAGTACCAAACATTTGGCAGATTTGTGTAAAATTTACGACATAATGAAATACTATAATACTATTTCTGCCCTAACAAAAAATAAATATAGCAGAATATATTGGAACTGTAGGTCAAGTTTTGTCTACTTCTGCTTTATAGTAAATTAATATTAATACCAATACATTTTATCAATGGTTCCACCAATTTTTTTTCATAGCAAATGTTCGTAGTGTTATTACTTAAATTTTGGTTACTAATATGCTTATATTCCATCTAATTACAGTAGTGCGATTTAAGAAATTTGATAAAACTATAAAATTATTCTTGTTGGTAATAATGATGTGTAAATAAATTAAGTGTAAAATATTTTACAATTTACCTTTTTTACAAAAATCTGAAGATGTAGGGTAAAACCTATTGTATTAAATTACTATTTACTTCATAGATTGATCAAACTTCTTTTTTTTTTAGTTTATATAGGTATTATAATATGCTCAACATATAAATCTTTTATTCCCATTCCTGATTTCTCATTCATTTAAACAACGTACTGTGGGATACTTCTTACATTCAACAACAAGAAAAAAACACAGACAGAATTTTGATAATCGACATGCATTTTGATAGCTCTCCCTCATCAATAAGTATCGACAGCCGAAGGATTAATTCATAGATTCTCTAAATTTCTTTCACCAGCTATACGTGTTGGTTACAGGTCGTCCATGAACCGGCTACGTCTGGCAACCCCCATGCATAGATGCATATAAGGATCATCACGGTACTACATAATGCATCACCGCGATTCCAACCCCTCCCGCTTTTTCGTTTCTCTGTATCTATCCAGCCTATACCGCGCATCGACTAACGTGTTTCAAATGGAGCCTTTTGTGGTCACGGAGTCGACCGAGATTGAATATAAATGCAGGAATAAGAAGCCGTTTTATCACGCTCTCCATTCAGCTTTTACCCTAGTGAAATTGAGGGCTTAGGGAGCCGGGACTTAGAAAATCGGGTGAATTCCTCGTCGCAGACTACTCGTTCGCCTTGAAAATGAAATGACGCCAGCCATTCAAGATGGCCGCCGCGCGCCTTTTCACCGCCAAGCCGCTCGTTTAATTCTCATGGTAATCGCTATTCGTGCTTTCGAATTTTCTTTGGTGTACGCCGTCTAGCTTCCTCCGTCGTGTTGCATAGTCCGACCATCTAATGCACTCCCTGTATTTCGGTAATTGAATATTTTCACTAACGGAAGTTCCGAGTTGGCTAATAGTATCGAAGATTTCACTTTGTTCCCGTTTCCCAACCTTAAACGTGTTCTTCTTGGAGCATGAATTTTGAATTTGGCCGGAGTTATTTAATTTTTGGCGTAGTTAGGTTATTATTATTTTTACCGTTTGGTACTAGAAAATTGAATGTTTGAAAATTGAAATTCAAAATTACATCTATAATTATAATATCAAGCATATCCTATTTAAAATTGTTCTAAATTTTTTTAATTTCTGCAATCGAGCAATATAATTATGCAGATATTGTAAATGTCCACAAAATCTTAATTTTTTAAAATGTTGACTTTAAAGTAGCCAGTTTTTTTTTACATATAGCCGTATATCGTATTAAAATATATTTTTTCACATAAACTGTTATTATTACAAAATAAACTTTTATTTCTTACACTCTCTACATAATTTTCAATGTTATTGACACAACTTAAAATTTTTGGTTTTGATATTTTAATTCTTCGAAACCCTAAAATGCATATACACCATCCATTTTTTAAATTTGTTATTGTTTAACATGACACCTTGTTTTGTATCAAGTTTCTTGATACACAATCAGTGAATGGAAATTTGTTGCTTGACAAAAGCTTTAAGTGTAAACGTGTATTGTGTACATATGTATATAACCGTGTATATGTTACATTCTTTATGCTATCATCACTTATTATACAGTACCGAAATCTTATCTACAATCAATTTTACTTCACAATATATGAAACACTGAATAACCTAATGATACGTTCTATATACTTTATATAAACATACGCAAATTACAGTCAGTATGAAAAGTATTCGTGCAACAAATTTCAACAAACTTAGTTTATAAGTAAAATTTAAAGAAACAAAAAGTATGTACATATCCTTAAAAACTTTACAACTTAAAAACACACGTTATCCATATTATTTTAACTATACAAAAGAATTCTTTCAATAGATAACATTGATATTTAACTGTTTTTCTTAGACTTAAAGTCAAATTTTCTAAATGAAACATTCTCTTACAAACAAATTTCTTTTTTATTAATTCCTAGCAAAATGAATGACACCAACTGATCCAAGTATAATTTTCCCAATCACTTCCATTCATCACTGTCCTAACCAGACCCAGTTCCTCCTTTCCATCGTTATTGTTGCTCACACCACTTCAACGATCAAACGATTCATCAAAAATCACCGAAGATTACCGCGAAGATGAAATGAACGTTTCAAGGAGATCTTGTCGGGGGTACGAGAAAAATATGTCTTTTCGGAAAAGGAGCAGAGAGTCGGAGACAGGCACGCACGCACAGTATCGTTAAATGCAACTGACGCATGATTCAACGTTCTGTCGTGGAAGAGGATCCGAAACGGAGAGCCCGCACCTGCAGGGCACTTTGAAGTAAGGTAGGTAATCCCTGCTCGCACGACGGCCACTAAGCCTCCATGATTTAGAAGCTCTTGGAGTATTTTAAGAGTCCCCTTTGCTCTGCCACCCCCGAAAACAGCCGCGTACAAATACTCGGACCCGCGACAGGAATGCAGTGTCGAGACCATCCTCGTTTCTGATTTCTTAATCCCCGTTCCTCTGTCTACAGTGGAACTCCGTTTATATGAACCTACGCGGGGACATGCACAGTTCATAGAACCGGCGGGGTTCGTGTAATAAAAATTCACTTAATCAATTCTGTCTACTACCAATTTTTCGTTCAGTTCGTATAAATGAATTCCATCAAATCCAAATTCCATCAGAACTTGTAAATTTGAAAGTGAATTTTTAGATAAATGCTTAATGAGTTAATTGTATGTTTATGTTGTGACGAATTCACAATATCTTACGATTGATAAATGAATGATAAATTATATTATAAATAAAAAATATATATTATATAATAAAAATATATATATATTATAAATAAATTAAGTTATATTTATCAAAATGATAAATTACTTACATCTCAAGATTTAACCAAATTCAATTAAAAGACACAGGTTCTGAAATAATAAGGAAAAACGTAAATAATAAAAGTATTGAAAAAATTCATCTATCTGAAAATAAAGTGTATAAGTAAATAACTTCAAAGATTGTAAATATATGGCTTAATAATTATAGTATATTGAATTAGTTGTTTTTGAGATAAATCAGTAATCATAAATGACACTTAATCTATGATCGTAAATCAGAAATTACTCATGGTGCAATGAAGCTTTAATTGAGAGATTATTATACAGATAAAGCGTTATAAAATAAGAATCATGTTAAAAACAAACTATATTTCAACATAAAAAACGTACTGTCACTATATGCATAAATAATTTAATTATTCATTAAGACATTTAATAATTGCCTTATCTGAAAATTATTATTACATTTTGAAAAGGTAAACAGTAATAACATTCCAACTATAAACTTTTATATTTTTAAACTTATTAACTTATCATTTATAGTTCATTCACTACTTTATGAAATATGTCATTTATTTAAAAGATTATTAAGAACAATTTTATTTTTCTTAGGAAACAAAGATCTAGAAATATCCGTCGATTTTATTTCTTAAAGTCGTCTGACTTTTAACGTATGTATCTACTTGAAACACTCATTCAGTACTCATCAATATTTTGTTCTTGATTACAATTATACGATTAACCCATTAAAAATCAACATTACATTAATGCAACATTTCGTTTAGAATCCCGTCCCAATAAGTTTTCGTTGTTGATAATCATGCTTTTTTGTTATTGTTATGAATAATCGTTAAACAAATGCCTGAATCTTCATTGATAACTACAATGCTAAAAACGCAATTCAATAATGTAAATTAACTGAACTAACTGTTGAAGAAATACGGATTTTTTCTGTTCTTTTCTTTCAATGCAAACTAATTCACCAAATATGTATATTCTAGCTTTTTTTCCATGTTTCTTTTTGATAAAAACACTTTATTTCATACAAAGAAAAATGTACACAGTGAACTGGTAACGTTAAAACCAAAGAGATAAAGTGCATATTACTTCGTTAAAAAAATTTCCTGTCGAATCTTAAAACATGCATAGCCTAAATAATTACATAACCAACAATAATGTTGCAAATAAGATGTAATTTTATAATAATATTGTAATAAAAATGTAAGATAAATTAACGTTGCTATAGCTAAGAGTGACCAGAATAAATTCATACGCTTCGTCTTTAGTAGATTGGACCGGTGCTAGCACACAGCTTCGAATACAACTCGGAGAAGTAAGAGAAACGTGAGGAGAAACACAAAGATCTCGTATTCGGTCTCGGACAATGAGCTTGTTCGAAGAGGCATCACGTGAAGCAACTAGAACTTGCTAACCATGCAGTGTGATAAGGAATTTATATAAAAATAAAGCTGCTTTATCTAGGGACGTAAGAAAGGAACCTTTGCAATGCCAATAAGAATATATCTAATAAAAACAGATTTTAGATTAAAGACAATTTTAAAACTTAAACATGAATAATTTATTTTATTATCAATTTTTTTTATGCACTTACAACATTTTAATTCACTAACTAACTTTTATCTTTTTCAGTTTTGTATATTGTAGAATGATTATTACTGTTACACTTTCAACTATGCTTTAAATTATAATTGTAACCAACCATTCTGTAGAATCGTAATTTATTTTATGAACAATTGTATGAAAAGTAAATTTGCATTAACCTGATAAACTAAATTGTTCTATTATAACATTTATAAGTCCTTTAGTTATTCATTATTAAATTTTTGTCACTCTTAATTGTAAAAACTTTTACAAAATTATTCGATTCCAATGCTGATAAAACAATAATCAAACAAGAAAAACTATCTTACGTAATGTCATATAAAAGTTTGAGCTACTATTGATATCACTATGTAAGAACGTGTTTTCAAACAAGTGTGTGTTTCCTACTTTTAAATCATCATAGAAAACGCTCTAGCAATATTTGCTTATTACGTACATTACATGCTTTATGATCCTGGCCTCGTGCGTGAATTATAACAATGTAAACATGATGCACAATTAACACGACCTAAATCAAGATAAGCATAAAACTGTTCTTTTAGAGGAGCCATAACCATTTCGTCTTATCAACGTGAGTTTCCTTCAACCGAGTAACTGAGTTCTACAAAAGATTAGCAGAATAAATGAAACTCATAATACGGCCATAATCAAAGTGAAATAAAATGTGAATTAATAATCTAATAATTCTAAAACATCAAATTCTTAAATATTGCATAATTTTATTATACAAATTATCTTTCAAAAATTTGCTAATCTAGAAATTATACATAATAACATATTAATAAGATTAATTTTCAAATTCTGGGTACCAATTATTATTTAGATACTCACTTGATATCTTTATTATCTACTCATAGTATATTCAAAGCTTCAACAAAAAGTAGTTAATTAATTCCAAAATAAGCGAAGAAAATTGTTTAAATATACACCAACGAAACAGTAATTAAGTTTGTTACAAAATCAACAATGATTCGAAATAATAAATCTATTTCGTGTACAAGCTTATAGAACCTCCTTAAAAGCAACACGTCTAGTACTACAGAAAAAGGGGAAACAAATCCCTAAGAAGTACAAGAAATTTCTATTCCTCAAAAAATTGTTCAAGCACAAAGACGTAAGTGCGATTATTCAACGAGTCCGTGCTTCAGAACGCATTAAAGTCGCGTCCTAATATACAAGCGGAAAGATAGTCTGCACCTTTCGGATCTCCGTTCCTCAAACAACATAATCCACCGGACTAAACTTCTTTCTCGACGTTCCACGTTGCGCCGGCCACGTCAAACGAGAACACGCATCGTGAGACCGAGAAACGGACAGAACCGAGTGGACGGCGGGTGGATGAAGGGGGTGAAGAGGGGAATCGTTGGAGCAGAGAGAAACGAGGAGAGCCTCTGGACATCCGGAGGCAATGGCCCTCTTCGGTAACGTAGCTCGAGAGCGAGTTACCCTCCTAGGCCACCGCCGCGCCGTCTTCACCGACCTACGAACCTACTACCCACCTCGCCGCCCCCCTCCCGCTCGTTGAATCTAATTACACCCGCCAAGACCCACCCCCTCGAGAAGGAGACACGTAAAGCTTGCTGAGAGCAACGGAACAAGAGCCCATGAGAGAGAGGGTGCGAGAGAGAGAGAGAGAAGGGCAAGGGGTTGGGGGCGAGGATTCAAAGGAGGAACGAAGACAGAGCGAGAGAGAGATAGGAGAGCGTGGAGAAGCAGAGCGTTGCCAAGCGACGGAAGCCATCTTGGAGGGTTGCAGCCACTAATGGCCTAATGAATTTAATGGAGGCTTCCCGGCATAGAGTAGCAGGAGGACTGAGAACCGAGGTGGAGAATAAGAGGGACGAAGCAAGGAGAACCAAGAAGGAGGGAAGAGAGATAGAGGGAGAGGAAGGGAACTCGACGTCGACGTCGTCGTCGACATCGTTGTCGTTCTCTTCGTCCTGTGCGTCTCTAATTCTGCACAGCAGAGAACGCTGGCCGAACACGGGGTCGTGACGTACGAGAAGGAGCAGGACGCTAGATGACGATCAAGAGGGTGGGCGGGGGTCGGGGTTTGCTGCTAACCGAACCCAACGCCCGGAAGACCGAGCCTGGTCTACCTTACGACTCCTGGATTTTCGCAATTAAGTAAAGGGTGAGTGGTTGTCGCGTTCGAAGGGAACCGACTAACGCTCCCCTGCCCGCGGCATCATCGGTCCCCGTTAGATGTACGCTGCGATTTGCCGTTCTTCGGCTCTGTTTGCTTCGAAAGATATTCTGAAGATCGCTCTAAAGTAACGACGAGCCACCTTTGATCTTTAGTGTGCTGAAACTGAAAATCTAGTATCCCATACAGACCGTAACAAATGCACTATTAAATGTTTAAATAATATTAATCTATGAAATGGAATTTGATATTTTTTATCGTGAAACCTTTTTTTAAATTTGACTTACCTTTTATTGGTAATAGGTACACTTAACTTTCCTTCTTAGTATCTTTTTTACACGATTTTTACAGTTACACGGATTTCATTAACATAGATTTTTTAAAGGATTTATTCATAATAAAATGCTCTAGCAAATGTATCTCTATATTTTGAATTACTTTTTGTTTAGTATTTTGAAACAAGTTTTATACAATTTTGCCAATCAATATTTGCATTATTCTTTCTGCATGTTCTTTTATCGTGTAAAAGGAGAGTTATATGTAAGTACTTATCATATACAGAGTGGCCCACGCAACGTGTATTCCTCTAATAATTAATAATTATATTTTAGTTTAATTAAATTCATTTTCTATTTATTTTTAGTAACACAAAACGTTCATATTTTTACCTTTCTTCTTTCCTACCTTATTTCAAATAATCTCATGAGTGTGTGTGTGTTTTATATTTAAATATATCTAAAGTAAAAGAAAATACTATATCAAATAAAACGATAAATATCTGACAAAATAAAAATAGTTTTCACTTCAAAACTAGCATCATAAGTGGTTTAAAAGTTTTGCACACTATATCTTTAAAACTACGACTTTAACCCTTTGCGCTCGAGAGGTGACTGTTAGTCACCGAATGATAGTTTCACAAATTGTCAGACTTTAGTTAGTTTGTTTATTAGTCATGCTCAAAGGTTAAATAGCCACATGTGTAAATTTTAGTATATTACTGAACTAAAGTAAATGACGTTTAATATAGACGAATCTTAGTAAATATTTCGAATTTGAAAATTTTTGAAGTTAGTATCATTAGACGACTAAGAGTCACCTCTCGACTGCAAAGGGTTAATACATTTCTCAATATTCGTACTTACACTATGTGTGTATTTTGTTAAAATCCTTTTGTAAATAAACTCCAACGTTTCGACGGCTCACGGATTGTTCACAACTGCTCTGTAAGATATTCTTGGTGTTACGACCACTATACCAATCACCTTTGGAATGCTATAGGAATGTATGAGAAATGTGGATTTCGTGATGTGTGGACAAAAATTTGTTGGCCTATTCATGTAGAATTCCTGAATTGTCACATAAATATACCCCCTAAAAGTCAATAATTTTAAGCGTATTCGTTATAAATATTTTGATGATCAAAAGCAAACAGCTTAGCCGATTTCAATGTCCAATAAATAGAAATTTGAATCTTAGGAACTATTTTAACGATCCCATTAATATTTTTTATTTTATATAAGATGGCTTAAGAAAAATGGTTTTCATTACTAATTCTCAATTCTTCAGTTTCTAGTTTTGTTATCTCTTGAATACGTATGTGTATAAAATAATTTAGTAACTCACCGATAAATCGCAACTTCTGTTCAAACTTTTTTTACCTTCAATGCTGAGATGATGTTAGTTTTAAAATCAGTCACTAATATACTTAATTCACGTAATAATTATGTAAATGTCCTGGTGATTATAAAAGTGGTTTAATGTCAGAAATGCTAAAAATGTTATTTTATTAGTTAAGTTTCACAAAAACGAGACAAATCACAATGAACGGAGACATAAATTTTAGAAAAAACTTTTCACTCAAATCACTTTTATAATCACCACGAAAATACGTCAAATTATGCTTTCACGATAAATTCCTATTTTATAATTTTCAAGTAAAACATCAAGACCTAAAAATTTACAGAAAATATTAAATAAACTTCCTTAATTATATACTTTTATATTTACGTTTTGATTTAATTCGCTTTGAGATTAATATTACGATAAACCGGTAAACATTTTTTCTGATATAATTAAAATTACAATAACGATTACAAACGACGAGAGTAGATTTCTGGTCGAAACGCGTACTTATTAATAAAAATTTGCAGGAACTCGCGCGTACTTTATAAATAAGATAAGTCCAAATCGGAACAAGTGTGTTCGCGAATAATATTCTCGAGGGGGTAGTTTACTCACTGATAACCGAATACGAGATATGAGATTATTATAGAGATACGAATGTTATAAGGGCAGTTGCAACGCATTTCACGTATACATGTAGGTAATGTAATGGAGAAACTAGGTGTTTCTATCGCTTTAATTGATCGGTTCGCTTATTTGCATAGCACTCATGTTATATTTCACACGACCGCGAACCAATGGGTCAATATTTAAACATTTTCAATTTAGCTTTTTCAATTTAGAATACGCACATGGTAATCTTGCGCCGTTAACGTTTAAGGGGAAATAAAATTATTTAACTGAACTGCAAACCTTTGTTTAAAGCTATCCGTTTACATTTATATTACAAACAAAGAAACTATTAGATGGTATTTACTTCAATCTTTTGCTCAAAGTATCCTATATATCTTTATTATTATTAAGAAGAAATCTTTAAAATAGGACGATTATTGGTAAACTTTATTTATAACAATTTCATGAAGATCAAAAATTAAGATATATTTTCTATAATTACCATATACCATGTACAATATACTTAAGAATAACGAGAAATTGTAAGAATAACGAGATGGGTTAAATTAGAAAATAATTTGATTTTATGATGTATATATTGTTCAGTCTTTTTCTGTTATTTAATTGTTTTTATAGGTGGTCTTTGTATGTAGACTTATATGTATGTACTGTATTTATATACAGTCAGTCATAAAGGTCTGCATACATCTATTACATTCCAATTATTTGAAGAGTATAAATTCACTCAAGGATCAGAATTAAATAAATTTTGAAGAAAATAGACTTTTTTTACATTTGACATAGTTATCATATTCTAATTCTTACGACAACTTCTATTAATTTTAATACAATTCTTAGCAACCATATGTGTATATATCCTTGAAGTCATTTTTTAGATTTATTTAAATTTTATAATAAACAAATATAAAATATTAAATTGTACTAAGTTTCCTACATTTATAACTTAACTACTAATAACGAAAAATATTCAATCTACAAGCCGATAATAAAAAATTATTATAGAAAATTATTTAAAAATCTCTATGAACATTTTTTGTGCTCAAAGAAAACAATTCGAACTATTGATGTATCTGGTATATTACTATAACGTTAAGTTATTTGGGAAATATCTCAATAATTACTGATTTTTCAATCCATACACCATAATAATTATTAACATAGAATTAAATACTCTTTCGTTTAAAATACTCTTTTAAATGTTTAAAAGGCTAAAGACACCCTTCATAACTCGATATAAGCACCAAGTGGTAAAAAACTGCTTACGGTGCATTCTCTTAATATTAGAACTGTCGATGAAGTAAAACTATTTTTACCTCACGAAAAACTATTTTTTTTAATTCTCTCGTAATGAAATTAGACCATTTATAACGTATTATAAATTTATTTTGAGATAGAGTCCTCCTGCAATGCGAATAGTAAAGTGCTGCAAGGCGCGGACCGATATATCGGCTCTGGCATTTCTCGCCAGTGCATCAAGAGCCGATATATCGGCCTCCGGCACTAAAAGGGTTAAAAAGACCAAATTTTACAACAGTATGTACAAAGACGTCAATCTGCGCGGGTTTGGCCCCGATCAGTGTCAGACAACGATTCCTCCGGACACAGGTTGCCGCTTGATCCAGTCGTGGTCGAAAGGACGAGCCGGGCGGCAGAAGTACGTAAAGAATGACGACTTCCGCCACCTCCCCTGCGCGGGAGAGTCACGGTAAAGATGGGTAAAGATGGGTAAAGATGGGCCCGGGGAGGAGGTTGGAGGCATTGCATCCGGAAAATAAAGGAAAGTAGCGGCGGTAATCCAGAGCGCAGGCCAGGGTCTTACCGAGGCTTCTACGGATGTTTATTGAGTCGGTACGCGCACGCGCTACATGCAACACTATCATCTCATCTCATCTGGTCTCGTCTCATCGCCCGTGTACCTTGGCCCAACTCTTTCCTCCGCTCCGTTTGCACGTCTCACTCCTTTCCCCATTGATGTCTCTCCGTCCTCTCTAACCGTTCCTTCCCTCCTCTTTGCCACCCCCTTTCTTCCTCCAAACTAGCGATGGAATCAAGCTCAATACGTACTCGCGAATCTGAGACAATTCCAATACAAAAGTTTCGCTTCGTAGGATTCGAATCATCGAAGCACTTGTAAGAATTGATATTTTGCTATGTGCACTTGGGAAACACGGCATTCCCACGGAAAATGTGAAATTTTATCTTCGATGTTAACGTAAGGGATTGTCTTTCTTGGAACCGATGCTTGACACTTGACTGAAGCGTAACGTTGGTCAATTAAATAAACTGTTCTGTTGGTAAAACAACGCTAATGTGCCGATTAAACTCTTTTATTGCTGAATTTTTATTCGTTAAACTCATTATCGTATTTATCAGACTCTTCTGACTAAAATACTATATTCTCTACTAACTACAATAATTTCTGACTAAAATACTAAAATCTCTACTAACTAAAACAACTTCTAACTAAAATACTAAATTCTCTACTAACTACAATAACTTCTGACTAAAATACTAAATTCTCTACTAACTAAAGTAACTTCTGACTAAAATACTAAATTCTCTACTAGCTAAAATAACTTCTGACTAAACACGACACAATTTGGATCGTGTTGTTTAGTCATTTAGTAGACGAATATTGCAGTAATAATGTGATATTTAAACTTCGTTGACTGCCGAAACGCCCGTTCACCTCTCTTTCCGACAAAAGTACCTAGAGAATTTTGAGATTCTTTAATTGTAAATATGTAGCTCGATTCCAACATTTTTATGTTTATCGTGAAAATGCTGTAATTAAATTACTAAAACTTGTTTCGAATTCTGAAACGAGTACCTGTAGGCTTAGAGAATGTAAATGCTTACTTGCAGTAGTGTATGAAAGTTTTGGGCAAACCATATTATTAGCTTTGAAGTGACAATTAAATGTACATTTTTAATTACTACTTCCGTTTTGTTAGGTACTTGTGACTTCATTTGACTTTTTACTGGTTTTTCTTTTAATTTTGGATCAAACAAAGTCCTGGTTTAAATAATATATACAGAATTGAATTTCATAAAAACTCAAAAAGATCGCATCGATAGAAAGCGATCGTAACTTTTTATTAAAATACTTGAAAAAGGATCAAATCTATTTACTGAAAATTCGATTACGTTTGAAGATATAATTTGACATTTGTTAAAGTACATATGCAGAGTGTTTCAGTTAAACAGAATCATCTAAATACGTGCTTTATTTATTATTGGATGAATAAATTTTTCAAAATAAAGTTGTACTATTTCAAGGAACATATGTAAAACTGTAATTAGTGTTTTCTTAAAATAATCTTTTTTACGAGACATCAAGGTTCTCCTTATCCTTTTTGTAATGAAACTATATTTCTTCCTAATCTTATAAAGCATAAAAAAAGTGATGGATCTCAATAGCTGTACTTTTTTGAAATTAACATTTTGCAGTTGAATTTGCTTCTTACGTTCTGTAAGGATATCAAAACAAAAAAATAAAATATAGAGTATAATAATAATATAAGGTATACAGTAAATATTTAAGTGATCCAATTTAGCTGGAACACCTTGTATTCTTTTAAAGAGTTCAAAGCTATTCCATCTAAGTTCGAGTCTACTTAAGGGTGTTGTTCTCTTTTCTACCAAACATTGTTAAAATATTCGAACAAAATAGAGTAGAACGTTGATTATCCGAATTTAGATTATTCGAATGATTAAAAAAACCGAATGTTGCGTTCTAAATTAGGGTAGAGGTACGTACAATAACGACCCTATACTTGCCTCGGTAGAAGGAAAGTGATTACCAGCCCTCCCTTCCTATAATAGCTGTAAGCAATGGTGATTGGTTCGGGTTTGCCATCATTTTTACTATAAAAATCAGGCCAAGAGACACTCAGAACACACACAGAACAAACACAAATCAGAGCACAACTCAATAAGGGACACAACTCATCAAGGGAATACAACTATTATAAATACTCAACTCAACTCTATCGTGTTCAATTTAACCCTTTGGCCTATAACCACGAGTGTGACTCGTGGTAAAGAATTTGTGTCATAAACAAAAGCTACGAGTCAGACTCGTGGTAAAAAATTTATGTCATAAACAAAAGCCTCGAGTCAGACTCGTGGTGTGGAATTTGTGCATAAGATGCCGCGTATTATTATTAGAACAAGCCATTGGAGTTATTCCACATCGAATATCATACCTTTGATTATGATTATATTCTAGATGTCTTAAAATTACTATTTGTACCTAAACATTGTTTATTATTTCACAATTCTTTTCGTTGCACTGAAATATATGTCATTAAAAGTATACATTTTGCGCCAGTTCGGGTACACGGCTGAACAGTTGAATGACACGATGCGTTACCGACTTTCTTGTTTACTATAGCTCGCGCAATTGGCAGATATCGTGTAGGCCAAGAGGTTAACACCTAACCAACTCCTAATATCAACCTCATCAAGGAAAAAACCTTACGCCATACAAGGCGATTACGAAAAAGTCAGGAAGTATTTCGGGAGCAATACATCGCTCTCGCAGTTAAACCGACGTACAAAACACCGAATATAAAATGTATTTAAAATGCATGTATTTTGAAACACTCGTCCCATCTGCTCGAAATGACTAAGTTTAATACCTAAAAGTGGAGCTAAAAATACATTGGATGTTGCATTGCAATGGGCGAAACTTCGAAAAGATGTTACATAAATGTTTATGTTAGAGAAAATCCAGAACCCAGCAATATCTAAAAACGCCTAATTTATTCTTTATACTGCGATTCTCTTAAAATTTGATCTTCTTCCCTTGAAAATTGTTTAACTTCTGAAAAGTTTCATACTTTCAAATCAGTTATCAGAGTAACCGCTTATCCGAACAGATTATTCCTTAATTAACCTTTTGGCATACAAATAAAATGGAATTTGATACGTTCGAAAAATACTATTTAATTTAGCTCAATCGAACAGTTATGTGCAAACTTGGAAACAGAACACTTCATTTTGAAATTCTTTTTAAAAGGGGGGATAGGGGAGCATCTTGAATATTCTAAACAAAACAGATTCGACGCACGAGTGAAGCAACTAAAGCAATTGAGAGCCAAGAAAGAAAATCCTTACAACAGACACACATGGAGTCAAACGTGGTCTTCTTCCCCAAAATCCAAATGATGCCAAAAGCAGATGGAAGCGTCCTTCTTTCCCGCAACTTTAATGGCATAGTTAGGCAAGTCACACATAGCCACTAAAAGGTCTAAGCCAATATAAGCGAAAGCTGAAGGTGCGGCGCTGTCCAAGAGACACAAATGACCATCACTATACACTCCCGTCCATAAGTATCCGGCCACTTACGTATTCGCGGAATTCGCATAAATATTTCTTAAATTTAGATTCTTTTGTGGATTTATTATTTTGTCCTTTAATCTTGATGTTGCTTTGGAACAACGCATGCAACTGGATCATTCCCCAATGGGAAAAAGTTCTTTGAACAGACGAATTCAAATTTGAAGTATTTGGTAACAAGCGGCGCACTTTCGTTCGTCGAAGAGTAAACGAAAAATTTCTTCCAAACTGTATTGTGCCTACAATCAAGCATGGTGGTGATGCAGTTATGATTTGGGGTTGTTTCGGGGCTAATAATGTGGGCGACATAGTGAAAGTGGAAGGAATAATGCGTAAAGAACAATATTTGAATATTTTAAAAGACAATGCGATTCCCTCTGGAAAAAGACTTATTGGAAATAATTTTGTGTTTATGCCGGATGATTATCCAAAACACTGTGCAAAAATATGTAAAAACTATTTAAAGGAAGTAGAAGAAAGAAAGGAAGTGGAAATTTGCAATGGCCCCCACAGTCGCCGGGCCTTAATCCAATTGAGAAGTTGTGGGACAAATTGGATAGACAAGTGAGAGACAAGTGCCCAAAAAGTGAAAAACAATTGTGGACAATGTTGAAAATAATTTGGGGAGAAATTAAAACAGAAACACTGCAAGAACTTGTCGCAAGACTACCTCGATTAGTACAAGCGGTTATTTCGCAACGGAGAGGACATACCAATGAAAAGAAGATTTAAACAATTTTATGTCATTTGGTGGGAAGAATTATTTATACTATGTTCTCTGTATCTTCTACTATTACTAAATGTTGAATAAAAATCGTTTTCGTTGAGAAATAAGTATATTATTGCAGCATAAATACAGTACTTACATTAATTTGATAGGTGTCTGGATACTTATGGACGGGAGTGTATGTATGTCAAGGGGTTACTGTAGATATTCGACGTTCAACTGTACTTGCAATATGCTTGATCCCATCACTACTTCCAATTGTCCCTCGATTCTTTCGTTCTCGCTCGTCCGTTCAGGGCGCTTTTTCATTCCAACCCTGTCTCTTCGTTCGCTCTTTGGACCTCTTCCCTTCCTCTCCCCTCCCCTCGTTACTCCATTTTTCCGCCCTCCCTTTTTGTTGCTTCCCTACGTTACCACCCCCGCCTGTATTCGTTCCTCCGTCGCCCCTGCAACCCTCTTGGTTCGTTTCTCCACACCTTATCCCCTGTCTTCACGACGTCCATTCAATCCTATCTCATCTGACGGAGGTTAGCCGGGACCTCGCACAGCCGTTCCATTTTCTCTCTCTTCGACCAGCCAAACCAGCTGGCTTGATTCATTTTTGGATACGAGAAAACAGAGAGGAATCGAGCTCCTGGCCGAGTCGATTACGATTGTCATTTCTATGTAGCCCCGTCTTCCACACACTTCCTCTTTTTCTTGCGTCGCATGTCTTCAGACTAATGTATGTTAGCGACCGCATAATTTGGGTAGTCGCTGAAAGTGCCTAGACCGTAATTTAGGCTAGTGAACGATTTATGACTGGGTATTTGGTGTGCCTGACGAGAAAGCATGTTACAAAGTATGAATGCAACCCCAAGGCGCCACTTGACGGCTAGTGTCCCGAAGACACGTAGCCATCAAGCATCAAGGGATGTATTGTGTAGGACAGGTACACGCAGGCTTATATTAATATGATAAATTACACTTAATTGCGTCGTCGAATGTCGCCTAATGAATCTCTAACGAATGTCTAACGAATCTCTAACGAATGTCGCCCGGCGGGCATGCATCTCTTTTTATATGCATTAGCACAGGTGGTGGGGGTTTGCCATCATCGAATGTTCGAGAAGGCGTTCTTTTTACCCATTAGAGTAAACCGCCATCGAACATTCGAGAAGGCTCCTTTCCACGCACCTGCGCTACCCGCCAGGACCGAACATTCGTGACGAACAAGCGACGAACGCCTCATACACACACTCACCCTCACTCTCATGCATTCTCTCACGCTATGGCAAATTCGGCACCTCTACAATTGTTTATACAGTAGCGGACAAAAGTTTAACCGTTTGAGTGCCAAGCGGCGCGACCTTCTGTTCTGTCCTTAACTCTTGATAACATAACACTCTTGATTTTCGTCTTAGAATGTTGCACAGACTTACCCCTTCAATTTTCTCCTAGCTTCGTTCGAACACCCTGTATATGAACAATATTTCAATACCACAAAATTATGTTTTGCATTGTCCTGTGGTCTTAAACTTTTGTCCGCTACTGTACTTCAGCTGAAGTTAGATAGCTTTTCCAGATGAAGTTACAATGAATCGCAGCTGTCATTATAATCCGTAAAAGCAGCAAATAAAGTACCCACTAAGAGCGAGTAAACGAGTAGGTTAATAAAACCACTTTTACGATTAAAAGATTAGTCGATGGATTTTGGCGCAATCGCTGCGATTACGCGCCTTATAATATCTTAGTACAGGCGATTAAAGGATCGGTTTCACGACTAATTCGAGATTTCTCCTCCTTATTCCTTTGAAATCCTTTTCGCAAGATGCAATTTCTTTCCGGATCTATAATAACATTTCTGATCATTTTACAAACAAAGTTAAATTTACTTTACTGTATCTTTTTTCATATTTAACCCGCTGCCGCAAATGACGTCTATAGCCGTCCGATCTTTGGCGATATGTAGGCAAATGACGGCTATAGCCGTCGTGCACATTTTAACCAATAAAAAAAAGAACAGCGTTAGCACGAAGTGTACTAACACATACATTTGTTAATTATTGAGTAACACATCCAGAAAAAAAGTTATAGCATACCAGACAGCATATTAATTGGTTATTTATGTGGTTATTATTATACTATTTTATAAGCAAAATAACTTACAAATGATAATTTTGTTTCAAACTGATTTTCTTGTGTTAAGATTACACCTATTTACTCTCTTTTACTCATAAGAATCATTTTGAATTAGTAAAGCAAATGCTGTATAGTCGTCACGACGGTCATAGCCGTCATTTGCTCTGGGAAGAAAAAAAATGACATGATAAGCCAATGACGGTTATAGCCGTCGAGAGTTTTTTTTGGAAAAACTGTAGCCAAATGTGATAATTTTCACTTCCAAACGTACAACTTACATTTGATTCCATTTGGCAGTCATAAACAATTGAAAAAAAAAGAAGTGTTTCTGAGTACGATCATCAAATTAAAAGCTTGCGGCAACGGGTTAAATTTGTCATAAATGCATGAAAATCCACGGTGACACGTAATCCAGAAACCATAAGAAGTCTTAACTCGTTAAAAGTACGAAAATTAATTTCTAAGCCCAATTCATTTTCTCCCAGAAGACACCCTGAACGAGGGACATCGCTCTATTACCTTTATCGTTTCCATAAAACTCTATCGCGTGATAATTTACAACAGGCAAGTTTCGCCTCCTTAAATCATCGCAACGGAGCCGTAGACTCGTCTTGTTAAGGAATAAGAGTCCAGATGAAAGTGTTTGAATGTAAGGAGAGGTTCACGATGATGAGTGGCGCGGGTGGAGCAGAAGCGGAGAAGAATAGGTGGCCAGGAATGCGAAGTAGGGTGATTTCGTTGGGCCCTCTAAGCGGTGGGATTAAGTGCTACGTAAATTCTTCCGGCGGCCTGTTCTTCCTCTCTCTTCCCGGGGATAAAGAATCGCTGCCTGGTTAAAGTGCATCGCCAGCGAAGGGAAAGTGAAAGTTTTAGCCGAACCTCGGTCGAAACGATTGGTTCTACTATCTACAACAATTGTTGTATTCCCAAAAGCAGGAATGAGTGTAACACGTGAGGGGTAGTTAAAAGAAGATTTTTAGTTAATTAGAGGATTTTCAAAAAATACGATTGAAAAACACCAAGCAAGCAGCGCGATCGCGTTCCTTTGATTATGGGACGAAAAAAGTCGGGGAACGCGATAGCGCTTGTTACAAATTAGATATATATACATAGTTCTGTTTACTATTAATTTAAAAAGTTTTTAATAAGTTTTTAAGTTTTATATTGTTGTACTATATTTTGGAGAATTTGGAGTTCAAGGAGTACCAGTGATCTAGAGATCAAAGGACATGGATGAATCATTATTAACACTTTGGCTGCGGAGCGCTCTTGGACGAATCCATCAATATGGACGACGAGTTTTTCGCTTGTCAGTCGCTCTGACTTGTCCACTGACTAGTGACCAAAACAGTACCCGGGAATTTGATACCATTCTTAGGGTTTAAAAAATAATAATGGCAAATAATAATAGCATATTTAATTGCTAGGTTGCATAGGACAATAAATTCCATGTTGAATTAATCGGTAAAACAGTAATAAAGGTGTTATAGTAACAAAATACAGAGGGCGTATATTTACGCCTTTCGTATACAGGGTGTTCGGACAGCCCTGGGCTTAAATTGAAAGAGTAACTCCCTGAGACATTCTAAGACGAAAATCAAGAGTAACGATTTTGCGTTTGAGGCTTTCTTTACGAGTTATAACTAGTTAAAGATATCGTTTAATCCGGACCGTTCGACTCTTGAGAGCGGGTAACCGATGCAACTCGGTCGGTAACGTCGCTGAGTCCACAGTGATGCTCAAGCGTCGAACGGTCCGGATTAAACGATATCTTTAACTAGTTATAACTCGTAAACAAAGCCTCAAACGCAAAATCGTTACTTTTGATTTTCGTCTTAGAATGTCTCAGGGAGTTACTCTTTCAATTTAAGCCCAGGGCTGTCCGAACACCCTGTATACGCCTTTCGTATATATTGATGGACTTATGAAGGCGTATATATACGCCTTTAGCAGTCAAAGGGTTAAGCGGTAAAATATTTGGAAGGAGAGGATGACTATTGCCATAAGCTAGGCATACAACACAATAATAATGAGGAACCTGCAGTGGCTACGAAAAGTATTCGTATGCCACAAATTTTATCGTCACACGTACCTACAGTGGCGGACAAAAGTTTAAGACCTGCAGGAGTCTTCATTTGTGTTATAATACACGTGGTAGCAAAGTTGATGTGAACTGACTAATTAACTGACTGACTGACTGTGTGTGACTGTCTGTGGCACGTCCAGGGAAGTTTGGCTTTTATATTCCCTAGACGAGTCGGGAAATGGAAAATGTGGAGACATGGAAAGGGCTCTGCGAGAGTTTTCCGGATTCTAATGAGGCTGCAATCAAACACGTGATAATGAGGATCGGCTGGCCGTTTGGGCCAAAAGACGGGCCGATGTCAGGTCCTGTTATAAGGTGTTTGATGCAGCCTTATAGAACACCCGCAGAGGTTCCATATCACCGCAGACCAAAGAGTGAACGAAATTAAACTAACTAATTTATAAGGAATAGCATGATAAACAATATTTGCATTCTGTGCTAATCAATAAATTGTGTTCTACCATAATAACAATAAAAATGAATGTACAAACAATATTTGTACAATATTATGAACAGCCTTTTCTACGTGGTTTTGTGTGTAACAAAGTAAAACACCAATGACAGAAATTCAATCAATGCAAATGATTAAGATCATGTTAAAGTACTTGAATTCTTTGTTTTTACATATAAGTAATGATGTCAGTAACTTTATGAAGAAGTGTCCGATTACTGAAACAATGTTAGTCTCTCATGGTAGGTACGAACCTCGACTTTCTTTTCTTTCATTTTCCTCTCTGTTTCTTTACCGTGGCAGGAATTTCCCAAAGATTACCTAATCATTTGATTGCTGGATTAAAACTGTTACTTCGGGTTATAGAAGTTTCGACTTGATTGTAATTCAATAAGAGCTTTAAGATATAAAAACTCAACCAACAGAAGCTTTGTATGAAGGTTGATCATTTTTTACATAAAAAAAGAAAAATTCATTTTTCGAAAATGAATTATTTTTAGACATACATAGTATTTACATAATTTTATTTGCATTTTATTAAATAGCCAGAAGAGAGATACAACTTCGAATTATAGAAATAATAGCTATAAAAGTTCTCAAATTAATTTACGAATGTTATATCATACCATTTTATTTTTTATTTCTTTTTAATTAATGCTTTACTTCTTTTACACGTTGCAGTTCAACAAATGTATGCTTATGTACACATACGAATAAGCACTAGCAACTTATAGTGACATACAATAATTATACAATTTATCTTCTTGCAATATACAAAATCATTTTTAAATTTTCCGCATATCTAAAACATTTTAATAACGTTAATAGTGCCATCTCTCCAAAAAGTGTCCAAACTGGTAATAAACATTTATCGACAAGTAAGCAAAAGTGGTAATAGACTTTGATGAGGGCTGTCATCTATCAAAGAAACCCGCAAACAACTCGCACATTTTTACCAACAATAAAGAAAGACAGAGAAAAAAGACATAGCTGCTCCACCTATACGCTAATCTACTGAACTACTTCGTTAATAGTTTCAATCATTCTTCAATAGATGGAGCCGAAAGCTAAAGTAACTGAATTAATTTATTTAATTTTTTCTTAATTGGCGGCTCAAAATAAAGGTAAAGATCTCCGTAACTATTTCACGTTATTCCTACCTCATAAGCATACATGTTTTCTTGTTACACGGAAAAGAATGTATACATAAATTTTTCGGCTCATAGATAATATTTATAAGCCATTCGCATTTAGAATTAAAGTAGAGGCGCTCACAATTAATCTCCACTACATTTCGTTCCAATCCTCTGCCTTATGCGGCTGTTAAAACGATTATTGTCACTTATTGTAATTTCAAGCTTCGAGTTACACAAGCGAGGTATATACCCTAACAAGAATGAAGCATACAAAATTGTTCAGGAATTATGCCCGTAAATGCTGATTCTATCATTGCGTTCAACAGAGATTAATCATATTGTATCAAACGTAAGTGAGACTTTAGAGAAATAAATATTAAGTAAAAAGATAAACGAAGAAAGTGATTTTAAATTTTCGTGCATAAATTAAGTAACTTTAGTTTGCGGCTCCATCTATTGAAGAATGATTAAAACTATTAACAAAGTAGTTGCATTGTTTACCGTATAGATGGATCAGCTATGTCGTTTTACTCTGTCTCTTTTGATTGTTGGTAAAAATGTGCGAGTTGTTTGCGGGTTTCTCTGATAGATGACAGCCCTCATCAAAGTCTGTTACCACTTTTGCTTACTTGTCGATAAATGTTTGTTACCAGTTTGAACACTTTTTAAAGAGATGGCATCATTAACGTTATTAAAATGTTTCAGATATGCGGGAAATTTAAAAATGATTGATTTGTTTTTAGCGTAAATTTGATATTATAGTTTGATGCAAAGTTTAACAGAAATCAATGCGAAATGATGATACAGATAAATAAATTTCTACAGCCAAACCTTATAAAAATTTAGTATCAAATTATAACCAACTTATAATTTCAAAGTGCTACAACCTTGATATTTTACTAAAAATAGATGACACACAAAAAACTGATACTATTAATATTATTAAAATCATATGGATGAGCAAGACTCGTATGCTGATACATTTAGAAACAAGTAGTAATTAAATTTTTAATTTAAGAAACATTTTTTTTAATAATTCAAATTTGTTTATTACTATACATTATGATATTTACAGTATTTACTGTAGTTGACAATATCCTTACAATAGTAGATTCCTGTGTAACAAAGAAATATATCTGAATACTACAATTGCTACGGTATTAATTATTGGACTCTTAATGTCAAAAATGTTTTTAGTAATCTCTTATATTTCAGATAATTTCATATAGAGCCGCTATTACTTTCTCTGCATAAAATATTTTTTCGTAGAACTACCACAATCATTTCTTATATATTAGACCATTTCACATAGAACCGTCAACTTTATACGTTTACGTACATTATCATGGACAAATTCCAAGAATTCAATTGTGTTTTAATAACTTAAGAAACCAATAAATAATAGTATAAATCAAAAATATTAATAATAAAATATTATACAGTATTTTATGTTACTAATAAATTTTAATTATATTTGCAATTATTACTGTTTTAAATATTCATTTTTTCCTATTTCCTAGAAGTTGTTTATGAAATAAAATTTTTATAGGATTAATAAAATAAAACACAGATTACATATAAGATAGCTATCGTTCACTTACATTATCAATGGTCGAATGTCAGGTGCAGAAGAAATTTGTGTTAGCAGACGGATTGATACCTTTATACTTATCGTCATGGCTCCGTTCGTTTGGAGTTTTAGAGGGAATATCAACCGGTTTTTAATTGATATTCAAATATTACCTTCTCTTATCATTTTAATTGGATTATTTAATTTATCTCTATGTCTCTACGAAGATCAAGTTGGGAAATTTGACTGGTAAATTGTTTTGAATGCCCTCAGAAGTGTTGAATATAATATTCAATCTCTTAAATAATGCAATAGCATGCACTCGTGATTTGACAGTATGTTAGTTTAATCATTTTCAAAGAACAATTTGTCGTTATACTTGCAGGAAACAGAATTATGTCGGTAAAATTAAATTTGCTAGTTTTGACACTGTCTCAGCCGCAAAAAAGATTATTATTGCTACCGAAGAAAATGTTATTGCTGCACTAAACCTTAAATCAGGTAAGTCATAAACATTTATGTAAAAACATTTAAATATAGCAATAATATTTAATATTATATTTTCTTAATTTTATAAATAGAAATTTATTTCATAGAGATTTAAAAAATTTGTCTTTATGTTTATTTTATAATTTAACACTTAAAATTTAATTAAAATACAGTTAATATAAATAAATTTAATTTGAATTACAAAACAAAATAAAAAGTGATATTTTTCTCATAGGACAAATACTTTGGAGACGTGTATTAGAAAAAGGATATACAGGTCGGATTCGAGCATTAGGTGGAGTTTCAGATGGAGATCTTGTTTCTGTAAGTGGAGGTGTACCAGCTATTGTTCGTGCATGGGATTTAGCTACTGGACATATATTTCATGAATGGCCAATAGCAGAACAAAATCATAATAGGTTAGTGTTGTGTTTTAACATTTTATTGTATATTTAATATTTAAATCGTAGCAAACTTAATTTTTAAAAATAATTTTAATTTTACAATGAATTTGTTTAAGAAGTACATCTTAATGTGTGTCATATTTTTAACAAATTACATTTTTATTAAAAGATTAAGTACATGCAATGAAGTATAATTATTATTATTGGTTTTCAGACATTTCTCTACATTTATATCCTTTTCTACACTAGGATTGTACAGTGCTGACAGGTTTCTTTATCCTTATTTATTGCACAATCAGCAATATGTTGTTACACACTAAATGATTATATATCACAACATTACATTTAGTGTTACTTTCATGAACACATTTATCAGATAACTTTAGCGTAAAGAAATCTGCAGAATATTTTGTAAAACAAGATATAATAAAAAGTGATAGATTTTTGGTTTCAAACAAGATGAAAGTTTGAGTAACTAATATCAATTAATACATAATAACCTTAATCTTGAGAAAACTTTAACGAAATATTAAATTTTACAAAAGAACCATTTTTTATGTTTGAAAATATTTCACTTTTTAATTGTATCATATAAATATATTTCAGCTAAGGTGATATGTGTGTGATTTCGTATGTTATTACTAATAAAATTTCTTTTCTTTTCATACAGAATTAAAGATGTAAAATGGCATATAAAAGATGGAACATTACATCATATTTTACCAATCTATAATAGTGGTGTGGAAGTAACACATTATGATAGTAAAACAGGGGATAAGTTAAAAACAAGAAGAGTTTCTGCACCATTTATAACTCAAGAAACAGAGTAAGATATTGTTTTATAATTTATAATTGCAATACAATTGCAATATCTATATTTTATTTACAAATATTTAAATAAATTTAAAGTAATTACAATCAATTTTTTTAAACAATTAAAATAATTTCCTATTCCTATTTTTTAAATTGTAGATGTGTTTTAGCAGCTCCATATCTAGTTTGTTTAAAAGGAGATAGTTCATTAGCTGTATTGCTTTTAATGCATTTATTTGATACGAATTCTCAACCCCAATCTGTTACAATAAATACTATATTTGGTGCTGGTGCACAAGGTCCATATCATTTAGAATCAGTACTAGGTGAAGAATCTGTTATATCAATTAGCGCTGATAATAATCAAAGGAAACGAATTCTTCTTGTTGGGGAAGTACCTGTTCCTATTCAAAGAGATATAGCTGGGGATGCTACACTCTATATTGTTTCAGTTGATAATGAAAAAGTTCTTTTAGAAACAACGTATAAGAATGGAGTAAGTATTTTATACTTCAACTGTATTATCAAGTCATTTTTTAAATAATATTAACGCGTTGAGTCCGGTGTCGGTCCTTGGAGACTTTTCGTTTGGACAGAATCAGTCCGAGGGACCGACAGTATCAAAGTTAAAATATAAATGTAGTAATTTTAATGCTATTTATTGAAATACTTTAAACAAAAATATGGTTTGGTTTTGCATGTATTACAAAATGCAATGACGTCATTTCAGCCGTTTTAAATATCGCCTAAGTGCTCGCTTGCTGTCGGCTGAACGGAAAGTACAGCAATATCAGCGCTGGGCTCAATGTGTTAAAAAACAATTTTAAAAATTATTAATAATATAATTTTAGGTAACAGAAATTGTTGCTTCAGAACTTTTAACATTGAAGCCTATGCCAAATTTATCTACCAGTGTTACACATCATTCATTACTCTCACCAACAATTATGACTTCTGTCTGTCCTCGGCAAGCAAAAGGTGTAACTTGTCGTCATTTATTAGCTTCAGAAGATCATAGTATTGCACTGTTACAACATAATAAGTTAATATGGGCTAGAGAAGAAGCACTTGCTAGCATTGTAGCAGTGGAAATTATAGAATTACCTATGTCAGATAGAGATCAAGAAATTGAAACAGAATTCGATCAAAAAGAGAGTAAGTTCAAAGCATATGTATATCATATTTACTAAAATATAGTACAAAATTTATGTATAAAGTAGATATTTTTATTTAAAATCATTGAGCAGATATAAATAATATTAGGAGCGTTAATAATTATAATATTAAATATTTAAATTATAATTTGTAACAGATACATCAAATGTTATAAATAATTAAAACATTTTTTTATGTTATATACAAATACATTAGTATTTATCACATGTGAAATATTTTTTAATGCAAGTTAATAATACTTAAAATAATTCAGAAATTGAAAGTAATGTTATTATATTTTTTATTTCTATACTACTCATTAGAAAGTACTAAAAAGTTTGCTGTTGCAATATAATCAACAAGAATAACTAAATCATATATTCTCAATTATTTCTTAACAAAGAAGTATTAGTTAAGTTGTATTAATTACATTTCTTTTGTGAATGGCTGCTGGCAGGTATTGATGTAGACAGTTCATGTAAGTAGTGGAGCAGCAAAGGGCTGGTTTGAAAATTACTTTATCTTCCTGCTGTTTATTAGTCTTATACGCACGTTAATTTTCTTTAGAAGCTCAAGAAAATATAAACGAATTAAATATGGACTAGTAAATATTTTTATCTTTGCTATATAAAAAAAATTCCTGTAATATTGTTATTTGCATGATGATATGAAACATAATTTGACGAATAGGCTTATTTAATTTAATAGTATATTTGAATTTAACTTATAAATAGAATATTTTAGCATTTTGCATGAATGATTGAAAAAATTATAACAGTTGTATTCGTAAATTTCATTGTGCTTTGATATATTTTTTTATTAACAATTTTTATTAATATTGTAATTGTTTGTTAGTTTTATAGTTAAAAACTTTATTGTATACAAAAAGTAATTTATAATATTAATATTATGCATACAACATGTTTTATAATTTTGTTATATCTAGGGGATGTGCTGAGCATGATGTTTAGGAGAGTCAGTTCTCAGTTCAAACAAGCAAAAACATTTCTTCAGTCCATGCTAAGTCTTACACCTCAACAGTCAAATCAGCGTACTGACTTAGTACGAGATAAATTCGGATTACATAAAATGATTGTTCTTGTTACATCAGCAGGAAAAGTATGGGAATAAAAGTTTTCAGTGATTGTAAATATTACAAATCTCTAATCCAAATTGTACATTCAATGTTAATACTTTATTTTGTTTTTAGTTATATGGTATTGAAACTAGGAAAGGTGAAATTATTTGGCAACTTAGAGTGCCAAGTATTCGTGGTTTTAATAAAAGATCTGATGCAATAATTTTATATGTGCAACGTGGCAGTAGACATTTTCCTTATCCGCCACAATGTGCATTATTAGCAGAGGATAAAGTATGTATATTATATACGTCTGTGAGTAAATCTGTTACTCAATGTACAATGTTTTATATATCTTTTAGAAAACAGGGGAAGGAATTGTATATACCTTTAATCCAATTACTGGCCAACCATTAGGTGGTTTGATAAAATTAGGATACAAGATAAAACAATCCATGTTACTTCACGTAACAACGGATGATTTTTTGCGAGGTATCCTGATTTTTGATACACGAGATAAAGTTCATGTGTATCCTGAAAGTGCGACTACAATTGCTGCATCACTCGCTAAAAGTACTTATATATTTACTGCTGATCAAACAACTGGTGTATTATCTGGATATTCTTTATCATATAGTACTGCTCAGGTATATATAAATTTTAATATATTATTTAGTTAGCATTTGATCAATCACTTATTTTAATTTCATCTTTTAGGAACTTATTGCCCATAAGGTATGGGAATTATTGCTTTCGCCAAAAAATCAAAGGATAACACATGTTGTATCAAAAAACCCAATAGAACGTGTTCATTCCCAGGGTAGAGTTCTAAGTGATAGATCAGTTCTTTATAAATATATTAATCCTAACTTAGTCGCCATTGTAACAGAGGGTGTTGGATACACTAATAAAAGTAAGTTTTATGTCATCATAAAAGAGACAGTAATTACTAAATTTACATACCATCTTATGTAATTCATTTTAAATGATTCATAATTTACAGATACGCTTAATCTATATTTATTGGATGTAGTATCTGGAGCAATGATATTTTCTATGATGCACAAAAAAGTTCGTGGTCCAGTCCATGTTGTGCATTCAGAAAATTGGATAGTGTATAGTTATTTTAATGAAAAAAATCGTAGGACAGAAGTTGCAAGTTTAGAATTATATGAAGGAAAAGTACAGAGTAACACCACAGGTACTATTCACAATCTTGTGTCATAATTTTATTTATTCATATCTGCTTTTATCCAAAATAATATTATTGGCTTAATATTTTTATAATATTCCAGTGTTTTCATCTTTAGCTACAACTAAATTACCAATTGTAGAAAGGCAAGCTTTTATTTTCCCTGCAGCAATAGAATCTATGCAAGAAACTATTACAGAAAAAGGAATCACAAGCAAACACATTATAGGTATGTGAACTATATAATTCTTACTTTAATTAACATTATGTAAGTAATAATTAAACAAATTTTTGCAAATGAAATGACATGTTTATAAATTACTATATATTTATTAGTGGCCCTAGCTAATGGTGGAGTATTGGAATTACCGTGGATGATGGTAGATCCACGGCGGCCTATAAATCCAGAAATACGTGAAGAAGGTGTGATACCATACATGCCTGAGATACCTATTCATATGGATGCTATAATCAATTATAATCAAAGTGTCTTTAGGGTATCTGGCATTCATACTAGTCCTAGTGGCCTTGAAAGTACTTGCTTAGTTTTTATACATGGTCTTGGTAAGTGCTCCAACATATAAATTTATTTTTCTTTTATTAATAACAAACAAATCAGTGTTTATAATTGATCACTAATATTAGATAAGTGCAAAAATTATACTAGATTTATTTGTAGCCAATATTCCATGACACCTCTTATCTAAATTGCTTAATTATTTTTTGGATAATCATTGTCTGTATGAAATGTTAGTACAATAAAGCAGTGTTTTTTCTGGACACTAAACTGGAATCATTTATTTAAAAATTAAATTATAATAACAAAACTATTTGTGTATAACATAGAAATCAATAAAACTTTCGCACTTCTCTAATAGTATATAGAAATTAAAAAATGACAAGTAGTTATGCATCTAATACACTGTTCACAGACATGTTCTACACACGCGTGGCACCGTCTAAAACATTTGATGTTTTAAAAGAAGATTTCGATTATTACCTTATTGTGATAGTATTGGCAGCGCTTTTAATTTCATCATACATCACAAAGAAACTAGCGTCCCAAAAAGCGCAAAAACAAGCATGGAAATGATGTTTCATTTTTCTAGAAAATCAATGCATTACATTTTTAAGTATTTGTTCACTAAAAGCAAAACATTTTGCTAATAATAATTTGTAAAAAGAATAATGTTTTATAAAAAGCCAATGTTACTGCAAAGTAAATGTTAACAATTTATTATCTTACCTAAAGTATCTTATTATACATACAGTATACATACATATATTATTTGTCCTTTTATTGATACGGAACGCACACAGTAGATAGTATATTTCTGAACATTTTAAAGTGTGCTAATTATTGTGACAAGAGTGGACCATGAACACTAATTATTAGATTATGAAAATAACTGACAACATGCTCAAAATATAGTTATTTTTCATTAAAAATACAAATATAATTATACATTTCTTTTATACACATTCACCTATATTCGACAAAATAATTGATTTAGTTTGTTATATTTGTTATTCATATGCTGGGAACTCTAAATATATTTTAAATTGTTAACCGTTTAAAGATGGCACTCATTTGACAGTTTACTATTAGACAACTTAATTATATAATGCATATCTCATTGCTTGAAAATGACTAAAAATGCCTCTAGCTAATTGGTATTTTACTCCAACAACTATATTTTATGGTTACTTCTTTGCAAGAAATAAAACTTCATATCGTCATATAACATGTAATAAAAGATACATGAGTAAATGTTAAACACAATAGAAAACCATAAAAGATCAAATATATATAATAATATATACAAACTTCATTTTACTTTGTGTAAACATAGTAATTCATTGTTAAATATGACGCTAAAGTTAGAAAATTAAATAGCAAATTATAGCAAAATTTTATAGCCAATTTTTACTGATCAATCCTGCTATATTTTTCAAAGTATAGGATTGCATTTAATAAAGGAATATGTAAAAATAATTGCAAAAATGCACAACTTGCATATTATAAATTTCAGGTTTTCTGCATTTAAAAGCATTTTTTTAATTTTTTTAATAAAAATAATTATTATTGTTTCAATTATTAAATTAACATTGGCATTATCATTATTTTGTAAAAATCATATCCAACCTTAACAAATTAATAATATTAAAATGTTAACTTTTATAATTATTATAATTATCAAAACAAAAATCAAATTATATCACACATTAAGAAATAAATAATACAAAATATGTGTCATAGTACAAAAGAATCATTTTGTTTATTATATACTTATAATTAAGCAAAAATTAATGACTGCTGTATGGTCTGTGAATAAAGCACGTAAACATATATATCTGTTACATAGAATAATTATTTGCTTTGTAGATAAATGTAAAATTCGAAATAGACGTAAGTTACTGTACAAATAAAAACGTAAACAATAATATATGTAAAATGTTAAATATCACAATTGAATAAAAATTGTATACAAATAAGATTTGGAAGATTAGAGGTTCTATTTATTTGTTTTAATATTAAATAGCAGATTTATGAATAAATATATACAAATCTATAATTATACTTAATATAATACCTATTTACACCATGTACAACACATTTAGATGCCACAATTTGATTATTCTTTAGAATTCTTATCTTGAATATATTTTATAATAGTCTGTACATTTTTAAAATAAGCATTTGTTGAAATGTTATCAGCAATCTGAAAAAAATAATAAGAATTTAATTGAAAAAATATGTAAATATTAATATGTAGCGTTATTACCATTAAATCTTTAATGTCAAACGTTGCATCTGAGGAAACTTTTGTTACTTTAGAATTAAAAATACTAATGCATTTCACCAATGTTATATCACTATTATAATCAGCCACATCCTTATATAACTGTACACAACATTTCTGCAAACATATATCATTAGTTATGCATACATAAAAATGAATACAGTTGAAAGTATTCTTGTATTATAATTTACTTGTAACATAGGATTTTGATATTTGCTGAGATAAAATTCTGCAATATTTAAAACACTCCATGTTTCTCGTTCGTGAAGGCATAAATTCTTTGTTACTTGACCTAAAGTAGAAAGTAATTCTTTTTGTAACTTGTAAGTTTGAGTAAATTTATAAGCACTTTCAGAACTCTTCTTATAACTTTCTTTAGCAGAGTCATGTAAAAATTTGGAAAGAGCAGGTAATACTTGCCTAAAAACAATCATTTTAATAATTATTGATAGAAATAAATGGTAGAAATATCAAATACAAAAAACTTACTTCAGCGTTCTAGATCGTATAAAATCTTTCGAAACATAACTAAGCATATTCAATAATTGCCATGCTCGATTAATTATTAATGAGTTTTTATCACGAAATCGATCTACTAATGGATGCCAAAGTAAATGCACAATAGGTAACAGTATATCTTCCCAATCTACCAAAATTTCAAGACCTTCTTGTAATGTTGACATAGCAACTAAAGAAATTTGTATTTCTTTAGATGGCAAAAAGTGTAAACAATGCTTCATTACATCTTCAATCATTTTTATGTAGGGTGGTATATCCTTCTTCTCCTCTATAATTTTTATTTTATACACTCATATTTAAAAAATTTTTTTTTATATTTAATATAATTTATATTTACCTTCTTGCTCCATAGCATTTGCTTGATATTCATCCTCCTGTTCAGCTTGTTCTATGTCTTCTATATCTTCATCAACTCTGTTTTCTTCATAATATTCTAATAAAGATTCAATAATTTGCTGACTTTTATCTTCAGTATTTTTGTTTTGTCCTTGTATTATTGATACTTGTTTAGGATTTATTAAATTTTTTATACATATTGTAAACGTATAAAAAACCTTCAAAAAAGCATAAGAATTTTTTTGTTGAAAACTACTGTTTAACTGTAATATTACATCCTCTACAATTTCTTTTAAGCAAGGTAGTACATCCAATGTACTATACTTTGTAACAACTCCAATAACATCAAGTACACCAGGGTTGCGTTCTACTCTGCGTAGTTTTATACTAACATAATATGAAAAATAATCAACATTTGCTCGTAAAAGATCTCCTACAGTATTACACTGTTGAGATTCTGCAATCTTTTCAAGTGTTTGAATACCAACAAAGCTGATTAAGCTATGTCCACTACCTAGAAGTATATACAAAAAATCTTATCTTATGAACTGTTTACTTGCTTATTAGAAAAATAAATAATTACCTGCTCTTTCTATGATAAGATATAAGGTTTTCAAAAGAAATCTATCATAATTATGTTTTAAATTTTGAGCAATCAATCCCAAACCTTCTAATAATAAGCAGCATTGCACCACATTGCTTTGTGCAACTCGTAAAGGTACATCTGTATTATTCTCAATTACTGGATACCAAAATTCAGGATTTATATAAAACTCTACAACTTCCTTATAAACTGGCAAAAATGATGAATCTTTAACAGGTACTATAAAATATATAACAATTAATAATATATACTATAAATTATTTAAAGTAGGAAATCATCTAATGTACCATGTATTATCCAATTCAGTAATAAAATTAATTCATTTTTATATTGTGAGGTATCAGATATGAGACCAAGAATGGTATCTACCAAAATTCTACAATCTCCAAATTCACCTAAATATTTACATATTGCAACAAATTTCGCTTCACATGTATTATTCTGAATAAATTTAAATCGTCTCCACAAATGTGATCCATACGAATACGTTGGTTCTTCAAGATCTTTAACATTAACCGCTTGCAAAAGAGAAATATTACCACAATCTATTTCAGATACATATACAAGAGCCAATATCAGTCTTCGAACATGGGAAGCCGACATTATAATACGAGGCAATCTTTGTTCTCCAAGAAGTTTTAAATATCCAGCAATTTGATTTAAGCAAGATAATTGATCATTATCATCTAAAAGAGTAACAAGCATTTTATTTAACTTATAAATAAAATAATTTTTACTAGATCATTATGTTAGTTCTAAATATCATAATAACTATTATGATATTTTGTTCACAAAATGTAAAAAAATGAAACCATACCAGATCTCCTGATAATCCTAGGTAATTTTGTAAGCAAATTGTAAAAATTTTCTTCTAATAATTCCATTAAAGGTCTCATATTCTTATTTTGCATATAGTTTATGTTAATTATTTTTAATGTTTTTTCAGCTTCTTCACGAACTTCTGTAAATTCGTCCTCGGATAGAGATATTAAATACTCTATTAATAACATAACATTTGGCTTCATATTCCTGTTCAAAAAATGTATAAAATTACCTTTTCAAACCTAATTATAAAATAAAATAGATAAAATAATAATATATTACTTCGAACATGAAGTAAGCAATAAATGAATATTTTCAACTAATTCTTTCCTAACTTTATAATGAGAGTGTCTTTTTAATACATCTAATTGTTGGATAAGTATATTAAGCTTAGTTGCACAAGCATTAAACCATTCTGTATTTCTTGTTGCACTTTTAAGATGTTTCTCCAACTCATTACGATTTTTCATACATGGAAAGCTGCCTGTTGGATTAGTATGTTTCTCATTATTTATTTTCATCAAGTTATGTAATGATGGTGCATCCTCTTCTTCTACTTTATCTTTCATTACAAGAGATACTACTCTACCCCAAGCTCTTAACGCAATCTAAAATTTTATCAAAATGAAACAAGTCGAATCCAATAATAATAAGTTGTAATTTGAAAACTACTTTAAACTACCATTGTAAGTTTATGTCCCTGTATATCACTTCCTATAACTATCTCTTGTAAACCACTGACAATGCCAGGTAAAAATAGCATAATAACATCAGCTGCCTGATCTTGCAATATAATATCTGATCTATCTGTTTCATCATCAATTTGACATAATACCATTATTGTTTCTATAGCTTTTATTCTAAAAATTATAAAATATAATTATATATGTACACATTTATTGAAAAAGAATAAATTAATGAACATTTTTGCATTTACCTAAGAAACAATGATTTTTCCATTCTTGCTATTGTTACTGACAATAATATTCCTTGTCCTAATTTGGGAGCATTTTGCCTAGTATACAAACATTCTATAACTTCTGTGAAACAAGAATGTATTAAAGTCTGAATACATGAAAGTACAGCTCCTTTGAGTTCCTCATGTCCTACAATTACTACAAAAACAATGTACAAAATTCTTAGTAATTTTATTTCAGTATAATTAAAACAATTAAAAAGTTAATAAAATATATTTAAATAAAATTACACTTACCCATACTTTGCTGTGTTGGGTCATAAATCTGTATTAAAAGGCACGAATATAACTTATTGAAATATTCTACTTTTGATATATTTGCTCGTTGTATTATTGCTTGTGTTGTCTTTACCAACTCTTCTTTTACATTTTTACTACATAATTAAGTATAACAAATTATATTTATCCTATTAAACTATAAATTTAACTGTTATTCTAACATAACTTATTCAAATCAAATTATTTCTTCTATTCATAAATTATGGATTGCATTTTTGTTAAATTTGTAAACAATATATATAGTTAATTAATTACATGATTACATAATTTTTCTTTACATATAAAATAATTTACCTTAGTGTATTATTTAGTAAATGAGTAATTAAAGGAAATAAAATATATTCCAAAAGATCTTGAACAACTTTGTCTGAAACCTTCATTAAACTATTTGCAACATTACGAGCTGTGTCTACACTTGGATTTTTCATTAAACAATCACAAAACGGTTTTAATGTAGTAAATGCTTCTTGTATTTGAAGACGTTCCATTTTTTATTAAAAACAGTACAAAATATACAAAATTTCAATCAGCTTCGCTAGTACGCGTTATGTTTACATACTGAAACCATGTGGTGCAAACTTTGAACATGTTTGTATTTATTCGGTTAAGTGAAGCTCTATATATGTATATAGATACATTATATATAGAAAATTAAAAAATTATTCATTCTAACTTTAAATCGATTTTATTCCTCCTTTGATGTTACTATAAAGGGATTAAATAAATAGTATACCAATATTTAAATAATAATTTTAATTAATTATGTTAAAATTACCACACACCGGTAATGTAATTTAAAATTTTATATTTTCGGAATATACCATATTTAATCAGCAGCTTTTTTTTAATTTAAAAAATTAAAAATAAATTGATTGATTAATATACTATTTCAGTTTGCCATAGAAAAGCGTACGTAACTTTTTTACCCACAGCCAATAAACATTTCAACTGTCATTCATTTAAAGATATCCAACCTGAAATAAACGTTACTCATTAAGTTAAAGCAGTTTAGGTCTTTCGTTTATACTTATCATTGAATGATAACCATTTACTTTTCACGATGTTGAATTGTGAAGAATATTGTTATGCACGTTAATACGTTAATAAATATTTACAATGTGATTAATCTACGATTGAACAAAGAAAAGAAATGTACAAATTAAACATTTTACTATCTTTTTATTGGTTTGCAACTGTTGCTACTTCTGCTGTATGTATTCCAGCTGATTTTATAATCTGTAATGCATTTTTCAAAAGTACCTTCATTATATTGTTTATCTAATGAAAGATGCTTCAACTCTAATTAATTTCAATTATTTACTGCTTCATGATATAATAGCCAAATAGCTTTTATAATATAATATGTAACTCAAAACTTGTTTAAAATCTTTTTCAATTATACATTTTATATAGCTATTAAATTTAGTTCTATTAAAATTAGAATTATACAAAATAATTCCTTTACAGCATGATTAATTTATATGATTAAATTATATTCAATTACATAGGATACTTCGACTGCGGATAACAAGTTTTGCATAATTCCTGAACCAGTTTTGAAACTTTTTTCTTACAATTTAACAAATCTTAGAAGTACTACAAGTCCTTCTAAATTGAATGAGACTATAAGATTATCACTTTGCTACCCATTAAAAACAAAATACAATGAGAAAGATGGATATGGCATTTGTTTAGTGAGGAACAAAGAGGAAAGAAGAATAGGTTTCTATCTGTTTTCATATATATTTTAAATATTAAAATCAATGTTTCTGGTATATCAATATAATTTTGTTGGATTATTATAGGAAAAATGCCTCTGAAGGTAAACATAACAGATGGAAGGATATTATTTGCATTCACAGGTGATTATGAAATGCGATTATGAAGCTGAAAATACTCTACCTGAGTTATTTTATCATGTATGTATATATATATACAACTGTATTAGATGTGATATGTTTTATGATTGATTAATTATAGTTTATTTCAGTTAGAATGAGTACGCAAAGTTTTAATAATATATGATATTTTATATAGTAAGTAAATTTTTAATTTATTATTATTAACAGTAGTCATTATTGATATTTTAGACATTTGAATAGTGTAATTTATATATGGTATGAAAAACTTCTTTTGCTTGTGAACCTAGAGTTAAGAAGAATTGTATAGTAGTAGATAATGGATTACATTATGAAATAATAATATAATATTAATTTTAAGTATTAACTTAATACGAAAAATTGTTAAGTGTAAATCTATGGGTAAAAGATAAACAAGGGAAAGAATATAATATAAGTATATGTGATGAAAAGATTTGCAATGGTTTTGCTGTATGGCAAGGAAATAATTATTACGGATCATTGGCAAACGTAATTTTTGATTATGGCAGAGGTGTTATAAAATTTCAATACACAGTGGTAGCAAATGTGTAAATGGCATGTAATATATTTCTTCAAATAATATGAAATTGTAAAAACATTTCGTTTTATTTTTTAGGTCCTTATACCTCTGAAGTACAATTTACATGTAACAAGTTCATAGGAATTGGAACACCAAACCTATTATGGGTATGTAAGCATAACTTTTCCATTACTAAAATCAACAAATTCAATTATTAATTGTTATTTATTGTACTGTCAATATTTAAATATATAATAAATCATAAAAAATGTATGTTAAATTTGAATAATGAAAACAAGAAAAATGTTTTATAAAATATTCCAATATAATTAAAATTTCTAAAACCTGCCCTTGCAAATCTTTATTTTTATATTTTTGCATATAAGAAAAGTTTAGATTATAATCCTGTATGAAGAATAATCGAAATGTAATAATTAATAATCAAAAATAGGAAGCGCATAACTAAAAGTCATAATATTTTTTAGAGATTATATGTTTATTTCTCAGGTACTCGCTTAGTATTAGCAAGGTTATAATAAAATTATTTTAACACTAGAGTACAATGTAATGAAAAATCAATAACGCGTGAAGTTAATGATTTGCGGCGAGATTCTTCGTTTGCTTTTTTCAGTCAAAATTATAATTTATATCTGTATGATTCGTTACTGAAATATGTATAGTTTAATTTTTAATATTTAATAATAAAAAAATTATCAAGCTCATAAAATTGAGCAACAGAATAATATATATATATATATATAGTAAAGTATAGCATATCTATGTACATTATACATTTGCACGTGATTTTAAATTTACACTAATAATGAAACGAATGAAAACATAAATTGCATCATACTATAATTGTTGATTCGTTGTTATGTATGTATACTTATTCAGACCTTATGAGATTTTATTTAACCAGTATTATTTTGAATATTTCAAAAATTAAACATATTGTTTAGTATATTATTTACAACTATTAAATAAAATTATTATGGCATTGTTAATCAATGATGAATAAAAATACATAGTATACATACATAGAGCCCACACTAAATTGAGATAAATGTTAGGTGTTGGCAATAATTTAATGTTGATACTATTCTCATAGTAATTATCTACTGAAATAATAATAACCACACATTCCAAGTATGAATTCATACAAAATTATAAAAAATATTTATTTACAGTAATTTATTTATATCCTAAAACTAAGTTTGTTCAGTCATTATGTGTAATTTGTTTTCAACATCTATTTATAGTGGTATTTAATGGTTTCTTAAACAAAACTTTATAAATCTATAAATAAGATGAATTGTCTTTATAAAATAAAAGTAAAGAATTTTTGGTATTGCACCAAATGTAACAAATTAATTGATGCTCACTCAAAAAAATAGGAGTATATATTATTGAAATGTGATGTTTCATGACTGAAATATAAGTAAATGTAGCTGACGTATGAACTGATATAAATCATATGAGTTAGTATTTTATAGATAACATGAATTAACATTTTTGAATTCTAACATATCAAAATTGATTTATGAATACATTTTCATATGCTAATTATATTTTAACATATGCTTTCATTCAAAGGTTAATCTCCATTTTAGTAAAATCATAAAAGATAAGTATCATTTCAAATTCGCAGGACACAAAGCAAGTAACATTTAAGGTTTTTTTTTAGTGTTCCATCCTGGTAAGACTTCACATGCTCTTGAACGTACATCTCATCATACGGTAGTGCATTGTACCTTGTTGATTAAATTATTCTTTATCAATTCTTCGGATGATAGAATAAACTTAGTGTTGGTGTCCGGGGACAGGTTTTCAACATTTTCTATCTTGTCTTTATTCTTTTCTTCGCATATAAATACTTTAAGAGCATCCGCCGGTGGCGTAGTTGATATGGGTGGTGTTTCAGGAGCACCGACTGGATAAATTAGCTCCTTTTTCTCGCCTTTAATTAGTATGGATGGTTGATGCTTTTCGAAGATTCTTCTTCCTAATCGCTTCCTAACATAAGAAGTTAATTCTGGAGGATGCGGTAACGCGTATCGCAATTTGTCCCAAAACCAAGGATCACCCCATTTCACATACGTATTCATATTCAGATATGCCTTAAGTTCTGGATCTAAATCATCGGTGGGACCGATTTCGCCATACAGAATCAAAATAACTCTCGCCCTGCCTTCACTGAGAGCTTGACTGTGCGCTGCCCTAAACTCCATTCGTCCCCAAACACTTTCTAAAAAGTTAGGTGACAATACCACGATCGTTCGTTTGGAATCTTCAACGGAACGTGCGATCTGTGTTGGTATCCACTCTCCTGCTATCCAATCACGAAAATGTAAACACAGTTTGAATGGTTTGGAACCACTTTCCAACTTTGACACTAATTCGTTTACAACAAAGTCCTCGTCTTTATGAGAATAACTTATAAACGCGTCGTACAGCTTATCTTTGTCCAGTTCGTTCTCCGTTACTAACCACAGACAACACTGATGCGCGTACAACCACACCTTGATTTCTCGTTGATAACGATAATAAAGCGCTGCTAGCAAACCAATTATTAATCCAGTAATAGCTATGGTCAAGCTTACACCTACGATTATTACAGTATTTGTGGGACATATACTTGTCGCGCTCATTGTCAACATTATACCGGTCTTTCCTTTGCAGGTTATTTGCGAGGAATCAATGATTCGTGTGAACTTTGTTTGAACGAAATTAAGAAAATCTATTGTGTCACAATTACATGTCCATGGGTTCCCGCGTAGCGTCAGCATCATTGAGGAAGTATTATTGATAAAATGCAAAACGTTTGAGTTCAATTTGCTGATATTATTATTGTGTAATTCCAAAATCTGAAACATTTAAGATTACAATCACATTACAGAATACGATGATATGTTGATAATACTGTATTAATGTGCCATATTAAACAGAAGCTATCATTCTTGATGATTTCAAAGACAAAAGAGTTTCTTGTTTTACATACCGTTATATTTGGTGACAATTCATCCACATGTATGTCTTCGATATTGTTATTTGATAACAGCAATTTGGATATCTCTATATTCTTTAGACCGATATCAGCCAAAGGTGACATTCTGGTCAATTTATTACCTGTGAAATTTAATTCAAGTCGATATTGCTCCAAACTCATAATATCTGGTGGCACGATAGTCAGGTTTCTGTATGAACAATCAACTACGAATGCTTTGTGTTCCTGTTTCTTCCAGCATGTACAGTCTTTGGGACAAGGATCGAATACTTGACATTTGAACAGATCCGATTTTAAGTTCATCACTGACGTGTTTGCTAGCCATTCTGGACTATGGCACGTCAGGCTTCCCGGTACTATGTGAACATATTTTTGAACAGAGAAATGCATCTTTCCTCCTAAGTAACGAAGAAAATCGTACACCTCACAGTCACAAACTATAGGATTATTCTGTACCAGTACCATTACATTTCGAGAAGACTGTTGATATTTTGCTATTTGCTCAGCAGAATCTAAGTCGATGTGTTCTATTTGATTGTTGCTGAGATCCACTTTAGTATTATTGGATATAAATTGTAGATCTGTAATCTGAAATAAAATTTTACATAAAGTACTCATCGAACAAAGAACTTTATCAATTTTGTACTTTGATTACAGTGAAATTTTGAAAACGAAAATTTGTTAAATATCTCATCATATATGAAATTATCCTAAATTATAGTATTTTAAAAAGTATTCTAAACAATATTTTTGAGGAGAGAGAATTTAACACTGTTCATACCGACACTTCACGTATACGGTATTCCTACCGCGACATTCCCACGTAAGAGAGACTACAAATTTTTCTCAAAAAATAAACAATGAAAAAAGAAGCGAATATTGAAAAATGTATTACACGTATATTTGAGAAAAAGCTTAAAGTTTGAAGGCGATTCAAATACATTGTATCTATGAAATTCTAATCGAAATTTTAAAAACGGTCATTTGACCGGTTGTGGTAGGAATAGTGTTAAACATACATAGTTTTATTCCTTCAAAATGGAGTCATAGAAAAATTAACTTTGTAAGGTAAAGCTGAATCAAAAAATAAAAACGCCATTATATCTTTTGCAAATATTCCTACTGAATTAATTTTAAATATATTACATCGTTACAATACATAGTGTATATTTTCATCAACTTACGGATATGCTCGGTATTTGATTAAATTTGAGATCTAATATTCGCAGCACTGGGTTGCTGAATATCCAGTCGCCAAATATCCGTGAAATACTGTTATTTGCCAAGTATAATTCTTCTAAACCTATACAATCATGGAAAGGTGATTTTGGCCCGTATTCATCGGAATACGAAGATGTATTGAGTGTCAGTTGATTATTAGAAAATACCGCAGTTCGTAAGTTTTTCAAGAAACGGAAACTCGTAATTTCGATTACTTTTAGTTGATTTTCTTGCATATCCAAATACGTCAGCGATTTCAAACTACTAAAAAGATGCCTGAAACATATAAAATAGAGAAATATCGTTTTAGTTTAACTTCCTTTGCCAATGAACTTGTAAACGTTTCAAAAGTATCAAAGTAAATATATTCTTTCGATTGCAAGTCGATGTTGAATTTAACTTGATTGTAATGAGGGAGCGCAAAAATAGGGAAATTACTTCCAATTTCAACTGATGATGTCATTATACAAGGTGGACCACGAAACGTGATCAGCTTAAGTTATTCGGTTGCTAGTAGTTAGATCGGAAATTTTTTGGCTAATATAAGATTCAAGAAGAACTTTAAGATGAATGTATCAAATTCTTTTGTTCACCCTCTTTCTTTAGAGTTTTCAAGATTACTTTCAGTTTTTTATATGCAGACCTATAATTTTTTTATACCTATCTTTTAGCAGTTACTGAAACGAATTCAGTAAGTACCATTACAAATATTTATGCTTCATATAAACCAAAGGAACATTGAAAAATGATCATTTAATTTAATTGAAACGATATTCAAAACGGTTTCTACACTGATAGTTAGCATGCATGTATAATTCTATGTTGTATATCTTCCGGCGTTGTAGGTTCATTATAAACTTTTTCCTTCAATGGACCGCATAAAATGAAATCTGACATAATAAGATCGGGAATACGAGATGGCCAATTTACTACATCGCACAGTGGAGGTCCAAAACTTCCGTATACGAATCTTTATTAACAAAAAACCTTGTATGTTTTTCTTAGGAATTGTTTAAACTTTCGTACAAAACGAATTTGACATGAATTATTTTTTAAAACATTTTCTAATCTTTGAATTGTTATTATCTTTAAGCTGTTTATAAACGAATTAAGAAATGTTTATGACGTAATTAAATATTCGAAATATAGCTATTCACATACATGAAAACATTGCATCGACTTACAAACATTACATATATTTTAATATCCTATAATAAATAACTGAAATGACTAGTTTAATTTTTAATTTTATAATTTTGGCCTAGAAGCACTATATCTAGTCATAGGATTACTTAAAAGAAGTAATATTTTGAATTTCGATCTTTTAAAGGGCTGTATAATTCTATAGGGAAAATATTTTTTGAAAATATTAAAATTGAAAAGATAAATTTTGGCCATGGAATGCCACGTTCTGGACCACTGTGTGCACCGCCACAATCGACCCAATGTCTAAGAAATTTCTTATCGAGTACTTGACATGCTGCCATTGCATAATGTGCTGGGTAACCGTTATGCTGATACCACATCTAATTACGATATAATATCGGTACTTGATTAAAATTAATTTGTAATTCATTTTTAAGAAATACAACGTATTCTGGTATCATCAAATATGTTCCAATGTACAGAACGAAATGTTTACAAACAGTAAGGGAGATGTCTATTCAGTAACGACTGATACAATATCCTTACAATGAATGCGAAAACTTAGGGACTGAGATTCACATTCATAATCAAAGAGACATTAAATTCCGATATTCTGGTCATTCTAATATTTAAAAGCCATCTTATCACTTACAACATTAATGCAATTATTAATTTGTTCTTTTTAAATTTTTACCAACATATTTCCAAGATCATCCTGAGACCAAACACGACATAATTTAAATAATATCTGCTTATTTAGCAAATGGTATGTAATATCATATTACCATTTATTGAACTCGCAAATATTATTCTAATTATTTTGTGTTTAGTCTCATTTTAATCAGAAGAATCTGACGAATATGATAAGAATGTTTTCATTATGAAATAGTCATTAGTGAACACTTATTGGCTACTCTAGGATTTCAATCGTTAACAAACATGGTAATATGTCGATTAATCGTACGATCAATTCTAAGAGACAGCAGCAGAGAGAGGGATACAAAATTCACATTTACTGTGGTCCTCGGTTTCACATTAATCGCGGAAATATTGTACTAATCTATCAAAAGATTTGGTACACTCAACTTAAAGCTTCCATTGAACTATTTTTAACATTTATTAACACATCTTGGTTTTCTGTAAAGAATACGGCATACTAACATACTGAAACGAATTCTCAGTAACACGAAAAGTGTTAACAATACCTTAAATTAAAAAAAATAGAATAAAGAAAGAAATGAAAGAAATAAAAAGTCCCTAAGAATACGAAGATAAAAAAGGCGTCGATCATATATAAACAATAATATAAAAAATGTTAAACTACTTAAAACATGTTAATGAACAATCTCATTATCCAACTAAATATAAATTTTTTTTTAATTTATTACTTTAATCTTTTAACTGAATTTTACAAGATGTTTGAATGCTTATGTAACCTTAGAATTCAGACTTTCTTAATGTTTTTTAAAATATTTAAACAACGGTTTGTGTTGAAGCAAAAATTTGTTATGTTTTGGAGTCTATATGGAGTACATTAATATATTGCGAAACATTTTTTTCATTTAATCTGAGTTTATCCTAAGTATAGAACTTAGAAGTTAAGATTGTACTCACGTTTTTGAATATTTTCGCGAATCACTGTATATGTAACAATGGTATTCTATTTATATGCTTAGGAAAAATATAGAGCTATGCAAGTATTTTCTTAAAAAAAAAACAATTGAATGAACAATGTCGAATACACGGTTATTTATAACAGTATTTTCTACAATATATATAGATTTTTATGTAATTTTTATCTGAAACATTTTTTGTATAACAAATGATTCACAAGTTTCATTGCAGATGATCAAGTTGTAAGATACGCCTTCTATAGTAAGTATTTTAAAAAGTCTTAACGTTAATCAATTTTCATCGTAAACATTCTTAAATCAAACGATAAATGTTACAGATAGATTTAAAAACTATTTTACTAATTTACTAATTTAAAAACTTACCTTGATATCGATGTAAGGTGATTTTTAGATAAATACAGCTTGTTTAGATTTTTCAAATCCAAGAAAATCTCATCAGGCAACGATGTTAATTCATTGTAATTAAGTTCCAATGTTAACAAATTGGTCAAATTCCTGAATAAATCCTTAGGGAGCGATTCGAGGTAGTTCCTTTGTAAACTGATGTTTTCCAATGAAACGCAACCGCGAAACAAATTTGCCGGCACTCTGAACAAACCGTTACTTTTCAACTCCACCGCTCTTAGCTCGGTCAAATTCGCGAATAATCCTTTTGGTAAAATCGTCATGTTTCTTCTGTTATTATACAACCTCACAGTCCTCAATTTGACGTTGTGTCGTAGCAAACCTTCGGGCAACGACGAAAAATTGTTCAGAAACAGATTTAACGCCTCTAGATTCTTTAATTTCGCGAAAATATCCTTGGGCAAGGTGGTCAACTCGTTCGAGTGCAGGTCTAGCGAGTTCAAAGATTCGAGTTCATCGAACGTGCCCGGCTTGATCTCTGTGAATCTGTTCGCCCAGAGATTGAGAAGTCGCAGTTTCTTCAAACGGTCGAATATATTCGGCTGGATGTTCTGCATCCTGTTTTCACCCAGCTCGAGTATCTCCAGCTCGGGAGTGTTGTCGAAGATTCCAGCAGGCAGGTGTAAATTGTTATCCCGTAAATCGAGCCAGGTCATGTTAGGGACCTCCATGAACAAATCACTTTTGAGATCGGTCAAGCCGTTGGACGACAGAATCAAATGTTGCAGCTTTGGGAAACCTTCCAAGTGTCTCCTGTTCAATGTGTTGCTCAGGTTGCCGAATGATTGGAATGTCAGCTTCTCCACGTTCCGCGCCCCAAGCTTATCCGAAATTTCCCCTAGGCTTGAATTTGTTGGTAAAATGCACTTCCGAAAGTACATACCCTCTATATCGCCAGTGGGTAATAAATTGAACAGCTTGAAGTTGCTCCATTGCGAAAAGTTGCCACATTGAACCTGGAAGATGAAACCGTTTTTGGTGAATTAACATGCTAAAAGCTGATAAAATAGTTGTAAATATCTGGTAGTTGTGAACAAATTATTCAAAATTGTCCAGGAATACATTGTAATTAACGCTTAATAAAACTAAAAATGTTTCCAATACTAAAAAGTAAATAATTTCTGAGAAACTGAATTATTACAAATAATGTTTGAATTATTGATCATTTTAATACTCACAATATGTCAGTCTTAAAGATTGAAATAAAATACAAATAATTATTTTTAATCATTGAAATCGATTAGGTTTGCACTTTAAGTTCACCCGTTATACAGTAGCGGACAAAAGTTTAAAAGTTTATGGTCTGCAAATATTGTCTGTACATTAATTTGTATTGTTATTTTGGTAGAACACTATTTATGGATTAGTATAGAATGCAAATGTTGTTTATTATGCTATTCTTTATAAATTAATTCATTTTATTTTTTTGACTCTTTGGTCTTAAACTTTTGTCTGCTACTGTACCTACTGCGTTTCAGCCGCCGTCATCTGTCCATAGAAAACAGCGACTGATAAAGGAGGTTGCGGGCTCATGCATACGCTGCTAATTGTAAGATCGTGCACGCATAGACAGAATTCAATGTAGTAGTAACGATCTTTTTTGGGAAAAACCTTGAAAACTAAGGCCGAGTGGGGGTTATATGTGAAAGAAAAAGTCGAAAAATTATCAAAATCGATAATGAAAAAGCGTAGTATACAAACAAACTGACGGTTTTTAAATACAATTGTTTGAATATGTATATGCCTGATTTAGCTTACATTTGTATAATTGATGTTTTATTACTGTAATCGAATCGATATCATTCAGATGACATGTAGCTAATCGTCAAGTCAAAGGTTACTCAACATCTTACTAGATAATCATAAGGATTACAGGTATTTACATGTTTTTTTTTTAAGTGATTATATAATTTAAACGAAGTATGTTTGTTAATTTTTGTCACACAGCTCTTGGTGTATTTCTTCTACTCAATATGTATTTTGTCTTTATACAAATACAATATTTTCACTACAAATGATGAAAGCTAGCTTGCGATAAATGTTCAAGTTTTATCCTTTCTACTTAAGGGATCACGCTTAGAATACGTGAAACTCTGACGCCCAGTAGTGCAATATCATCCCAATTCGTATGTCCGTGTGAGACAATACGAAAGATAAGGCGAAATTTGTTTATTTTTCTTCCTTTTTGCATAAAAATATTTTCAGCGTATTATCAACTCATACAAATGAGACTAAACACGATACAATCTGGATCCTATTTATTTATGTAGAATAATGTAAATTACGTATTGGAATTTTCTACGTGTAAGTAAATTGAATTATCTGTAATATACAAAAAGTTGTTTACAATATTTTAATTCTATTCTGTAATATATTTCGAGATCAACAAAATCTGTAAATATTCGATGCTGCAATGACTTCATCCAACAGATTTCAAACGTGACATGTAAAAAGAAGAGGAAGATAAGAAATACTCCACTTTTTCCACAGCTCCCATTTAATTCTTCGTTTTCCAGAATTGAGAAAAGCTCTTAAAGCAAGCAATTATTCATATTTGTTCCTTTATTAACTCTTTGCACTCGAGAGGTAACTGTCAGTCATCTAATAGTATTAACTTCAAAGATGTTCAAGTGCAAAATATTTACTGTGATTCGCTTACATTAAACTTCATTTATTTTGTTAAGTCATATACTAAAATTTACATATATGACTATTTAACCTCCGGGTCTAACTAATAAGCTAATTAAAGACTGAAAATTTGAAAAACTATCATTTGTCAACTAACAGCTGCCTGTCGAGCACAAAGGATTAATTTGGATAATCAACGTTTTTTCTATATTGCTTAATTATTTGGTAAACTGTGTTTTACGTCCGTTTCGTATGAAATCACAACGAAGTACAGTTACTTCTTTCATCCATCGAATCTCCTTTGCATCGCTCCCCCCTCTCAAACCTCCATCTCATCAATGAATCACTTGTGCTTACCTGAATATATACCTCCGGCTGAACATTCACGATGAAGGCCGAGGACATGGTTCCTGTGGGACATTGTATCTCGAAGTCCCCATTGGGGCTCGGAAAGCAGTCGCAACTTCGGTCGGATGGGCAGTGTATGTCCAAGGCGTAGCAGCACCCAACAACGACGACGACGGCGATCCAGAGAACGATGAAACATCCGGACAGTGATCCGATCATTCTACAGACGATCAACGTACGCTGTAAACAGAAAAGAAGACGGTGTTCATTCAAACAGCATCAGAACGACGAAATAAACGGAAAGGAAATAGTGGCGCAACGAATCAGATAAGCGCGGTTACTTCCTCGTGCTACGATAAGAAAATTCCGCATCGCGGAATATAACAGGAAAAATAAACTCTTCCGTTATTTATATAATATAATGCTTTTCGATGGGAAGTTTCGATAGGGACTACCAGAACTACCAGAGCAGTCAAAATGACCAATTGGTGATTACTCATAGCAAGCTTATAAATTCACGGTGGTGAAGCTTCCAAAATTTACTATGATTTTTTGCAGAAGACATAAATAACGATTTGTTTTCTATGTATTTGGTATTTTTTCATGTAATTTTCAATTTCATCTCTTCCATGCAAATAAATACACTTTAATTGTCGTTAGTTCTAGTGTTGAACATCCAATCGCTAGCGCCTTCTTTCAATTACAACGTTGTCTGCTTAAATGTCCGCTGGTCACGATCAAGCGTTAGAGCTGCAAGAATATTCAAATATTCAAACAGACCAAAATTCGAACCGAGCCGAGATTCGATTTACGATTCGACCCGAGTATTGCTCGGCTCTCTTTATTCGAGTATTCTAACAATTCTACCAGGAGAGAACATTTATCCGGAGAAATTTTTTCAGAGGAGAATTCTAGGAAGCGGTGAAGATACCTCGCACACAATCGCTATCTATTTTTATTTGCCATCATAAACGTTTTGTTAATGGTGTGAAAAGATAACGCTGAATCTTTAGTGGTATAGGTCTTATTTGTATTTGATATACAGAATGTCCAAGCTAAAAGAAGCCACTTAAATTATCTTTGTTTTTAATAACGCAAAATATTTAAAAAAATTTTCATATCACTGCAAACAAAACAGGCATTTAGATAGTGTCCATCCGTTTGGGATGCCCCATAGATTCGTACATAATCCGATTAGTTGCATAAATGTTTAGAAAAGTTGAAACCTCTTCCAATGCAAACATCTTAAGAAAGAATGGTAGGAACCAATATGGTTACTATGGTCGTTGAATTTGTTTCTTATGCTTTGTAAGGATAAGGAAAAAAGTATGTGATATCATCAGAAAAGAATATCGATGATCTTAAGAAAAAATTCTTTCCGTGAATATGTGCAACTGAAAACAGTACAACTTTTCCTGAGAAATTCTTCCATATAGCAAGAAATGAAACAATTTTCAGGTGTTCCTATTTAGCTGAAACACCCTGTATATAGACGTTAGGAAGACTTAAATATAATGTTTTTGCGTATGGTAAATTTCGGATGTGATTGTCACAATGTCTGCGATTGAAGGATTAACCCTTTCGCTTCGACTGTCTAGTCCGCCGAAGTACCGACAGCACGCGCCAGAAATATGCACAGTGCGTGTGATTTCTGTATGTACATTTTTCTAAGTCTTAACCTTTTGAGTGCTATAGGCGCATATATGCGTCTGACGAAAGTTGCTCGTAGGGACTATGGACGCATATATACGCTTTCCAGTTTCTGTTCTTTTCGCCTTATGACTTCTTCAGTGTCACACATTTCGGTGTTAACCTTTTAAGTACTATGGACGAATACATGCGTTTGTCAATTTTTGCGATCTTCTGCTTATTGCAACACGATTGTCAGTGTATAAGTAACAATTCTCCGTTTCCAGCAATCGCAACCGCTTACAGCGCGCCGTCCACGCGGAGCACTTAGGTCGAGAGTATTCAGCACTCAAAGGGTTAAATAACAACTGTGTTGAATTGTTGCTCTAATGTAATAAGTATATTTAATATGAAAAGGTTTACAAAATTATTAAAATATAAAATTATTAAAATACAAAATACATTTGGATGCCGCCTATAAGCGGCGCTTGAAGCGAAAGGGTTAACGTTTTCGCTACTGCAGCTCTGCCCACGAATATGCCACCGCGATACGATACACTTCTGTGGCGTACATCACAAAGAGATAATACGAAGTGGAGGAAAAAGGTACTTTGTATCCGAGCGCTCGGGTCCCGGGGGTAATAAACGAATCGGATATAGTTCAAAGCCCGATGCAGCTCGGAAGAACCTTTTCCTCCCTCTCTCATTTCCCCCAACCTTGGAGGACGACGAGGCATCAAGCCGGAAAAACGGAAGTTGGGTCAGGCATTCCTTGCTCGAGCCTTCTAGTAAAACGAGTCACGCGACAGTAAAGATAATATATTAACCATTTGCACTCGGAAGATGACTGTTAGCCGTCTAACAATATTAATTTCAAAGATTTTCAACTGCAAGATATTTACTAAGATTCACGTATACTAAGCTTCATTTAGTTTAGTTAAGTCGTATACTAAAATTTACGTATATGACTACTTAACCTCCGGGTCTGATTTATAAACAAACAAACTAAAGTTTAAAAAGTTGTGAAACTATCACTTGGCGAGTAACAGTTGCCTCTCGAGCAAAGGGTTAAAGTTTATACGGAGTACACACGAGTAAATTTATTTTCCTTCACGTCCTCACAGTTCTGATCAGCATTACCAAATCGTGTCACAAAGTCCTCCCACTCCTCTGCTTGCCCCGCTTTTTCACCGATCTGTTTGCGGGGTTTGGGACCGAATAGGAAGCGGAATAACGGGTATGCGTAAGTTTGTGGTTTCTATGAAACTGTATTCTTACATGTACTGCATCAAGTAATGAAGTACAGTCGGTGACACCCGTTATTTTCCCCACTCTTGACCAGTGTAGCTTGACGGTCAGGGCAAGTGCAGGGCCCCACCAGCGGTCAAAATAAAAAGAGAGGGGGTAACGCTATTTCTTCATCTGGTAACGCTAGTCCTGACATAGACGCACTGATTTCACTTCGGGGAAAACAGCTCTTAACCCTTTAAGCGCTGAATACTGCCAGCCAAAGTGTCTTGCGTAGATAACGTGATGTTAGCGGTTACGATCACTGGAGGCGGAGCATTGTTGCTCAACATTGACAACTGTGTTACTGTACACTCCCGGACAAAAAGATAACACATATGAGCTATCTTTAATTTTAAGGTGACCTATGTGTTAGTCCATTTTTTATGCTTATTAGTAACATCATATAGTTTGTATGGCAAATCGATTAAAACAGAATAACTTTTAATTGATATATCTCGACAACCAGAAAACGTATAATGACAAATCAAATTTGGTTTTGCAGAAGAAGAATTGTACTATATGTTACAATGAATATAAATGTTGGGAAAAAATTATTGTTCGTGATATAAATTCGCAAATCTGGCAATAATTGGAATTTTTTGCATTTCTATATTCAAATATCTCTAACAACCAATAACTTCTTGCAGATTCAAATACAGCACTCAAAAATTTATAAGAAACTACTTTTCGCTCTCAAAAATCAAAATCCCTTTAGTCCTTTTTTATAGCTGTGCTATCGTTTTGTTCGTGGTATTTTAACCGTTTTCTCAGCTAGACACCAAAGGTAGCAACATCTTTTTACCTTCCAAACGAGACCCTTATTCTAGAACTGTAATATTATCATTTCATTCATTAAAATTGAAAAATTCTACATACGTCATCTTAAAATTAAAGATAGCCCATGTGTGCTATCTTTTTGTCCGGGAGTATAAGTGGGAGATCGAAAAAGTTGCCCAACGTATATATGCGTCCATATAGTTCCCACGAGTAGCTTCCGTCAGGTGCATATGTCCATAGGACTCAAAGGGTTACTGGCTAGTGGCGTAATATGAATTACTAATTATTTATGTCAGGTTACAACACATAGAACGTGTAACAAATAAAAAATTCATATACTTAAAAAATCCAATTAAAAATATAATTTAATTGCAATCAACTATTAGAGATACCAGATATACCTTGTTCTACTGAAATATATTGGGTGTTCTGTAGTATACAGTGAACATCAGAATTTGGGTGACTGTAGTTATCAGTAGTACCCGATGAGTTTCAGACGTTGGGTAACAATAGTAGTGTTACCGTTAGTAGCGAAAGGTTCAACAGGATCTGATGGATTGGACTATGAATGATTTATTGAACAGGCTAGGTGAACGTATTTTTGTATTCTCCTTGGCTGTTCTATCGAAATAATCATAGTAACGGTATTTATCACGTGTTGTTTGGAAATGATTTAAGAAACTAATTGCTAAATTGCTTAATGTTTTGGCTACTAGAGTTATAAATGGGATTCCCAGTTGTTTTTCTCAGAATAGTTCCTTTTTTTTGGTCAAACATCCCGGTGTCTCAAATTTATTCCAAATGTCCCACTTTTTTATAAAAATCACAATACACCTTGTGAAGACTCATCTGAGATTTCCCAGATGAAAAAAGAAGTATTTTGGTGAATCTGAAATATAAGCTAGGTTATTATAAAATAGTACTTCAAAGTACTATTTTGTAAATGAAGTATATTTGTGACTTATAATTTTTTTTTTAAATGCAGTATCACATTTAAAGAGTGCAGCATGTGATATATTATTATTTTTTTTTTAATTTTTAAGGATTCTTTTTTTCTACAAGATATTTCATGTTCCCAAAGTAAAAATTTGAAAATATCTGAATTTTTAAAAAAAGTATCATGGAAACTCAAAGTTATATGTTCTTATTCATAGAAATACTGTGTACTTAAAGCGTACACACCCTGTCTATATCAAATAGTCCATGTGTTCTTAGAACATATACAATATAAAAGTTACTAAAAAATACATTTAGTTATCTAAGAAGTTTGCATTGATTGTTTGATCTGAAAAACTCTAAGAAATGAAATTTTTAAAGAAAACTAAAATGGAATTTTAAAATTACTGCAAAAATTATGAAACACTGCAAAATTGTGTATAAGTAGGTACTAAAATATACTAGTTCTTATAAAGAATTTTTTTCTATAACATAATACTTTTCAGTACTATACAAGATTACAGCATCGTTAAATGGATAACAAGTTATTTTGGTTCAATATATCTGATTGTTGAACAGATGAAGAATATTGATGATTTTTATTTAAATTAAGCTGTGTCTATGCTATATAATAAAACACTGTTGTATAACATTTTTTAACTTTCTTATACAACAGAATACTTTAATTTATCATTATTATGGAAAAAATTCGTTATATAACAATATTTTGTTACATAGTGTAAACGTAGCTTTATTCCTTGAAAACACAAAAATTTATTGGAACTAAATAGTAGAACTGAATTTCAAAAGTTTCTTTTTAATCCTTTTTCTAATTTCAGTAAATATTATAACTACAATTTGTTTATATTAAGCATAATGATGTATGTCAATTAGTAGCAATAAATTTATTTAGAACAGTATTACATTGTTTATCAAATAATCGTAAATGGTATCAAAAAATATACAGAGCAATTTTTTAGAATTTAACGAAACGTACTGTTTACTCGACTAAAAATAAATCAAGAGTATCCAATAAAATTTCTTTTCAATTAACCTTGAAGATTGGTTGGATGAATCGGGCATACCTTTGACGAAAATAGTTTAGTCATTCTGAGTGTGAATCCTTTCACTATTTTTCGACGAAATACGTTTACGCTCACGAAAGTAATTGAAAACATTTGTGTGTACCAATATACGTTACTTTATTTACTAACAAACTGGAGAAAGCTGTATTCCTTATAGATTCTACGATTTAAAATTCATACACTTCAATGAATAAAATATTCTTTGGCCTTTTGCATATAAACATTTACAAATATTTTTCTCCAAATTAAAAAATTTATTAGAACAAAAATTTATTTTACAATTTCTGTTTATTTTATTACAAAGAATCACTTTGCCATGGGTTTTACAAAACCCATATTTTATACTGTGTTAAATAAATGTACTTTCATGACGATATCATTTTACATTTTAGGAATTATAATACATGACAAAAATACGTTTGTTAACATTATGGATAATTGCTGATGCAACAGAATATGTATCATTAATTATTTTTTCTAAGATAAAAATGTGGTCCATATTGGCACCTCTTCCCTAATCGAAATAAACATTTGGTGTCAGAATTATTATAATCGCTGAAATTTATTGCAAATTATTCATGCATTACAAATTTTGTAATTGCGATGACAAAAATTTTATACGTTGAAATCGTACCAGTCCGAGGTATTCAACTTTCTCCGCTGCTACAAGAAAACTGGTTCTATATATAATTTATTGGGTAAATCGATAAAATATAAATCCCCTTCACAATGTGTATTCGAAAAATTACGTTTACTTTTCACGTTGAAAACTTTTATATGGAAAACTGGTGATTCAATAAAATTTTATTAACATTTAACATGTAGATACAATTTAACTTAAATATTTGTTTTTAACCTGTTAGTGTATTTGTACTCTCTTCTTTCTCTTATACAACTTCATTATCTATTCTTTCTCCATGATTTCTTATTCACTTTACTTGGAAAAATTTTTTTAACTACACATGTTATTCCTGGAAGAAAGCAAGATGTTACCATCTGTATGGGAAACATGTTTTTTGCAGTGCCAGATTTCGCAGAAAATTTCGCTTTTAAAATGTTTATGTTAGTTTGATTATGAATCATCCAATGGAGTAATTATTAGAATGCTCGCACATAATGTAACTTAACCTTTAAAAACTTGGAAACGATCGATACTCTCGCAACTAGATTAACATAAATTAAATTTTAGCTCATGGAGATTAAAGCACAGTTACTAAAAATAGCATATCTGTTATGCTTGAAGAAAGAAATTTATGGAAATAAATCTGGAACAAATTATGTTTAATTATGAAGAAAATTGCTCTAAATACATTAATTCTGAAATACATTAACATCAGGATCAATTATAATAATAAAAATTTGATCATTTTATATAAAAACTTTTTTTGTATAAAATTGAATATTCAATTAAGTTCTATAACAATCATACATTTTATTTATAATTATAAATTGAAATATACTATTATTTAATGTTTTTAACATTACCAACACCTATAATACTTTTATTCCAAAAATTTTTTAACTTGTAAAGTCCTTAAAAAGTTTCTTCTAAGATCTAATAGTTTTTCAATCTTATAAACCTAATTGCAATTAGATTACATGAACACGAAGATTTTTATTCAACAGAAAATCAGCTGTAAATTGAATGATTTCGCAGTGAACTTTAGTACAACCGTTATTTGATGAGGTGTAAACGCTCGCTGCTTAGATACCAAGATTTAAATAAAACAATGAAAAAGTATTCAAGGTCTTAAGGCCACGAGTTAATACATTTCGTTATACATTACACAAAATTTTCAATTATACTTATGATTATATTTCAGTAAAAGCACCACCTCTAACGATAATTGTACACATATGTGTACGTTTGTGAACTTGTTATAAAATAAAAAACTAAGAGAAAATTTCTTTTTTAAATTTCCAGAAATTATCAAAACCAAATATATTTAATATATCTGATATTATTTTTATCAAATATTGACGATTTGTTCAAATAATCCAACAACATTGACAGTCGAAAAAACTACCTTACGCTATTTTCATATCCCTAATTGTACATCAGAAATAACATTATCAGTGCTGCCAAACCATAAGATTTTAATTTTTCTTGTTGAGAGATTCTATAGTGAATAATTTATTAACAAATTTTCGTTTTTTTTTTTATTAATGATAGTAGTTATAATTATAAAAAATTAAATGTCCACATAAATGTCCAAGGTCGTTAAGAAGTTAAAATATGTAAAATTTAACAAGTGTACATAGACTTTAGTGGCTGACTGTACGTCAGACAGTGTTCGCGCTGATAATGCCACTGTTAAATCAATATTCTACTTGTTATTTTCTTCGAAAGGATTAACTGAAAGAAAGTGTTGTTCGATTTGTTCGTTCATGCCAGGACGGTAAAGATGTCGAAGGATCATGCTTACCACGTATCGAAATTCCTTGCAATCGTATTCTATGCAGTGTGTATCCGGGCTAATGACCCCAGTGCATGCATTTGTTCAAAGTGAGACACGCCTTATTTCACGAGTCATTCCAGGATGCGTAATACAATACGGGTATGCATGTGAACGAGCTTTCACGGAGGCCGAGCGTGATAAGAAAACGGGAGAAACGATTTAAATTTGAATAACCTTGCAATTACAGCTTATCACGGAGTTATCTGAATTTGTTCACTGTTAACTCTATTCGGTACAGTGTTTCACAGTAAAAATCGTGCATCGCCTTTACTTTTTCTAATTTTGTCTAAGAATTACGCCACACAGTATCTTTGTACTGAATGTAAAAATATTCTAACCGTGTTGATGCATTTTTAGACACAATCTACAATAATGAATTTACGTTTTTATTTTATTATTTACAAACCCTTGATTTGAAAATGTATTATTTTTTGTAAAAGTTTACCAATATTTATTATTTAAAATTTTTTTGATATTAATCGAATGTTTATTTGATTCATTTATTTATGATCAACCGTAAAATTATATAATTAGGATCCTATGATTTTTTATTCTGTATAGAAGAAATTTTCTCCAAAATTGTCGGCCCAGCCTATAGATCACTCATAGACCACTCGAATTATTTAAATCCGTCTTTGTCCACATACAAAAAAACTACATAGATCAATTAAAAAATAATAATGCAACGAAAATTTTTGTGCTTAAAAATTGGGTAAATAAAATAAACCGCTGTTAAATATTATTAGGTATTTATCATTGTGGAGTTTAGCAGTTCTTTCAATGTTTTGAAATTCGGTATCCCTACTCTACTTGTTATCCACTACTAAAGTGTTATAATGGATGTTTATGTAAATCCATGTTTCGAAAAACACAGTTAATTAAATGGAACCCAGATAGAAATTTATTTCACCCTCTAAATAACATAAACATGTATTTTTTCATTGACTGCTTCTATTATTTAAATCCGTTTTTATCTTCATACTAACAAACTACATAAATAAATTAAAAAATAGTACACATAAGGTAACAGAAACATATTAAACATACAGTTTTTTGTAAATAACGTTTAAATTTCTCAGGAATAATTCAATAAACGATTTAATGCTGAATTTTCACCATTATTCTAGTAAACGTTGTACTTTTACGTTAAAGCTCGTGACAAATAAGAAAAACAGAATAGAATCGTATTGATAATAAATTTTACAGCGATTACAGTATTCTTGTCATAAATGTAAAATTGAAGTTTACGATAAATGGAAAAATGTTCGTATTAACAAGGAAGAGTCTCTCGAGAAACGTAACATCCGTCAATAAATTATTGTGCCGATGGAACAATACTAATGTAATGATAAGATGTTTATTATAATTGATTTTTATATTAATGAAAATGATATTATCGTATTTGTAATTCTTCTGATTAAAACGAAATTAAACACGACATAATTTAGATGATATTTATTTATTTAACAAGTGATATGTAATAGCATATCATTTACCAAATAATTAAATATGATCAAAATTATGTCGTGTTTAGTATCAGCTTAATCAGAAAGATCTTATAGATACGTTGGTAAAAGTTCTACCAAAAAATGACCAAAAATTAAGAAAATAAACTTTTGCGATTGTCCCGAAGTACAGTTACTCTTTTTCTTTCAACAGAAGTATAGAATTTTGCGTTTCCTCTGTTATAAATGTGAACCTCGGTTCTAATAGTTTCACATTTATCGTAAGAATACTGTAATTAAATAATTGAAACTTCTTCTAAATTCTGAAACGAACAACTATGCACTTCCAAAATGTACTGTCTTCTTAAATGTTCATTATTTGGGACCGAAGAGGAACATTTATTGAAAGGCGACACGTTCCTTTGCGTTTTGCCGCTCGGTTGAACGTGGAAAGAGATAGAAAAAGGAAGACAAAGAGAAACTGAGAATCCAGTTTAGTCACCAAGTACTATAATATAATCCGGGTTCGAATACCCATATGACACAATATTAAGGATAAAGCTTTTTAGTTTTTTGTCTTTTTTGCATAAAAATTTGTTTATTATGTTAGTGATACTTTTTCAGTTAAAATGAGACCAAACACGATATAATTTGAATCATATTTACTTGTACATAGTAAATTCTAATAAGTGATTTATATTATTTTACATAAATAAATATAATCTAAATGATATTGTGTTTGGTTTCATTTTAATGAGAAAAATGTCGCTAATATATTCAACAAATTTTTATGCAGAAAGGTCAAAAAATAACAAACATTTGCCTTATTGTATCACAGGGATATTTGAAATCGGATCATATTACACCAATAAGTGATTTATATTATTTTACATAAATAAATATAATCTAAATGATATTGTGTTTGGTTTCATTTTAATGAGAAAAATGTCGCTAATATATTCAACAAATTTTTATGCAGAAAGGTCAAAAAATAACAAACATTTGCCTTATTGTATCACAGGGATATTTGAAATCGGATCATATTACACTATTCGACATGCGAGATTTGTTTCATTGTTTCACGTGTTCCAAGAGTAATCCTCCAAGTGGAGGGGATAAAACTCGAACATTTATCGCAAGTTCGCTTTCGATCATTTATAGCGGCAATACTATATTTACAGCAACATGCAAAAGTTTTAAGCAAGCTCTGCTGCTAGATTTGAAGTACAGCTTAAATGTACTTTATGATATATGTATTTAGTGATAAACCATTCACCTTTTATCTGAAACATTTTTTTATTGGGCAAATAGTATGAGTAATTTTTATTTATCAATAAAAATTGGATACTTCAGAATTTCGTGATTCCCTTCTTATATATATAAGTTTGAGGCATTGTGGTCTTCGTATTTATCACGAATTACTGTAATACGACTTTAAACGTGGTGGACAATTTTCACTGAGATCCGCTGTTTATTAAGTAAACACTATCCCCTTTCTCTCATACCCTATCAGCATTACTACCAGGAAAGCAATCAGAGTAATCGAAGTGTAAATATTTGCAAAATAACAGATCAAACATTTGAATGATGTGTTTTTTCAACGTTTAAATTTACCTTCGACGTCCGCTACAATATCTGTGCGAAAGTCTTTTAATCAGACCGGTTGCATTGCCGATTTTCTAAGAAATAAATAAGAGGTTATGCACCTGGTAAAGCTTATATCTGTGTTTTGTTTACCTGTTTCGGTAACACATAATAATTCATAAATGGCTCGTTCATAAAATTTTATGTACGTTCGTTATTTGAAGAAGTGTTATCAAGCATAAATGTTTGAATCTGCTGGAGTCCAAAGTATAAACTTCTAAAAGTAGATAAGAAGAGATCGATCTAATGGAAGAAATGTCACACGGAGTAATTGATAATTATTATATTCAACCTTCCGCAATATCAAGTTTATTAAGGTGGAAGCATTCCACATATTCAGCTGATTTTGTCTTACAAAAATTTTAAATTTTGCGTGTATCTAGATACACAGAATAAAACAATTAAATGTTCTGTAAAAATTAAAAAATGGTATTGCTAGTAATTACATTAGTAAAAATGTTCGAAATAATAATATGATGGGTGTAAAGTATGCTAGTCACAATTCTTCGGGGTGGTGAACATTCGCTACGTAATGTTATCGGATCTAAATTAACTACATCGTAATGCAAAATACATTAACAAATCATAATCTTGCTGACCAGGGTGCGAGCATTTACTGTCGTCTTTTACTGTCGATAAAACAACTTGTATATTTTTGTTATTGATACGCCGGCTTTGCATGAATTCAATTGGTATTGCAGTGTAACAAAGATGAAAATTGATAAACGTACTGTAATATAATTGTTAATATAATTGTTATTATTATAAGAATAGTTTCTTAACCCTTTGCACACGAAAGGCGATTCTCAGTCCCTAGATAAAACCGTCTTCAAAAATTTCTGTACGCAAAGTACCGAAATTAAATGCTAGAATCTACTTGTATTAAAATTTACTTGATTCAGATAAGTGATACTGAAATCTTTGAATACGACCCTTTGCTTTGGAAACTTATGAAATCTGTATAAAGAGTTAACCCCCTGGGCCCAGTTTTCATTACTGGACCCTCCCCTAGCTCGATGCATAGATTGTCATTCATCTGTGACCTAACGAACGCTTGAAGCCTTCTCGGAAAAGGAGAAACAGTGAACCATTGTCAACTTTCACTTTCAATACGTAACCATAACATGCACGGTACCATACAAAGCTCAGAAGAATGGACGGGCAAGGAGCGAAATCTAACTGGTTGTAGCCTTTATAGACTAACCTTTTTCAACAGTTACAAAAATACAATACACAACATTTGCATAATTGGCTGAAACGGAAACGTCAATGAATCGCTCCTAAATCGTAGGACATTACGGGACGAAAAGAATCGAGCGGCGCGTGTGAAGTACAGTAATTTCCGCTTATATGTCACCAGGTCTGTCCATTTATATGCCACCAAATTTGTCCGTTTATATGTCACTAAGTTTGTCTGTTTATGTGTCACCAAGTTTGTCCGTTTATATGTCACAAAGTTTATCAGTTTTTATCACCAAGTTTGTCCGTTTTTGTTGCCAAATTTGTCCACTTATATGTCACCAAGTTTATCCACTTATATGTCACCAAGTTTGTCCACTTATATGTCGCTCTATTCTCTGTTTTGTATTTACTTGTGTTTTGTTCTCGCTTTCATTGATTTTCACTGTCACCGATGTCGAACACACGGTAGGGTTTGTGATAGAATCGTTAATGATACTATTGATGGTATTTAGTTAATTCTATACCAAAGTACTTAATGGCAGGTATCGGTATATATCGAAATTTTAGGTACTTGATATCACTTGTCGATACCGAGACCCCTCAAAATGGTACCAAACCAATACTGTATTGAATCGAAGTTTCTTTGATACTTTCCAACAGTATCGATACTCGTTTGATACTTGACGAATGAATCGATATCCCTTTGATACCCAACGAAATTATAAATACCTGCTTAATATTACACGAAATAAAATATACTTGTTTGATGCCTCATCAAATTATCTTAATAAACGGAGTTCTGTTCTCTTAATCAAACAAAACAGTTGTAGAAATGATTACCATAGAAAGAATTCCTATAGATTTTAGATGTACATCTCTCAGGATATTTCAAGATTTATTAGAGGGACCGGAAAATAATGTCGTTTCTGCCATTCCATCTCTAAATACTTTGCTCAAAAACCAATTGATTTTTATCGGTCTGGCATTAACACTATTCCTACCGACACTTCACGGATACCTATTCCTATCGCGACATTCCCATGTAAGACAGACTACAAATTTTTCTCAGAAACTAAACAATGAAAAAATAAGTGAATATTGAAAAATGTATTATAGGTTTATTTGTGGAAAAGTCTAAAATTTAAATGCGGTTCGATTACGTTGTATATGTGAAATTCTAATCGAAATTTTAAAAACGGTCATTTGACCGGTCGTGGTAGGAATAGTGTTAAAGATTTGCACACTAGATGGCAAAAGGTTGTTAATAATAAGGGTATTACATCATTGATTAAAAATGAAAATTCGTTAAAAATTTATGTGTTTGAATTTAATGTAAGAAAAAACATTACTTTCCGGTCCCCTTAATACTTCATCGATGACCAGAAAATTCGGTGCATACGTATGTTAATATTCCATTATCAGTTCTATGTAAATTGGATACTTTCATAAAGGTATAACACACACAAGAGAGCGTATCGGCACCAGTGTTCTTGTAGAAGTATCAAACATCGATATTTTCGTAGAATTAACAGTCAGGTATCGATATTTTTGTAGAAGTATCAGTCGGGGATTGATATTTATGAGTAAGTATTGAAGAGGTATTAATTTTATTTGATACCTACGTCTTTGATACAATTCAGTATTGGAAATTTGTCAACTGATATCGATAGGTATCGATGCGGTATCAGTCTCACCACCAGGTAGGGCGAGCATGAATCAGATAACATCGGCCAATTCGTAGAAATTCACCTCTCGGGGTACTTGTCAAGGCTCGGTCCCGAAGAGGTGACATATAAGCGGACAATACTATACTCCACTTGCCCCTTTGTTATTTCGAGTACAAACTCCTATAATGCAATAAGCTTCTTCACCACAATGTTACCAAATTCATACCGGATCTGGCTTGCCAACTTTTGTTACCATACTGGTGGTAACTTACATACAAACATACTGTGGTGATTTGTTGGTTCATACAATATGTGGTATGAGAGTGAGGAACGGTTGTATGGATGGATGAGTGTGGCGTGTGCATGTGAAAGACAATGTATATAGACCTTAAGGTACATGTAGTGGAAAGAATGTGGCGATGTATGATCTGTATGATTTGTGTATGTTGTGGTTAAAAATAAGAGAATGTTACAAAAAAATTGAAGCGATCGTCTTTGTGATTCGTCGATTTATCTTCCCTATATATTTGAATAAACTGTGTTAATTTCGTTTTTTCACTCACGCATACAACATTACATACAAAAATATGTGACGACTTGAAACAACGGTTAGATCAAAAACATATCAAACCGTGTTAGCATAAGTGCCACCGAATTGGTTACAAAAGCATAACAAAGCTTTGTGACATTATCATACTTGGCCTATCTTTGGTGTTACTTTGAAGTCAAAGTTTGATACAACATTTAGCATCAAAATTGATACAAAATGATGATGAATATCGTTTTGTAACCAAATCTTCCATTACTTGATACCCAATTGTAACCAATTAATGTATTACTGGACTTTATTTAGTCTAGTTTCTTCCTACTGTGAAATTACACTATAAAAGTTGTAACATTTTGTGACGGTTGTTCGAATAAGCCTCATTTGCGTTTGTTATGTTTTAATCAAATTAATCACAATATGTCTTTATAATTGTAAGCAGATTTGTAAACGCTAATATTAAATATATTTGAAATAAAACGTTTTATTTTTTATTTATTTTGACTTTATTAAAATGATCATGTAGAAACTTGCAACTCATCTAGTAGAGTAAATGTTCGACCATGTGTTTGCTAAAATAGTTCCTTAAAAATTAAATTTATTGCCTTGTTGTTTAATGCACATTAAAATCTACACCCTTTTCTTGCTAATTATGGTTTTGTACCATTGAAAAATTGTAAGGCGTACGTAGATCAAAAAGATTAATCACAAAGGTGTGTCGTATACGCCCCCATGTGGCCTGAACGGAAAATCTTCAAAAACGGTCTGGCACGGAACGTGTTAATTAAATTAAAAATAAAACCGTGCTATTCTTCTACGTGCTACGTATATTAATGAGATTAACATGACCTTCAAGCCTACTCTAACGCCTCATCTACAGAAAACGTATCTAAATACGATAGAACCTCGTTGAACCGAATACGTTGGGGGTCAAGGCAATTAACATAACTGAGTAGTTCTGATGACAGAGGTTCGAAAAACCGAGGTCAGTTATTTCGTTTCGATTGAAATACAAATTGACATAATGTGTAAAAAATGAAATGGTTGATTGTGGAACAGAAGCGACTGTATAAGAATACATGAGCATTTGTATAACTGAAGTTACACTCTATCGTGGTTCGAACAGGTAGAAACTCATTTACGAGTTCGTATATCTCAAGTTGATCATTAACTTGTTTGTATAAACGATATTCTACTACACATACATACAGTCAGTCACGAAAGTCTACACTATTGCATGGAAAAATGCACCCAACTTAAAAATCTTATTTTAATGAAAGTTTGTGTACAATGGAATGTATATGTATGAAGTAATACAAGTTTATATTCATCAATTGTAAGTTGGTAACTTTATACTCTAATGTATTGACGTGTGTCTTGTATGGAATATGGGAGTGTGTGAGAATGAGCGACGCATGAACCTGAGGTGTGGGTATGTCCTTTAGTCTGTAAGTATACACAATAATAGACGAACGTGTCCGACCAATACAGCATAATACAAGTTATAAGTAAAATAAGGTTACAGTTAAAAATAAAACTTACAATAAAATTTAACGATATGGAGCAATTTTGTCGCCAATAGAAGTTTCTTCATTTCACCTCGGAAGGGGGTTAAATCAGGACCCAAAAGTATTAACACGTTTTTATTTTTTTGGTGCAATATATTCTGGAACTTTTTTCGCAACACAATTCTAGAGTACCAAAAGTTGATAATTTTTTATAGGAAATGTTTTGTTCTATCTTACATCATTACAAAGTAATAGTTTAAAAACTAAAGAAAAAATGGCGGAGTAAAGGTTGATTTCAGCTGATTCCGTGCCATTGGAGAACTTGCAACGACCTTTGTTCTTTCTATAACCTTGTAATGATGTAAGTTAGAGCAAAGATTTTCTTATAAAAATGTTCAGCGTTGGCGCTCTATTATCCTGTTGGGGAAAAAATTTCAGAAAACATTGCATGAAAAAAATGAAAAATTCCTAATACCTTTAAGTCTTGATTGCACTCCCTTAAAGAGATTTCCTGTTGGCAAAAACATTGCTCCGTATACATTCCATTGTGCTCTACATGTACAGAAATTTTTATTAAGATAAAAGTTCTGTGTTAGACGCATTATCCCGTGAAATAGTGTACGAAAACTTTTGTGACCGACTGTATATCATATAACATTCCCTTCCACGTTGAACAACTTGTATTAAAGAGATTTCCTGTTGGCAAAAAAATTGCTCCATATACATTCTATTGTGTTCTAAATGTACACTAACTCTTATTAAGATAAGAGTTCTGTGTTAGATGCATTATGCCGTGAAATAGAGTACGAAGACTTTCGTGATTCACTGTACAATCATATAATATTCCCTTCCACGTTGAACAGATAACAGGATTTATACGTGTGTTATACGTGTATATCTTATTTACATGTTGCACATTGTAAAAACTTTTATACAATATACAGGAATACGTATTACAAGCACATTTATTTTAAAATAAAAACAGAACTTAAAGTGAAAGACATATCAAAGCATAGAATACCTCACCCGCGAGTAGGAAATACAAATTTTTAATCCAGATAAACTCCAGATCCGGATGAACGAGGTTCCATTATATATGAAATTATATTTGGTACCTTCAGTTCCTTATAAAATATTTTCAATTAAAATTATACTCTGTATATTATATAAATTATACCCGTTTAACTACCATCTGCACCAGTGATGGAAGATGAAATCTATCTTTCGAAGTGTTTCGAATTTTTCCAAGACTAAGAAAATTCGAGTCGCATTGTTTAACATCGAAGTTTCGATCAGTTTTGGGATTTTGAGGTCTCGATTCGCTTCGAAATGTAATGTGTGTGAGCGGAACTGGATCCAGAAAAAGATGGCACGTACGCAGCAACAGTATTGAACGAAGAACAAAAAAAGATAGGTCGCGATATGACGCCATAAATCTGTGCATAATTTATTAGATACGAAAACTCATTTAAAAGTAAGTTTTTAAATAACAAGAAACTGTTTGATATGACAGTAACGAACAGAAAAATAAGTGGCTCAACAACACTTTACCGACCGAAGGCCTATTAATCGGCTTTGACATGCTTACAATTAGTCTGTAGATTTTATAACTTTTCCTTACACGAAGATGACTGTTTCGAGCGATATCGTATGTATACTGTAAAGAGATATTAAACTATCAGTTAAGCGAAGAAAATCATTGTAATCAATTCATTAGCGATGCACCCGTGCCAAAATGAGCCGATGTGTATGCAATAAGTTATGCGGTTGGTAAAGTGTTAAAAGAATTATGTTTGATATTACAGTAACGAACAGAAAAATAAGTGGCTTGACACTTAACCGACCAGAAGCCTATTAATCGGCTTTTACATGCTTACAATTAGTCTGCAAATTTTATAATGTTTTCTTACACGAAGATGACTGTTTCGTGCAATATTGTATTAAATATAACGAGATATTAAACTATCAGTTAAGTGAATAAAATCATTGTAATCAATTCATTAGCAATGCAAATGAGCCGTTTGGGAGTGTGTATGCAATAAGTTATGTGGTTGGTAAAGTGTTAAGAGAATCATAGAGAAAGATTTATTAGTGAGACACTAAAAACCAGGAAATCTTCCATTAAATTTATCAGCCGAAGTGAACGTATCATTGTATTACGTAAAGTAACACTGTGACGCGGTTATTTTCGATTGAAATTACGGTGAAAACACAAGTTTTCCTTGTCGTATTTAACACACCGTTACAATTACCGCGATACCGTTAAAGGGGTTGGTTAAAACACGTAATTGGAATATTTCAGGGGCACAGGAGTAGGTCAATACATTTTTCAAATTTCAGATAAAAGTTGTCTGCAGTTTCTAACGTAACAGTATGCGATGTATGTTTACATGTTTAGATGTTTTTGATGACCCAGTTCTCTGAGTTTCAAGTATTCCGATAAAACATTTTTCTATCCCGATCTTATTTACGCGTGTGCGTTTAAACGTAGCATTTGCTAGATTCGTTGCAGACGAGACCATTGCACGGGATTCGTGAGAAAATATCTGTTTCTGATTCGAATAAAGTGTTTGTGGATATTCTTGTTTATCGAGGAATCATGTCCGGATTAGAACTAGATTTACTTCGATCACTATTTCACGCAGACTGCGACGCAGTATTATAAGAGCAAGAAACGCACAAGCATGACCTCCGAATCAAAAGGCGGCTCGTTATCTGCTTTTTGATTTACTAATATCTTATATAACACAATTAGATGGAGCGGGTTCACGGTGTTTAAATTTAGCGCTAACAAATGTCAATGGAGAACCCGATTTTTGAGAGAAATTATTTACTTATTGACTAAGTAATTGTGAACTTTGTCATAGTTCAATTTATGATAATCTTTTTAGGCACATAGATGTCTATATGTAATTTTAAATAACTGACTATCTGAATGCGTTTAATAATTTCTCACTATATTTAGATTTATAGCTTTAGTGACTTTCAGAGGTAAATAATTATTAATTTAAAAGTTATTTGAAAAGTTGAAACTTTGGAAAATAAAGTTTAATAATAGAGATACTATTTAGTTACTTGAATAATATTTCTAGTAAATACTTGTACCGTTTAAATAAAATAATATATAAGATTTATGGGCTTAATAACTTTTAGAAGTGAATAACTAGTAATATAAAAGTTATTTGAAAAGTTAAAACTCTGGAAAATAAAATTTAATAATAGAGATATTCTTTATTTACTTGAATAATATTTTTAGTAAATACTGTATTTGTACCGTTTAAATAATATAATACCTAAATAACGCAATCGATTCAAATATTCTCTTCGTTTCCTCAAAATTGCAACTTTTAAAACGTATCCCTTGTCATTTTTATTCAAGAAAAAGAAAATTGTATGTCAAAATAATACTGATAAACATTTTGTTTCGCCATAAAAATTCATCTTGTCAAAATAAAGATCATGGAATCATAAAATTAAATTAACCGATAAAAAGTTTAATTTAATTTTAACTTTATAAATCAAAGCACCTAATACTGTGCTAATTTTTACAGATTATTCCAACGATCAATGTTTATACGTCAATTATCATACTTATGCTTATACAGTGCAACATACATTATTCCAATCTCATTCGAACCATGGATGAAACTGTATAGTAATCACAATCCTAAATTATACGTTTTTCCATTATTCCCCAATGTCTCACTTTTTAGAGTGATAATTTGCAATTAAACAGCTTATTACAGTATCTATAAGACATCGCCCCAACGAGTAATACCTTCAAGTATTTGTACTTAGAGTTATGTCTTTCTTTGAATTGATATAATTTCGTGATAACTTTCCAGCCAGATAATCGTGTCGCGAATCGCACACGTCTTGCACAGGTCTATTAGTTACAAAAGCTTGTGACGTGACCAGATAGAGACAATGTCGATTTAGCAAGACCAAGGCCGGTTGGCCATTCTCTTTGCTTTTTCACGTTGCTGCGTGGAACCTGTTGAGGTTTGCTTAAGTCCGCGAATAACTAAAAAAGGAGGATTTCATCGGAGATGGCGGTCTGTTTTCTGCCATTAAAGACGTCGACAGACGTAGAAGGAATTTAATACGTGGTTTAATTTTATCGACGCCTCTGTGTCCGATAATAATAAAGCTTGAGAAAACATTTCTTAAAACACGAGATATTGATACGAAGCAGGATATACATGTTGTGTGCATTTGACAACTTCGGAGTGCTGAAAATTGTTTGCTTCGATGAAGGAGAATCACGTTTGTTGAGAAAAAAACGTCTTAGTATTCGCTATTATATAAGTGTTGATAATGATGTTCCTTGAGCAGTCTAGCAACTTTGCAGTCGTTCACAGAACTGATACTGCACATTTTATTTTAACGAATACAGATTAACTAGCATTAGGTAAAATTGATTATGTTCGTTACGTGTAGCAATATTGTATACAGTGGCTCCAGAAGATATTCGTATATTGTGTTGTAAATAAATTCATTTAACCCTAAAATTCTAAGCCCAATGAAGGTTTTTAATAAAACTTTGTGGGTATCAGAGTTGGGTATACGTTATTCGAATAATGCCCAACTCTGGTGGGTACATCGAGTATAATAGTGTATGTATGAGTGTCTTTTTGTCTAAATACCATTTTAAAGGGGTGAAATCAGCGTTAAAGTTTCAGAGCTTCTCTTATTTTTTAAAGATACTGTTTAACCCTTTGACTGCTAAAGACGTATATATACGCCCTCACAAATCCATCATTATATACGAAAGGCATAAATATACGCCCTTTATTACTGTTTTACCGATTAATTCAACATGGAATTTATTGTCCTATGCAACCTAGCAATTAAATATGCTATTATTATTTGCCATTATTATTTTTTAAACCCTAAGAATGGTATAAAATTTCCGGGTACTGTTTTGGTCACTAGTCAGTGGACAAGTCACAGCGACTGACAAGCGAAAAACTCGCCGTCCATATTGATGGATTCGTTCAAGAACGCTCCGCAGTCAAAGGGTTAAAGTAATAAAAATATATCTTTTGAGCCACTGTACGTAGATGGTTGGCGTATTTATTGACGAATATAATTTCTTATAAAATTAATGAACTGAAAACTATATCTTTTCATACAAATTTAACGACTTAATATAATAACTAAAATATAGTTTTTAATACAACAGTTATTTTAACTACTGCACGTACTGGCAAATAAGAACGTCATCATATTGCTTTCCAACTTATGTGAAAATTACGCATTCCTTTTAAATCTTTCATAATTCGTTAAACCAGCGAAGCATTTAGATCGATTTGCTATCGCAGACACACTGATCTTCGTTTTCAAACGCCCAACATATGCGTAATAAGATTACTCTCGTTCATCGTTCAATTAAAATTCATCGCGTAATTGAAAATTAAGTATAAATTACGTAGAAAAATAGCAAAAATAAAATACCACTTTTATGATACAATGTCTCCGGCTATAACTGTTTAACACATTACCGACCGCTCGTGATTCAACTTATTCCATACATACTCTGCACCGGCTCATTTTAGCGTGGATGCATCGCTAATGAATTGATTACAATTATTTTTTCGCGTAATTGATTTTAATGTTTAATGTTTCTTTACAGTATATGTATGATATCGCTCGAAGCAGTCATCTTCGTGTAAGGAAACATCACAAAATTTACAGACTAAGCATGTAAAAGCCGATTAATAGGCTTCCGGTCGGTAAAGTGTTAATAATGTTTTATCGAATTCATGAAACAAAAGCAGCGAACAACTGTTTCCCTTTTTAAATGATTTACAGATAGATTATTACTAATTTATGTAGAATTGAAATTAATGGTACGCGATCCCGAAAATGTTCGGAATTCCTAAAAATGTTCAGTATTCCCGAAATACCATCACTCCCGATATTTTTAGGGTTTCCGATGCTTCCGATAGTTATGATAATCCGTGTTCAGTGTACGCATAATTTATGGTTGGGTGCTTTTGATTGCGCCGTTCGAGATACTTTATTCACTCGAATAGTTCGTGGTGTGCAGTGAAGAACACAGAATTATAAGTTAAATAAAATGTTGTATATTTACAAGATGCTGTTTATCGTTCGACGTTCAAAAGGAATTTGTTATATGTTACAAAGTATGTCTAATATGCCTGTGCTTAAAAACCAGCTATGTTGTAATTGGTGGAAAAATATACTTGTAGGTGTTTACATTAAGAAAAGGGAGGTATTGTACGTCCACGAAAAGTTGGCTAGCAGAAGGAATGCGGGTCTGAATAGTTCTAGTCTCTATAAGCCCATCTTTCCTAATACTAGTATAAAAATAGGGTACGTGTATTTTCACTATTGGCCGATACAATGGTATTGACAGATCGGATTGGATGTCAACGCGTGATAAGAAGAATTGTGGGCGGAGCGAGTGAAGTATCCCTCCCTCTCGCTCCTGTGCTGTCCTCTCGTTAGTCAACTTTTAGCGGGTAACCCCATGAAAGCACAGGTAGAAAGGGCAATAATATGACCTTACTGCAATTTAACAAATCGATCTGGAACTCAGTCCAAAGAAACTAATTTGGGACTTTGATAAATAGCTTTACGGTGTCATAAATAACACATAAACAATTTTATAAAGCTATAAAATATTTTAATCTAATCCTACTGTTATCACAATGTCTTGTAACAATTTGAAAGCCATTGTTTTAGTTATGCGATCATAAAACTTGAAGAGCGCAATGACATTTGAAGATTGTTGACATTTAAAATATCAACACCTTCGATAATTCCGGATATTTTATGGACACCGTGTACTGTTTGGAAACCTGTATCTTTTCAGGATTCCGAGCATTAACGGATATTTTCGGAATTCCCTAGAAATTTTCGAGATCCAACACAATCCTAACTAAAATTACATGGCTGCAAATAACAGTAACATTTATAATTGTACCAAGTGCTATACACTTTTACTCAAGCAGCTATTGTTTTGATTATTTATTTAATCTTTATGTTTATTTGTTTAGTATTTCTGAACCCTCGTTTCGATAGTTTAAATGAGTTTAATAAGCAACATTTGAATCAAAATCAAATACATCAATTAAAATTTTTAAGCTTAAATTGTATAACCATAATATAGAATATTAAATTGTAAATGTTTTTTCTTTGCAATCTACATTCCACTTTTTAAAACTATGTAACCAGAGTAAAATGCTTCTTATACTTGGGCTACATTTAAGAAGAATAACCCAAGTTAAATTTTTTTTAAATTACAGTGGTTTTTTTGTATAAATCGCATTTATCTGCGTGCAGTATGTTTTATGTATATTTTGGAATTTTTTATTACTTCCGCTCGTATTCAAACGCTATAGGGGCGTTTGATATAAATGTAAAAAATCGTATTTCTTATTAATAACTTTTATTTTTTTTTTATCAAATATTCAGTAGTACAACAAATTACTGCTACGTACAAAGCAGTTTTATTTTTCAACAATTAAATATATAAAAATTGAATGGATTAATATTACTAATTAAAAATTGGTTGAATCCATGTCGAATCGATTGGTGGAAGTAATTAAACGCAAAGATTAGCAAATAAAATATTAACTCGTTGCATTTTGTATTACAAGCACGTTCAATTTTTTATGTACAAATAAGTCAGAGAGATAGCCTTAAAAAAAAAAAAAACTGTTTTGTAGGTAAAAATAGCCTGGTGTAATACTGAATATTTGATAGAAATATATAAAAATTATTAATATAAAATATGATTCTTTATTTATGCTAAACGCTCGTATAGTGTACGAATACAAAGTGTAGAAATAGCTGTACATAATATATAAACAATTTCATTCCTTAACTATCATACAAATGGAAAACCGAATGCACATTAGATAATTCTTCCGATATATTTTTATTTCTGAAAACCTATGTGAATATGCATTTTTACGCAGAACTAAACATTTCCTTGATATACGTAGCTCTACCTGCAATTATACAACAAGTATTTACCGTTATACTGCTTATCGACTCTACACATGTAGATTATAGATTGACAGTATAACAAACTTATTTATATTTATAATGAATACTTATACGAACGTTTAATTCTTTTTATAAAATAAACAGATCTTTCCCTTCTCTTCTGTTTTTGTTATTTCTTTTTATGAGGTTTATTTCTCTGAAACATTCTACGAGTTCCGTCTCTGGTAATTAATGCTAATTAAATACCGTCCATTAATTTACTGCTACATACTCTTCATTACCCTGTCTTCGTGATGATGACAGAAAAATCGTACAAAAATTATTAAGAACGACTATGTATAATTATAAATATTAGCGTTACAACATTTATGCATTATAACAAATTACGCTGCAAATTATAAAATAATTCACATTTAACCGAATACTGTATTATAATAAAGTATAATAATATGAATATTAAAAATATGCTTGAAAAATTTTATGACAAATACAGCGAGTAAATCCTTGAAAAATACAAACTGTCTGATCAAACAGATATGTACCTCTTCGTAGAAAACGGATGCAAGTACCGGTTTTTAGCAAACGATAAAAAAGCAGCAACTGCTTACGGGGAACATTGAAAATTTTAATCACCCTATATTATCATATAAATTATTTTATCATCCGTTTTTAAATAATTTCTAAGAATTGTGTTCCTAATCATATCTAAAATGTCTTTCTTTGTAAATTACAGACATGCTATTTTTACTTTATAACAAATTTATCAAGTAATCGATACAATCCGGTTATAATTATGCATAGCTCGATGCAAATAATCGATTCCTTGAAAAAATCATGGTGGATAAGTTCCTGTTAACGGATTATAATACTTTAAAGGAAATCGAACAGGTTGTAGCGAAAGGCAAGTACTACAATTATGAGAGATCAAAATAAGAATGATAAAATGCACCGTCATTTTTTCATATATTTTCAAATATTCAAATGAAGACAAGTGTAATAACCGATTCTTTAGTTATTGAAATAATAGAATAAAATTATTTCATTTTATCAATTTTTTACTCATGTTTTCTCCTTATAAATCCGTTTGTCACAAAATGTATTTGAAGTTCATTGTTCCGAGTAATAAAATGTATCCGTTATTTACATGGAATAAAATGCAACAGTAATTTTATTCTCCATCTTTAACAAACACATATGACCACTATAAATTTGTTAATATTAAATTTAATCACAAAGTTCATCGATTAAATTTAAAATTACTACTAATCGACGTAATAATAATGATGAAAAATTAAAATGCAAAAAGGAATTATACTTACTAATATAGTGTAATATTAAAAAGTAATTCCTTATACTTAAAACTTAAGCTTAACACTTAGCTTAATTACGTATAAATTAATAAGTTCTTTTTCTCTTCAACAAATTTTTAACTAATAAAGTATAATTATGAACCGTTACAAGCTTAAACAAATATATATTAAAATTCAAAAATTCAGTTTTATGCTTACACATATTTGGACAACAATAGTCAAATCATATCAAATTTTTGTATGTACATATAACATTTACTTGCTAAACTGTAATGGAAAAATGTTTCGAACGACACGTGAGTAAGTTGCTTATTCGTGTTTACGATTGGTTCCGCTGCAGACAGTGAAATTCATAAAGATTTGCACGAATTTTAATCGATAAATCGACTCGAAGAGGAAGAAACTACCGCGATGAACATTATTAAACAAGGTTTATCTATTTCCTGGAAAACACATCATAGGAAACATAAACTTCTATAACGCGTCACTGTACGAACCAAAGTCAGTTTACATTAAGTAAAGTAACGTTAAAATTTTGTAATTAAAGCATAGTCAAATAATAAATTATGTTTTCTTATTCGAATAAACTTCGTTCTAATGATTCCCAACATTATTCCCATTTTTGTAATCCGCATGAAAGCGCAAGAATCCGGTCGTTGATGTTAGAATCGATATGTACAGATCGATTTACGTAGCGCGATAGCTGTTAAACACGACATAAACCTCCGCGTAGTTATAGTTTCCATTTGTAATCAAAGATTTCACTTACCACATTCAACGTAGAAGATTAACCGTTGCGATCATCCGTTGTCGTTGTTCGTTTTTATTCTCTTTCGAGTTTAATCACGTGAACACACTGCGCATAATTTCACAACCGCTTCGTGATGTCTGTTTAATTTGATTAGAGGAGTTTAATACAACACCACGGAATAACAAAGACACAATTTTGGATTGAACGATTGAGATTCATACGTCTAACAGTCGCCAGCACGGTTTGACACAAACTATCGAAGTCCCGTGCACGCACACTTGTTCAACTACGAGTCAGAACTCGGAATGACGGAACAGCACCACGTGATTCAATGAACGGTGGAGGTGGAATGAACGGCCCGATAAATGCATGCGTGCCCGTAGACGTAGTGGGGCAAGGCCCTATGGAATTTCATGAAAAGAATGGAATCTCCGTCGGAAATTTCGAATCTTTATTCATGAAGAAAAGACATAAAGGGGATTCACTTTTACTTTGTGTAGTGTCATACATAAATATAAATACACACTTGTCTGTAAACATTTTGTCAAGACTATGGTATACCGATCAACAGATGCAGCTCAGTTTATTGGAGTAATTAAAAATACTTTTTTATTTATTTATTTATACGATACTATAAAGTTATTGTTGTTAACTGTATTATTCGCTAATTCTCAACTGAAAACTGAGTGGTACATACTGTATATTTTAAAAATAAGGAGTGATGTGAATCATAATAGGGAAAAAATGTATAAACTGCTGTTATATATTTGAAAACATATAACGGTTCATCGTTTAGTTTTAGGTTCAAGTAAGTTATTGAATCAAATGAATGTGTTTAAATAAATTAAACATACAAATTTTTATATTGTTATAAAATGGGGAAAAAAAAGAAAACAAATTTGATTCCGATTTTTAAACATAATCAGACTTAAAATACGTATTTATAAAATATGTAATGTTCTGTAATGTATTTATATTTATGCAATTTAATGTTTAGTAGAAATGTACATTATCGCAATACACGTCAGTTATGAACTCATAAATTCAAAACCGTATCAGACAGACATACATTTGTTTACACGTATTATAATTCAAAGAACGATTATTATGAGAAAGAAGAGCCCAATCAATCTTGTGAAATATGGAAACTTTTACGCAAACTATTTACAAAAACAAGATCAATATTTTCATAGACTATGGAATTACCAAAAGATATTTGAAATTCAGTAATACTCACTTTTTTAAAATGACAGTTATTTAGGAGATAAGTTATCATCATCAGAATTTTTTCTCAGAAATTTGTAAAGCTGCTACATGCTGTTTTTTTTTTGTAATAAGTTGTAGGTACAAAAATTATAAAGAAAATTAGGTTCGTTTATCAATAATAATTTTTTCAAACTTTTATCTAAATTTTTCTAAATTAAAAATACTTGGAATATTCTTCAAATTTTAATACATTTTTGTTCATGTTTGAAACCTTGGATAATACAATATTAATGTTCGGTATTATACTATTTATGGAAGAGAACACAATTTATAACATTTGTTCTAGAATAAATACCAAAACAGAACTTAATAATTCAAACGACATTAATTAAAAATTAAAATTACATATTTACCTTTTAATTCTTTTATAATGAAAATGTTAAATTTATAAAAAAATGCGATGACAAGTGAATTAAAAAACTAAACAAAATAATTTATTATTGCTTGAAAATTGTACATCTAAAATCGCGCAATTTTCATTTGAGAATTTTACTTAAATACAGTATTATGATTTTCGACTTTTTGGACACCCTATATGTAAAAGGATTATGTCTCTGGTTTTGCTGGTCTAAAAAAATATAATGAGATAGCACGATATCGTGAAGAGACACTTTCCTACCACATAAACCAGAAGTCCAACTCCCTCCAAACAGCTTTTAAATATCTTACAGAACACGTGCCTCTTTTGGTGCTTTTCGTTCTGTAAATATTTACAATGTAAAGTTATGTTCGCTTTTCCTCCTTAATGTAAAACAAGGTAGTTAAGAATTTACCATTTTAATTATTACAAAAATTCAGAAGATTTCCTATTGTGAATTATCCACATTTTATTTAGTTATCTATTATATGTTTAAAACCCATAATAAAAAACATGTTTACCCTATTAAACAAATACATCACCAATCTTTAAATTGTTTTCTTGGGTGAAATATTGAATCCAGTAAAATTTTGTTTCAATTTCTGAAGGGATTTGGAAGATACAATGTCCATTTACATGTTGATATCTTTGCACCCGATCCATCAAAATATTGACAAATTTATAAAAGATAAAAATAGTAACACCAAGAAAGAAAGCACATGCATATGATATCTTCTTCATCTTTAAAGTTCAAAATATAAATGGTTTTTTTTTAGGTTTTTTTATCAGCGCGTGTACATAATTGTATTTACAAAAAGGTTTATGTAACGTTTATAAATTTTTTATTCGGATGTAGTATATATAAAAGATACATTATAAATCATTTAATTTGTAAATTTTCAACTAATCAAGTATATTTTTACATAATTACTTAATTCTCATATTTCTAACGAAGTCGCTTAAAAATCTTAAATTTTCTATATTATTAATATCTTGAATATTGTTTTAAATGCATGGGTATAACTCTATATTCCTGCATATTATAATTTGCAATATCATGTTCAGTATATTTTCAACCCTCTTTTACAAAAAAAGTAGCTCATTCTTTAAACAAAAATTAAAAAAAAAATGTGTTACAATTTAAAATATAATTAATTAAAGAGTACAATGAGTTTACAAGAAAACATAGTGACAGATTTAACATTCTAGTCGCACTAATATTGTCTGGTGGCGTAATGAGACTTTAATCAAATTGTTTTTATTAATTACTGACATATCACAGCAATGGTCATAGGAGAAAAGTATCTGATCCATATTAACCCTTTGCGTTAGTCACCAAATGATATTTTCGCAAATTTTCAGACACAAAGGGTTGAACAGACTTGATTGAACTAAATGTTTTTTAACGTAAGCGAATCTGAGTAAATATTTTGCATGTGAAAATGTTTGAAGTTACTGTCATTAAATGACAAAAAGTCGCTTCCTGAGTGCAAAGGATTAATATCCCAATCCGTATTACCACTTTCTCCCCTACTAATTGAAAATTTGTAGTGAAAAATCTACTTTTCAATGTCTAACCCTATATACTTCAATCACGTTACTTATCCTATAGGGATATTCGTGGAACTGCTTGACACAGTAAACTAGTTTTAGATGAAATACAATAAAAACGCGATAGGTGTTCCAAGAAAGGTTTTCACCGTTTTCCCTTCCGGTGCGATGATTCGATGGTATTCATTCAAAGGGGAGTCGTTCGAATCCCCAGATGTGATGGGACACATCTTGGATGCTGAAAAGTTCTGGTCGCCACATGGCCTGGAATAATATACTTCCGTGCAGTCGGTTTTTTCCTCTGCAGCTCTTCACTATGAAAAGTGTTCCCCATCTATTTGGAGTGGCGCGCCCCTTGAAATACCCTGTAAGATGATTTCACAAGGGCAAGCAGATGTGCTCTACGTTGCTGTACCACTATTTCCGCTTCCGTTCCTTTCTTCGGCTTTTGCCACGTGCCTCGATGCATAGACACTCTCTAATGACTTTTTTTATACATTGACGATAAGAAATTGCTTTTGGTTATTATTTTCTATGCAATTGTATACCTCAACGTTCCTAAATGCGCCGCGAGAATTTTATTACAATTTTATTAATGATAACAATATACAATATTTTTAGAAACATGATTTCCTCTAGAAACTGATATTTCTCCACGAATAAAGAAATTATGCGAGGAGTATCAGGTACAAGTTTGCTATTAAGAAATGTTAATTGCTACGTTTATACACGTGGATATTAGAAAACTGGAATTATTTTTTATTAAATAATCTTTCCGTTTTATTTCTTCGTAACGTGAAATGTATATGTGTATGTTTATATTATAAATATTTGCACATTTGATGCTATATTTTCACTAAATAATAAACTGTAATAAATGACAAAATGTGTTATCTCAAGAAAATACAAATTTTTTTGCCGCAAAAATAAAATAAATAATAAATAAAAAATAATTATTTGTATTGCTATGCATTAAGTGTCATGTAATGATACGCGAAGAGAATTTTGTTGAACTTCTTGATCGAAAAATCTTTTTAAAACATCATTTATTTATACATTATGGTTATTTCTAAATTTTCCTTTAGCACGCCGGTTGAAAATTACTGTTTTATAATAATTATATAATTATACAATACATAATAGATCTTAATTTGTAGCTATTTGTTTTAATAATCCTTTTTCTAATTTTTAACTGCATATGACCTGCATTATTATGTATTTTATTAGATTACCTGTTATCCAAAGATGAAAAACCAGGTTAACATTTATTTGAATATATGTATAACAAATAGAAGAAAAAATGAAATTTTCAAAATTTCATTAATCGGTTGTCGATCACTTTTTGTGATTCGAATGTATCTTTATTTTATCCTTCATTTGCGAGTCATGATTCAGTTAATGATTAATCTATGTGAAATCCGGATTGAAAGTGTCATTAGCTGAACATCGGTAGCTCGCAGAAACAGGTTTAAACCTTCATTTTTACAGAGGAGCAGTAATGATCAGGATTTCCCTTAGCATTCGGAATTTCCTAAGTATACCATGGGGTTTGTCCATTCATTAAGTTCTCCTCTACCTGGGAATCCATGCATTTGATAGTAAACTCTAGAAATTTTCCCCATATTCGTATTCGTGTTATTAATCCTTCATCGTATATTCCCTTATAATTTGAACTACCCCATAAACTTATCAATTTTTCTTTTCGATTAAAAGAATACTTATTTCATTAAACTTGTCCAGTTCAATTACGTTAATATTTATATAAACAGTAAATAGCTGAAGTGTAATAATTTCTGAAAAGTGTTCCATTTTAATTTATAATTAGGTTTTTATGTAGGGTATTCTTCTGAATAAGACCAGTGGTCGATCGAAATGAAGTTTGATGCAGAAAGAAGAGGTGAGAGATGACCTTAAATATAATATAAAATTTCAAATTTGGATATTTGTATGTTTCCGAAATATTCGCAAGAAACTTCCTCTTCTGCACACATGGATTCTTTTGGATACGCTATTCGCTTTTTTGTCAGGATATATGTGACCATGCTGTCAGCAAACAATTATTATAACGGGTAAACTTACAAATGAAATTTAATCGATTTTAATATTCATGAATTTCAGGTTGTGTGGGAAAAAGAATACAGCTCCAACTAAATACACTGATATTTCATTCATCAAAATAAATTTCAACAATTGTGAACACCATCGCTTATTTCATTTTAACCCTTTGCGCTCGAGAGATGACTGTTAGTCGTCTAATAATATTAATTTCAAAGATTCTCAGGTGCAAAATATTTACTAAGATTCGCTTATAATAAACTTGATTTAGTTTAGTTAAGTCATATATTAAAATTTACATATAAGACTGTTTAACCTGCGAGTTTGACTAGTAAACAAAGTAATTAATATCTGAAAATGTACAAAACTATCATTCGGCGACTATTAGTTGTCTCTCGAGCGCAAAGGCTTAATAGTACGTCGGAAACTAATAAACACCTAATGCTAAAGGGTAAAATAAGTAGTATAATAAACGTACAATCAAAGAAGATTATTAACGCTTGGTCAACCGAATGGTGAGATCTCCCATTTTTTCCTTGACAAAGCGGTGCCATTGATTCTATTTACTTTTGTTATTAGCTGGTCCTGAGCTAGTGTTGAATTTATTAAAAATTGTACTTTGGAAAATTTATGAACAGTACTAGTTCAAGGCTAACTAATAATAAAAGTAAATAGAATCAATGGCAGCGCTTTGTCAAGGAAAAAATTGGGGGATCTCCCCATTAAGTAGGCTAAGTGTTAATGCGAATATCTGGGAGACTAATAAATTTGGTATTTTGGATACATCCCTTTTCCAAAATCTCTTTCAATTTTCGTGTCGATCGACTATTGATCTTATTCGGAAGTGCAACCTACATGTATTTAAGTACATGCAGATTTTATTTAAAAATCGAAGGTAAACTTACATTATTTAAATTATTTCCCTGTTTACTAATTGACTTAAATGCACTTCTCCTAATCTAATTATAAACACTCTTCAAAACTAAATAATGAAGTAATTCTAATTGCATCGTTAGTACTATCTAAGTTATCTGATTGTTCCCAATGGCACCCATCGTTATCTTCATTGTTACTATCTTAATGGCAAATTTCTGAAAACTCTTAATGCTTTTAATGCGACCATTTTTCGACCGCAACATTAATGTGGCGGTCAAGCAATAATTGACCTGCCGTTATGTACTTTTGTGCACGTCTTGTTATAACAAGGTTTATGTTTTTTTTCAGAAATCTTGATGAGATAAGAAAAAGCAATTATTTCTGAACATAACTGTCTTTTGATATCGCGTAATTTTATCCTGTAAGATAATAGTTATTGTATTAAATTATTTCATCATGTACACTTAAAAATCACAAGAGAATAACATGATAAGTCCATTTTTGTTGATCTTTCAAATTCGATGTCGCCAGATAGCCAAAAAGAAGTATGTACTAATACAACTTAATTCACAACTGGGGATCATCCTATCAAGCTTATAGATATAAGCCTTTTAAAAATAAATGAACAGAAAAATAACATGATAAATGCACGAGAAATTGGAAATTAGATCTTAAGCTACCGAGCTCCACAGCATTAAATTATTTCATCAAAATTCTTGGCTTGGTTTTTGGTGTGCTAATGAAAACAGTAATGTAAACAGAAAATAGTGTTACAGTATTTTAGTGGTAACAACTTAAGATTAATGTAATAAAATTGATAAGAGCGTTTCAAACAGGGACTTATACCGGTATATTTACCTGTATTTACCTATATTTACTTATGTTTACCTATATTTACCTACATTGACCTATGTTTTCCGGTAATTTACTCGGTTACCTTATTTTATTTCAATTCTTTTAATATTTTCAGGCAGGATTTAAAAGTCGCTATTTGGTTAGCAATTATTTACATATATTTTTAAATTATTCATGATTATTTGTAACACCGATTCGGTAATATATTATTTACATCTTGAAAATGAACTGTATATTATTCTCAGCAATACCGGTATTATACCGTTATACATTTAGGTATTTTTACCGGTACGGAATACGGAAAAGGTGTAACTCACCTTATTTTATTGCAAGTGCTCAAGAAGAAAATAAACATTAATGTGCAAGAAAATGACGATGATCTTAAAAAAATTATTAAAATGATCTTGATAGAACGGTACTTTGTTACCATCAGATGCACGCTCGGAAATCATTTAAACACCGCTTCGCCATTTTTTCCTACTTTTCGTAATAACGGAAATAACTTAGATGTTCAATTTAAGTAAATCACCCTGTATATTTTCATACAATTTTCAATTCAATTTTTTCGGTGAAAATATACATACACTTAATCATCGATAATTCTAATGTTTAGTATACCTGTAAACGTGTACCATTTAAGCTGCAAAAACGAAACGTCTCATAAACAACTAATTTAAAAAAAAATTGGTAAATGTTTTTCATAATTTTGAGAAAAAATCCAAATGCCGTTGCTGGTTTTTTAATGTATGTTTATTTTCAGGCTCATTTCAAAATCAACTTTTCTTTTAATACGAATTTATATTTTTTATTTTGGAATCCCATCTTGTGTAGGAATACGAGCAACTTTTATCTGAATAATTTTTTATAGGACTCCTATTTTTTAAAATATTTAGAAACCAAAAGTACAAAATTATTGACTTATCGATCACTTTTAACGTGAATTCCATTAGTTTTAAAGAGAAATTCGAAGAGAAAAAATTGTTTACTTTCTGTTCACAAAGCTTCAAGGATCTTTCTATTATATTTTATCATCATAAAAGAAATGGATCGAAACAGTCGATAAAAAAATTACAAAAAAAATTCCTAAAGCTTTATAAGAAGAAAATAAACAACTCTTGCCACTTGCAATTTCTCTTCAACATCGATAGAATCCAAGTTAAAAATTGACAAGTCACAGATTCAGATAAAGACGACTACTCCAGATAAAAGTTGTTCATATTCCTACGTAAAATAGAACTCTGGAATGAAAAATATAAGCTTCATTTAACCAGCTAAGCGCGTTTAACGTGTATACTCGTCCTGTAAAATAAAAAATTACCATTGACTATCAAAACTCGAAATTTCAATAAAATACAACAAAAATATTATTTGATAGTATGTTTCCTTTATATTACCAAGTTTTTCTTGTTTATATATTTTATCATTATTTGTATTATTCTTATATTGTATCTTATGTATTTTATTACTTTTTGACAATTTTTCAACAAATTTCTAATAACAGTAACTTTTTCAAAAATAAATTGTTAATTTTTTATTAAATAAAAGTGTAATCCTTCTTCATTTTTCGTAAAATTTATAATAGGACCATTTATCCTGCATTCGACGTGTATACTCGCCATTACTTGATTTTAATTCCGCACCCTCTGGGGGATTTCTAAAATTAAATTCCGCGCTTAACTGGTCCATCAGACTATAAAGAACCTCAATTAATTCTGATTATCAAAAACTCCAGCGGAAACTGTTGCCTGGTTGAAATAGCATTCATTGAATACAACTGTTAAAATGTGATATTCTGAATACTCTTACAAAATATGTCTAATTACATTTCAGATATCATAATTAATTTAAAAAAAAATCGCATGTCTATTTTTACACCTCACTAAGCTTTTTACTGTTCACGAACGTGTTAATACGTTGAATGTCACGGGGGTCTCCGGTAACTGGCGCGTCCAGATTGGTAGAAATTCATAATTTGGACAAATGTCAATATTTATCAACTTGTCATTATTACCACTGTTAATGTAATGGTGTGAAGAAATTAATACAGTATAAAACAGCAAAAAATAGTTACGCACTGTAATTAATTTGTTGTAGGTAATAATTTCAGCAGTATGTGTATCGTATAATACAAAATTCATCGTGGTGCCACGGACAAACTCTGTAATACTAGAATGGCATTTAACGTATTAAACTCTTACGATCTAAAGGGTTTTTTCTCGTAAGTAAATAAATAAATAAATACGAGATGATATAATAATTAGTAATAAAAATAATACGGAAGTATACTATTACTTATCGATATTTGATTCGTGTTCGAGTGCATTTACGCGATACAAGATTATCGTGAACTTCGTGTCTACGTACCAGTTGCGTATTCGTTACGTAGTACTGAAAATGTAAACTATACATTTATCAACGACACTTACAGATAAGTCCAGTAATCGTACAGCAGCGCAGATTTTATCCAGAAAATACATGTGTACATAGGGAATACCGGCTTTAATATAATCATTTTCTAAATTATAGTTAACTTATATCAATTTTACTGCTATTCGGCATATTATGTAATACAAAGTTAGCCAATTCAGAGAAATTTCATTATGTTTGTACGTTCCAGTCGAAAATATGCTTTGTTAATGTAACATTTGATTTCTCGAATATTGATTGTACATTTAGAATCATTTCGAATATGTACTGCATAGAATAAACTGTAATGCTGCTTTCTTAAGTAAAAATTTTCCATCTAATATTTTGAAGCATTCGAGAAAACTGAAATTTAATTATAGTAGAGCGGTCATTTTCTGAATTAACGCTAGAACTTCCAAAATAAACAAAATGAAAGATTCGTAATATTTCACAGAAATTTTGTAAATTTATTGTAATGTACTTTTAGAAATTGTCCATGATTTTTTATAAATAGTATAAATAAGAATTTGTTTATCTTATATTAAGCATTCCTCTATACAATTCTCAATTTAGTTTTTTAACTTCGTTTATCCGCACCTCATTTATACAAACAAATTAATACTCAAATTCAGATATTTATACGAATTTATAGGTTAGTCCCTATATCGTGTTAGAATGTTTTGCCTTTTACGCGTGCAATTTGCGATGAATACAGTTGATTTCAATTTTCCGAACATTGAACCTCTATTAATAGAACTACTCGATTATCTAAGCTACCTTGTCCCTCGACGTTTTCGAATAAGTAAGGTTCTATTGTGTTCTAGTATTGTTAATTGGGGAACAAATACTATATTTTTATTATGTCACAGATTAACTAGAAACTAGACAATTTTCATATATAAGTGTTTCACGTCAAAAAATGCATACCGAATAAAAGAAGTGTGATACAGAAAGAAAACCTTTTTAAATTTAAATTAAACTATGGATTTCCTTTGACATAAATACATTACATGAGTTCAGCATTATAATATTAAACGTTAATATTGGTTGAATATACAGCAGAACCTCGATCAACTGAGCACCAGTTATCTGAACGATACGATACGACCAACGTAGCCAGAAAAATACACGACTTCGAGCCAAAAGGAGTGGGAGTAGATTGTGTGACACGATGGCCCCTATTGCCTAGCATCATGCAGTGGAATGGGGGACGTAAGAGCTGTTTCTATCACAATCTATGCATATAAAGAGACATGTACTGACTGACTGACTGATTTACCATTGCAGAGCTTAAACTACTGCAGCTAAAAACATGAAATTTGGACAATGAGTTCTTTTTATGACGTAGACACCCACCAAAGAAGGGTTTTTTTAAATTCCATCCCAAAAGGGGCTAAATAGGGGTTGAAAGTTTGTTCGAAAATCCGACGATTTTGAAGCAAGCACTATAAAAATTAGTAAGTATTTAACTTTCTGGTTAGAAATAAAGTTATGGGCTTGCAAAATTGGACATCTTTTGAAAATAGTTAAAATTGAAATCAAAGTACTTCCGCGCGGGCAACAGCAAGTACATTATATGGAGAAATACGTATATTTAAATTTCTCAGCTCATAGGCAACTTTTGTAAGTTACTCGCATCTCAAATTAAAGAAGAGCATCGCAGCAATAATCAGGGTTGAATTTTGTTTCAATTATACGCCTCATTTGTTAATTATATTTAATTATTACTAATACGATAGAAGCGACATTGTTGCACCATCTAGCGATGCACAACAATCCTATTGGAATTGAAATTTCCGTTATTATAATGAATATCGTAATAAAACTGATATGAGAGGAAAGTGCTGGCCCTAAAAAAATTGAAGCATGCAAAAATGTACAGAAATTAGTACTGTAAATGTGTTTTTTATGAATTGAAAATTTGATTGATTCATGGAAACACAAACGCTATAACCACCTAGCGGTAAAAAGGTGATACTAATCGTCCGTATACAATTTATACAGGGGAAAGTGTGCATTTCTCGATTTGTAGGCAATATTATTGAGCTACACGTGTCTCAAATTAAAAAAGAGGATCTCAGGAATGATATCTCTCTAAATTTATTCAAATTTTATGTCTCATTTATTAATTATAAGTAACTGTTACCTATTAGGCCTAACCAAGAAGCGTGGCGTCGTCTATCGGGTCTAACAGATACTATTTGGTCTACAATTTCTGTTATAATTGACGTGGTCAAAATCAATTTGAAAGGAATGTATGTGCCATAATAAGACAGAAATATGCAAAAACACTTATAGATAAGCACTAATGATAGTCACGTAAGGTTGTTTAATATGACGACGAAAACTATAATTTATATAGTAAGCAATTCCTCCCATCCACTTTTAAATCAGTTCATCACTTAACTACACCAAGAACTGAGGTAGATACATTGTGGGTCAATTAGAAGAATCGGCTCTTTAATCTAAGGCACTAATAGTTTGACGATATGTTCTAGAAGCTCAGAAATCAGTAAATCAATTCCGCTGTATGACAGGTATACACGCAATTAGTACTACTTTTTCACCGCTAGATGGTTATAGCGTTTGTGTGTCATGAATCAATCAAATTTTCAATTCGTAAAAAAACACATTTACAGCACTAATTTCTGTACATTTTTGCATGCTTTGGTTTTGTGAGGATCAGCACTTTTCTCTCATATCAATTTTGTTACGATATTCATTATAATAACGGAAATTTCAATTTCAATAGTATGGTTGTGCACCGCAACAATGTCGTTTCTGTCATAATTAGTACTAATTAAATATTAACAAATGAGGCGTATAATTGAAACACCGAGCAGTGATCATTTCTGAGATTCTATTCTTTAATTTGAGACATGAATAGCTCAGAAATATTTCCTATAAGCTGAGAAATTTGAATATACGTATTTCTTCATATAGTGTACACGCTGTTGCAAAATTAAAATGGAGCCTTTTGTGAAGAAAAACAGAAAATAATAGACACACTTAGGACAAAATCACTAAATTGCACATTTACCGACCAATTTTTGAGGTTTCTTTGTTATATGCTATCTGTATTTTCTGTATCTTACTTGTGATGGACTCTCAACTAGCCTCAACAAAAGACCAGTGATGCCAGACTGAGGACGGGAGTTCTCGAGAACACCCCCTTCCAATACGCACACTACTGTAGGAGACGCGTGTACGTGAGCTCAGCATTTCGGACGACTTCGGGAAATCGAGAGAGGAAACAAATGAAAGACTTTCTCTCTCGCTCTTGAAGCACTGAAATCCAATGTGGTTGGATTCTCACCAGGACTCATTTTACCTGTAGTGACATATATGTACGTATGAGTTCCCATGCGGAGACAATGAGTTAGATCGATGAAGTGCATTGTATTCAACCAAACCCACACCTATTTATTTGTACATTATTTTACCGAATAAACGTGCATCACTCTTGCATCCTTAAATTAATGGCTTTTATCATTTATTTGTACTCTTCGATTTTTCGATATTATCTGTGGTTGAGTCAATGAAAAAAAAAGTGCAGAAAGCTGCCCTTTCCTTATATATATATATATATATAATTTCCTTATTTCTCTTTGTTCATCACAATTCCTTAAATTTCAATTCTTTATGTAATAATTTATTGCATTACCAATTAGCCTTCATTGTTTAGTTATTTTTTAATTATTAAATACAGTCAAGTTTTGGCGCAAAATAGAATTACTTTTAGTTTCATGGTATTTAATGAATTACAATTAAATTGTGTACAATTTTTAATAATTTTATACATTTAGGCAATATTTTCGATGGTTTAATATTTTATTAAAATTTTTATAACAAATCTGAATGATATTACGTAAAATGTGTTCTTTTGACGATTAATCAATTTTTCGGATGATAAATCGATGATGTCCTTTAAAAACAAATAATTTACTGAATTTTATAATTGTTTGTACAATAAATTTTTGCAGTTCCCATTGTCCGGTATTATTTAATTATTTTTAATTTTGTAAATGTAAACGATTTTTAACACTAAACAGAGGCACTTCTAAATTTCCTTGTATTCAATATATTGCAATTAAATTATTTGAAGTTTTGATAGTTTTTGAACTATCGAACCTATGTACTACAGTTCATGTAATATCTTTAATATTTCGTTAGTAAATAAGAAAAATGTTCTGTAAAATTTTATTGATTAAAGGATATATACTTTTAATATTTAAATAATGATGGTTGGTTATTTGTTGGTTGCTCTCTGCTTCTATTATGATTATGATTTTAGTAAAATCGTGAGAAGCTTAAGATTGGAAAAATACATTTCTATTAATAAAATAATTCTAATGCTTACAATGAAGCTAAGTTGTCAATTCTAATCAGTAAAAGAAAATGTGTCTCAACTTTAACCATTTCTATTCATAATTTATAATTCCGCGCAAAGTAATGAACAATTTCGGTTCTACACAATCCTTCTGTATTAGAAATTCACGATTACCTTCATTTGTTATTTTAAATGTAAAAAGTTACTGAACCTGTAAAATTCGTTACGAAGTGAAAAGCAAATAGAATTATAAAACTAAATTTCGTTGGATTATTTATGAACACACTCTTCTAGATAGGAAAAATATAGATAATTTATAGGAAATGAATATAATATTCCATACGCGTTATCGTTCAATTAATTTTTATTAATCGTTATTTTACATTAGCGACGATGCCATAACTTTACTTATTTCAAATTCGCGCTGAATCGTTCTGCGCAACCGCGGCCGGTTGCTGGTCCGTGACGCCGGTCGAGGTGACCCTTTCCAGCGTGGGACGCCATCGCGTACGGATGTTTGACAGGTCGAACGAAACGCGTCTCGCATAATCGCCAACCATAAACGCGTTTTTACGGGTTATAGCTTCGTGATTTCGCGTAATTTAACCCGTTCGCTACTATTAACGATCGGGAGTGTTAGATTTTTATTTTTATTTGTTTTTATATCACCGATTCGATACAAATTCAATTCGTCTACAGTATTTCGCGACCGGGAGTGTTAGACTTTTATCTTATTTTTTTTATTAACGAGTGGTGGTTCCTGGATATAAGATTGCATCCTGGATACTACTGATGCTACTGATGCTACTGATGATCTACCCGGTGCCAGGCTATGGGGACCATAGAAGACGCGTGATGCTAATCGCCATACGGTGAGTCACATATTTCATTGTTCCTCCGGTTCCCAATCATGTCGTAGGACGAATGGTCCGAAACGACACGGGAATTGGTTGTATTTTTGCTTATTATTGCGAGCATAGTGACCACGAGTATTTTATTACTCGTGTACATTGATATATTATTTGTCAGGGCTTTCTTGTGTCTCGCGTTTGCATAAATTTATTACATCCATTACTGTTTCATGATTTAATAATTTTACACAATTTCATATGATTTAATAATTTTACACAACTTCATTGTATTCAGTATTATTATTTGCAATAGAATTTCATATTATCTCGTAATAAAGCTTCGATCTGTTACACGCAAAACCTTTCGAAAGACGTTCGGGCTTGCTTACGTAATGTAAACAAGAAAGCATTTCGCGACGAGCTGGCAGGTGGCATCGAAGCGATAACAGTTGAACATTTTTTGTTCATTGTTTTCAATCCTTAGATTCATCGCTTCGATAATCCTACCACTCGAGGGTTTTTTTAACATGTTCATTCAGAGCTTGGAAATATATTTCATGTAGTGAATAGGAAACAGTTTACTTATTTGTATTAAAATAAATTTCCAAATTACCCAGCTCTGAATACGTACCTTTTCCCTTCCCATTCCTTCAACGTAATAAGATAAATAAAATATGTGAAATAAATAAAGTGAATAAAACAAACAAAACCCTTCCTTGTGTTTTATTATCTTCTTCTCTGAAAAAAGTCTTAGATCGTTAGCTATGTTACTAATTACATTTTTCGCTGGGATTTTTAGCACACATGAAGACGGAAGGTTAGTCATATTTTTGTGTTCAATTATTATGTGTAGTACTGGCCGTTTTAGCATCCATTTTTATACATATCAATTTTTTAAACTCGGTATTTCAATTTCGTCGTTCGGTGTCGAATTGCAATATTTTCTTCGTACATATTCGTTATTCCTCGGTGTCAAACTTCGGATGCTTGAACGGCGGCCCCTACATGTAATAGGCTAGCAAATATTGTTTTTTGTCAACTCAAAATTAAGTAAATGTTTGAATCTTCAATTTAAATACATATTTTTTATACAAATTTACAAGTAAGCAATTCAGGAGATTTAATTTACTTCGAAAATTTTCATTCAGATATTATAGTCTTGAATTTAGTAATAATATCTATAAATTAAAAATTTATTAATTAGTGCTTCTTTGGATTCTTTATTCGATCTGTTGTTCTTTCGAAGTTGTTTAGTCCGGAAGCTTTTTTTTTAACGCACGTAGGGAATAGTCGAACATTCATAAAGAAATTGTGGATGTTTATGCAAATTAATATTTTTATTAGTACAATTAAAGGAATTTTTTAAATAAAAATTTATATCTTGCACATTGAGTGTATTTCGTGCTTCTACATTTATTTGAATTTCCCATTAATGCATAAACATCTATGGTTTAATATCGAGTTGCTGCAAATGTTTTGTCGAATTCATTCTCATCTGTTTGCCGAAGAAGAAGGAGATCTACAGCTGTATCTTCGAAGAGGCCCGACATACATATTGTCACGAAGAGGGCTGCAACATAATGGTTGTCCATATTAGAATAGGCATTCTATTCTACGATGGACTACCATTCTTTACGTTACTTTATCACTATGCTCGCTATTTGTCTGTTGTACACTATGATCAAAAATCGAGAAGTACTAACACAAATGTCGTTCCCAAATAAAATGTAATATTATTTTGTACAAATAGTTTCGAATTCCGAATTTCTAATTAATTAAAATATTACTTTGTACTTCTTGATCATTTGGGTCATTTATTGTTAAATACGAACGGTAAGTATCTTTTTATCGTTTTCACTTTCACTTTCGAGAACACTTTTGGTGTTTCATGTAATATTTAAATCATAATTACGAATATTCAATTTTTAACTAAAACTTAAAGCTTATTAAATTGGTGTTGCAAATTAATACAGCCTCTCAAGTTTTCTGATATGAATATTTTACTTTATCTAATATTTCAAACTTATTAAATTAATGTCTTGCATCGTTAGAGGCTCTCGGGTATGTTCCCGATTTTCTTTTTTGAAAATTGTCACTTTATTTTGGAAATGCAATGGTTTTGACAAATGCTTAAACTATCTCTGTTAACATCCAAAGTATTATAATATTATTGGAACAAAATACATTAATTTGAATTCCAACATAAAAATTCTTAATTTACAAGTAATAATGAATTTTTTAATTTCAACGTTTTAATTAAAAAATTTTTTAAATCATTAATTAGTATAAGTACTCCTTTGGGTACTTCGCAAGATCTGTTAGTCTTCTCAGAGTTGTTTAGTTTTTCGGAAGCTTTTTTTTAACGAACGTAGGAAATATTCAAACATTTCTAAGTGAACGTGTAGTTTAGGAAAATTTATAATTTGACGAACTATGTTAAAAAAATAGAATCCGAACAAAGTAAAAAATATTAAAATGCTACAATCTATAAATTAGTTTTAATATTTTATATATTTTACGTATTGCATTTTCTATTTCGTATTCGTTTGGGTTTTCCATAGATGTTTCCCTCGATGAAGAAGTCTCAAAGAAGCCTGCCAGAAGATCTCGGAAATTAGTACCGCGAATTAGAATAATTTGTAGGTTTTGCCCACGGTTTTCTTTCGCTTTTCAGAGAGTTTCGAATATAGTCAGTGAATAGGTTCTACCAATTTAGGACTTAGGGAAAGTAGGATCTACGAGGGAAGGGTTTAAGGGTTTACAAATTAGAGAGTTTAGCATAGGGGGTTAAAGGGTAGGAAGTATCTAGATTCAAACCCTCCGTTTAGGCGGAGTTTGGTTTAGTAAAGTAGTAGTTTGCTAGTACCTTAAAATTTGGTACCTTTTTTCCAGTAGTCAGCGTGGCCGTGGCGCGTATATACTCTCAGGGCCCTCCGTTCACGCGGAGCTTGTTTGTTGAAAGGTCACAGCCACGTTGCATTCGAGTCATTTTTTTATTTGTTAGGGGTACCGGGGGTGGGTTTCGCGGTCGTGACGTTGGGGTTACGCGGTCGTAACGTGGGGTACGCGATCGTAACGTTCGCGGTACGCGGTTTAAGGGGTGGATTCAAACCTTCCGTTCACGCGGAGTTTGGTTTAGTAAAGTAGTAGTCTGTAAGTACCTTTAAATTTGGTACCTTTTGCCCAGCAGTCAGCGTGGCCGTGGCGCGTATATACTCTCAGTGCCCTCCGTTCACGCGGAGCTTGTTTGTTGAAAGGTCACAGCCACGTTGCATTCGGGTGCTTTTTTATTTGCTAGCGTATTCCGGGGGTGGGTTAACGCGTCGTAGGGTTGGGGGTATACGGTATATGGGGAGGGGGGTGGGAGCAAACCCTCCGTTTATGCGGAGTTTGGTTTAGTAGTTCAATTCTGTACATTTTGGTACATTCAGTCCGGGGGCCAGTCTGTTTCTAGCGCGTATATACACTCAGGGCCCTCCGTTACCGCGGAGCTTGTTTCGTTGAAAGGTTATAACCAGGCTGGACTCGGGCTTTTTTGGTTAGGTTAACGCGCGCGAGGGTTGTGGGAGTGGTGGGTTTAGGGAATTCGGTGAGCAGGCGCGCGTGGGGTTCTATGGGTGTAGAGTCAAGGGGTATTAGTAGGGCAAAGGTATGGAGATAATCGGTGTAGGAATACGGGACGCCAACCAATCGGTTTAGGTTGTGGGAGTCAAACTCGGGGCGTTTTTTGCTAGGGGTATGAGACTAGGGTGCATCGCGTTTAAGGGGTTTATGGGTTTAGAGTCGAGGGGTGTAAAGGTTAGGATCACGTTTAAGGGTAAGCGGTTTTGTGCGTGTTAGGTTCCGGGGATTAGGGGGTAATAGTATAAGGGTGGGGGTTTTGCGGGTATTCGGGTCTTCGGTGGCGCGAACAACGGGGTGTGGGTTCAAACCCTCCGTTCACCCGGAGTGGGTTCAAACCATCCGTTCACACGGAGTTTGGTTTAGTAGAGTAGTCTTATAGTACTTTATAGTACTTTGTATTAGATAATCAATTGTGGCCGTGATGCGACCCCACCGCCGGGGGCCGTCGTGCAGAGGCGTGATCCTTCCAGCATTTCAGGGTCCTCCGTTCACGCGGAGCTTGAGTGCGTTTTAGCGTTATAGCCACTTTGAATTGGGGTGCTTTTTTATTCGCTTTTTTATTTGCTATCGGAGTCCGGGGGTGGGTTAAGGGGCCGTAGGGTGGTGGGGGGGATACGGTAGGGTGGGGGGTGGGCGCAAACCCTCCGTTTATGCGGAGTTTGGTTTAGCAGTTCAATTCTGTACATTTTGGTACATTCAGTCCGGGGGCCAGTCTGTCTCTAGCGCGTATATACACTCAGGGCCCTCCGTTGACGCGGAGCTTGTTTCGTTGAAAGGTTATAGCCAGGCTGGACTCGGGCTTTTTTGGTTAGGGTAACGGGTGTGGGTCGTGGGAGTGGTGGGTTTAAGTAATTCGGTGAGCAGGCGCGCGTGGGGTTCTATGGGTGTAGAATGAAGGGTGTAGAGGTGTTAGAATCACGTTTAAGGGTAAGCGGTTTTGTGCGTGTTGGGTTCCGGGGTTCAGGGGTAATATTATGAGGGCGAGAGGTTTTACAGGTGCGCGTTCCGGGGATCACGATAATAGTATAAGGGTGAGGAGTTTTTTGGGTATTCGGGTCTTGGGTGCTGGGGTAAAAGTACAGGGGAAGGGGGTGCTGGGATGGGGGGCAGGGTGGGTGGGTCTCGAAGCGCAGTCACCTCCTCGTGGTGAGACCTGGAAATTGGTGTTGGTTTTCCATTAATTAATCAGTGGAAAACCGTACCAAGCTAAGTACTGCGCAAGAAATTCAGTTAGTTTTTAATGAAACTTCGAATCCATTGGTCATTTAATAAATTCTAATTGAAGGTAAGTATCGTAACGTAATTATTCAATTTTATCAATGGTTCGTTATATAAAGAACTTGAAGTTACATTGTCTTGTTAATCAATAAATTTTTTGGCTGGAATATGCAATAGCCATAATTGAAAAATCCATTTTTATCGTTAAACGAATAAATGATTATCATTTAACTTCGGTTTATTTATTTTTTCTTTAATTATAAATCGCCTTACCCCAAGATACGGTCTATAGGCTGAGATGTAGGTTAAAATATAGATCGATTATATAGGAAATTACAAATATTCTATTACGGTTCACATCTGTATAACACAATAAAATGTTATTAATTCTATAAGACTCATCTGTCGTTTTCAACGCAGTGAAATATTAAACTGCTTATAACATGTTCTGTTGATGGTTTCCAATTGGCCTTTTTGAGCTGGTTAAACATTAACCAACCAAAAATATACCATACCTAATATACATATTATAGTTGTGTACAGTTTGCAAGAAGTAATTTTTAAATAATCAGTAGCACACTTAGATTATTATGGTGTTTAATAATGCTGATCATAATATGATCAAGTAATAATATTACGATTAATCATATAATAGAAGTTTAAGCTTGTAATAAACTTATTTTTATAATAAATAGTCCATAACAATTTGTTTATCGCAGAAACGATATATCGTAGAATTGTTCTCAATGTTTACAATCGTGTAGTAAACAAGTCGTGACGGTTACGAAACGAAATCACGCAAGCGTGACGTACTCCTTTGAAGAAGTTCGTGTAACGATTTACAGATTTATTGCAAACTATTAATTCATGCATATTTGTTAAATAACAAATAATGTATGATCCTTAATGTTAATAAAGTAATTGTTAAAGGATTAAATTAACAATTATTAGTTAAAAGTTAGGAGGCAAAGTAAATTGTATGTTATAATTAATTTCGATCGATATTCGATTAGGTTTTAATGAATAAAGGAATAAGTTTCGTAGAATATTTTTCATTTGCTATTAGAAGTTTAATGAAATATTAAAAAATCTTACATTAAGCATTGAAAATAGTTACAAAATGTTTAAAAATCATAGAAACATAAACAATTTAGTGGCACTTCGTTGAGCACAAAAAGAATTTAGGAATAACTACTTTGCGTTAAAAATTGGCTATATTTGTAAACTAATAATTAATTAAACAATGCCGGTCACTTGATACTGTAATAATTTATTGCACGAACAATTAAAATTTAATAAATTATTCGTGTGTTTAAAAATACCATAAATTTACGATTCTAAAACATCGTTAATTGTTAAAAGAACATGTTCTATGTAATATTCTTGGTATTTATTATTAATATTTTTACAGAATATAATAAACTATATAAACTATTGCAAATACTATCGAAATGTATAAAAAGTATAAAGAATTTAGTTGCAGTTCATTAAGTACGAAGAAATTTAAGAACAACTCTATTTAACATAAAATAACGGTATATTCGCATAGTAAAGGATAATTAAGCAATAAAAAACATCGGGTGCAGTAATAATTTATTGTGTAAACAATTCAAATTTGGTCAATTATTATTAATATAGCAAAATAAATGTTCATATTCATGATCATATTTCATTCAGTAGTGATCAAGGCTATGCCACGGAGCATGCACTATTGCGCATATCGGTCAACTGCGCAACTCGAGGATGATCTACTGCTCATTCATTGGTAATACGTCAGTCGTCGGTTGACCTTCTTACCGACGACGTCTCTGTGTCGGTTGTGTTTCCGAACACATGTTGACATTTCGACCGTGACGTCACGGATACTCGTGTACCCTCGCGACCTTTTCTTCGTGCGTTACCGCATATTATCACACGTGTTCGCTATCGATTATAGCGATTCTTCGCACGTGTTTTCCTCTGACTAACGCGAGCTTTCGCGAGCGTTATCTATCGATCGTTACGATCTTTCGGGTGTGTTTTCTTCTGACTATCGCGAATTTTCGCGAGCGTTTTTGATCGATCGTTACGATCTTTCGGGTGTGTTTTCTTCTGACTATCGCGAGTTTTCGCGAGCGTTTTCGATCGATCGTTGCGACTTCGTCAGCAACAATAATAACCGATTAGCCGTACAGTGCCACTGTATATCTCGCGATTTTAACATTAGATTGTAGTGTTGCGAACATTAAATCGCGTTATTAGAAATTGGTTCTTTAATCTATATCGCGAATACTATTTGAGGGGATTAGTGTTAGGTTAGTAGTTCGCGTTAGGGGGTTAAGGGTAGGGGGGTTTTCTAACAGTTAGGGGGTTTTGGGTAAGGGGTAATCGGGGCGCGTCGGTTATGGGTGGTGGGTTGGGGGGGTCGCTCGTGGGTTATCCGTCCGTGGGGTTGATGTGGTGAGGTGGGTTGTGGGTGGGAAGGTGCGGGGGTAGGGGGGGAACTAGCACAAGGATCTGGCACCGTCGGTCTCATGGGGCCCTCCGGCTGACACCGGAGCTTATGTGTACCTATGTACGGTCATCTGCCTTGTGGTAGTTCAGGGGTGTTTGGGCGGGTGGGTTTCGCGAAGGGTAGGGAGTTGGGTCGCGTCGCGGGGGTAGGGGGTACGGTGGGGAAGTAGCACAAGGATCTGGGGCCGTCGGTCTCATGGGGCCCTCCGGCTAACACCGGAGCTTATGTTACCTATGTACGGACATCTGCCTTTTGCTACTTCAGGGGTATATTTGGGGGGAAGGGGGTCGTAGTTGGGGGGAACGGGTTGGGAGAACTAGCACAGGGATCTGGCACCGTCGGTCTCATGGGGCCCTACGGCTCACACCGGAGCTTATGTGTACCTATGTACGGTCATCTGCCCTGTGGTAGTTCTGTTTTCCGGGAGGGTGGATTAGGGGCGGGGGTTGGGAGGGTCGCGAGTTAGGCGGTGGGGTTTTTAGAATCGGTGTAGGTTATGGGTGGTTTTTTGGGGCTATGGGGTATAGATTAGCGTTAGGGGGTTTTGGGGTACGCGATAAGGGTTAAGGGAAAGGGGTGGAAAGTACAAATAGTATTCGCTTGTAGTTTATGGAGCCAAACGTTTATCTTGTTTTTTTAAAACAAACTTTGGTAAATTTATACCAAGTCAATCATAATACGAGATATTTATGGCATTGTATGGCTACTTGGAAATCTTTTGCTCTTAGTTTTTCGTTGCATATTCCAAAGAGTCTTAAGTGGCAGGTCGCGAACTCGTTGGTTTTAGTGTTGGGTTTTTGAAGGCGCCTTCATATTGTTGTATTCTATTTTGTTGTATTGTTGAGTGTGTTTCCGGCGGGTCTTTAACAAGGAGAATCTCAGGATAAATCCTCTCATAATGTGTTGAAATTTGGTAGGCTTATAGGTATATGTGTACAGTTATTGTGCGCTACAAGCCTACCAAATCGAAGAGGATAAGACCTGAGATTCTCCTTGTAAGCGTAGTCACCTCCTCGTGGTGAGACCTGGTAATTGGTACCGTTTTCAAAAGTATAAATCTTTAGAAAACGATACTAAGCTAAGAACTACGCATACCTGTAGTCCAGTCTATTTGATTAAAACATGCAAATCGTGGACTGGTCTACAGGTAAGAATTTTATGGCACTCTAAAAACTATATCACATTACACACTATCTTTATAATGTCTCTCTTTTACGGTGACGAAATAAAAATCTTTTGATAACTTTGTGAACCATGGAAGCTGGATTAAGCACAGCTTTTATATTGCACACACGTTTTATTAAAAAGTGAAGATTTGTTCGATTTATGGGCACTAAAACACTATCACCACATAGCGGTGAACGTGTGGAACTAATTTTCGTCTACCTTCACTTAAAACCCAGTAAACATATTAAAATTTCTTAATTTAATGACAAGCTATTTAGATGATTGGCGGCTCAAATTAAAGGTAAAGATCTCCGTAACTAGAGATTAATCATATTGTATCAAAAGCAAGTGAAACTTCGGAGAAAAAAGAATTAAGTAAAAAGGTAAACGAAGGAAGTGATTTTAAATTTTCGCGCATAAATTAAGTGCTATAGTTTGTGGCTCCATCTATTGAAGAACGGTTCAAACTGTTAACGAAGTAGTTCGATTGTTTACCGCGCAGGTGGAGCAGCTATGTCGTTCTTTCTCTATCTCTTTCTATTTGTTGGTAAATATGTGCGAGTTGTTTGCGAATTTCCCTGGTAGATGGCAGCACTCATGAAAGTCACTTACCACTTTTGTTTACTTGTCGGTAAATGTTTGTCACCAGTTTGGACACTTTTTGCAGAGATGGCGCTATTACCCTTATTAAACTGGTTTAGATATGCGGGAAATTTAAAAATGATTTTATATATTGCAAAGAGATAAATTGTATAATTATTGTATGCCACTATAAGTTACTAGTGCTTAACCGTATGTGTATGTACGTATACATTTATTAAGCCGCAATGTGTATAAAAATAAAGCAGTAATTAAAAAAAAAGATAAAGTGGTATGATATAATATTCGTAAATTAATTTGTGAACTTTTATAGCTGTTATTTCTATAATTCAAATTTTTATCTGCCTTTTAATTATGGTTCAATTTTATGGTTCAATTAAATTGGAATGAAACTTCTAAAAGTTTTAAGTTTTTAACTGCAGTTTGTTGGACATTTAATAATTTTAAAATATAGATAAGGTAAGTATAGTGCGGTTGTATAGTCCTGTTATTCAACGTATAGGGAACATTAAGTTGTATTATTGTGTTATCCAATAAACTGTCTGATTGAAATATGCAAACGTGGTTAATGATATAAATTTTATTTCGATTGTCGAGCGAATGATTGATTATCGATTAGACACTAAGACTGTTTTTATTTGTTGGAATCTCTCGTGCACACTTTTATATGCGTTGCATACGTTCGCATATAATTTTCTAATAACATAACTTTCAAATCGCAAAAAATGTACTTTTCAGGAGTAATTTAGTATCTTAAAAGTTTGCGCAGTAACATGTTCAATCCCATAGTAATAGTTGTAATTATTGGTTTCCGATTTTTAAATCTTATCACACATTTGAACGGTTAATAGTGAATATAAAGATAAATATTTATTGTTACAGAACTCATCTGGACCTGGAAATGAACAACGGGACAACTCCCAGCATCAGAAATCTCCAGAAGAAATTACACACACATTACAAAATCAGATTATTTATTGTAAAATTATTATATACAATGTATTTTACAAAAATCATAATAAATCAGATTAATTTAACAGTATTACAATGCTTTATCATTTATTCCCTCTCCTATCTTATCTAATAAACGCGAAAAAATAAAGAAAGTAACAAAATCTGAAAAGTTCCAAGAAATGACGTCAAATTCCGAGAAATCGCGAAATTCCGAGAAGTGACGTCAAATTCCGAGAAAAATATTCCGTGCCACCTCCTCGGTTGTTATGTTCTCCTGATACAAAATCTCGATTTTCGTAGAAAAATTCGATTGCGATTCAAAAATTCCACGCCCGAGAAATTCCGAGAAGTGACGTCAAATTCCAAGAAATCGCGAAATTCCGAGAAATGAAGTGACGTCAAATTCCTAGAAGTGACGTCAAATTCCGAGAAAAATATTCCGTGCCACCTCCTCGGTTGTTATGTTCTCCTGATACAAAATCTCGATTTTCGTAGAAAAATTCGATTGCGATTCAAAAATTCCACGCCCGAGAAATTCCGAGAAATCGAGAAATTCTGAGAAGTGACGTCAAATTCCGAGAATTTGAAAACGCGGGAAATTTGTGCCACCTCTTTACATGTCATTTTTTCCTGATACAAAATCGAGATTCCGCGATATTCCTTCTAAAGTTTCCGGCAAAATTCGAAATTTTGTATAAGGAGAACGTAGAGACCGAAGAAATGGCGTGGAATATTTTTCTTGGAATTTTTCAACAGATTTCGTTACTTTATTTTTTCGCGTCTTTTACTAGTTTTTTCGAATCTTATTTTTAACTTTTGCAGAATATTGTTTATTATTATCTTAAATAAGATAGGAGAGGGAATAAATGATAAAGCATTGTAATACTATTAAATTAATCTGATTTATTATGATTTTTGTAAAATACATTGTATATAATAATTTTACAATAAATAATCTGATTTTGTAATGTGTGTGTAATTTCTTCTGGAGATTTCCGTTGCTGGGAGTTGTCGCGTTGTTCATTTCCAGGTGAATGTAGTTCAACTGTAACATAATTGTAATATAAATAATAAATTATAATAATATAGGTTGTATGTTAAAATAGGATTAAAACTGAGTAAAATAACTAAACTCTGCGGTAGAAACTAAATATGGTTAAAACTTGTATTGATAACTGTCAGAAATCTTTGCACCAACAGTTTAAGGTAATTTAATAAAAAAATAAAAAAATAAATAAATCGATCAAATCTTCACTTTTTAATAAAACAGGTTTGCAATATAAAAGCTGTGCTTAATCCAGCTTCCATGGTTGATAAAGTTATCAAAAGATTTTGATTTCGTCACTGTAAGAGAGAGACATTATAAAGATAGTGTGTTATGTGATATAGTTCTTAGAATGCCATAAAATTCTTACCTGTAGACCAGTCTATGATTTGCATGTTTTAATCAAATAGATCGGACTACAGGTATGCGTAGTTCTTAGCTTGGTATCGTTTTCTAAAGATTTATACTTTTGAAAACGATACCAATTACCAGGTCTCACCACGAGGAGGTGACTACGCTTACAAGGAGAATCTCAGGGCTTATCCTCTCCGATTTGGTAGGCTTGTAGCGCACAATAATTGCAATCAGAATTATAACTGCAGATGGGCAATCATTCTCAAGAAAAATGAGTGTAAAATTTGGGAAAACTGCTTATTCGGGAGTATTTAAGTAATAAAAACACGTAATACTTTGTCTCTGATTCAAATCATGTCACTTCTTGTCATAAATTCCTTTTTAGTTAACAATTATTATATATATGTTAAACTGTAATAAATTATATTACATATCTTAACTTATGGTTAACTAAAAAATATTTATGAAAAAAGTATGACGGGATTTGAACCAGAGAAAAACTATTACGAGTCTTTGTTACTTAAATATACCCAAATAAGTGGGTTCCACAACTTTTGCACTCACTTTTTTGCGAATGGCTGCTCATCTACGGCTATACTTCCAGTTACAATTACTGTACACATACACCTATAAGCCTACCAAATTTCAACACATTATGAGAGGATTTATCCTGAGATTCTCCTTGTTAAAGACCCACCGAAAACACACTCAACAATACAACAAAATACAATACAACAATATGAAGGCGCCTTCAAAAACCCAACACTAAAATCAACGAGTTCGCGAGCTGCCACTTAAGACTCTTTGGAATATGCAACGAAAAACTAAGAGGAGCAAACGATTTCCGAGTAGCCATACAATGCCATAAATATCTCGTATTATGATTGACTTGGTATAAATTTACCAAAGTTTGTTTTAAAAAAAACTGATAAACGTTTGGCTCCATAAACTACAAGCGAATACTATTTGTACTTCCCACCCCTTTCCCTTAACCCTTATCGCGTACCCCAAAACCCCCTAACGCTAATCTATACCCCATAGCCCCAAAAAACCACCCATAACCTACACCGATTCTAAAAACCCCACCGCCTAACTCGCGACCCTCCCAACCCCCGCCTCTAATCCACCCTCCCGGAAAACAGAACTACCACAGGGCAGATGACCGTACATAGGTACACATAAGCTCCGGTGTGAGCCGGAGGGCCCCATGAGACCGACGGTGCCAGATCCCTGTGCTAGTTCTCCCAACCCGTTCCCCCCTACTACGACTCCCTTCCCCCCAAATGTACCCCTGAAGTAGCAAAAGGCAGATGTCCGTACATAGGTAACATAAGCTCCGGTGTTAGCCGGAGGGCCCCATGAGACCGACGGCCCCAGATCCTTGTGCTACTTCCCCACCGTACCCCCTACCCCCGCGACGCGACCCAACTCCCTACCCCTCGCGAAACCCACCCGCCCAAACACCCCTGAACTACCACAAGGCAGATGACCGTACATAGGTACACATAAGCTCCGGTGTCAGCCGGAGGACCCCATGAGACCGACGGTGCCAGATCCTTGTGCTAGTTCCCCCCCTACCCCCGCACCTTCCCGCCCACAACCCACCGCACCACATCTATCCCACGGACGGATAACCCACGAGCGACCCCCACCCCCCAACCCACCACCCTTAAACTGACGCGCCCCGATTACCCCTTACCCAAAACCCCCTAACTGTTGGAAAAACCCCCTACCCTTAACTCCCTAACGCGAACTACTAACCTAACACTAATCCCCTTAAATAGTATTCGCGTTATAGGTTACAGAACCAATTTCCGATAACGCGTTTTAATGTTCGCAACACTACAATCTAATGTTATAATCGCGAGATATGTAGTGGCACTGTAAGGCTACTCGGTTATCGTGTTGCTGTCAAAGATCGTAACGATCGATCGAAAACGCTCGCGAAAAGTCGCGATAGTCAGAAGAAAACACACCCGAAAGATCGTAACGATCGATGCAAAACGCTCGCGAAAAGTCGCGATAGTCAGAAGAAAACACACCCAAAAGATCGTAACGAACGATGGAAAACGCTCGCGAAAACTCGCGATAGTCGGAAGAAAACACGTGCGAAAGATCGCTATAATCGATAGCGAACACGTGTGATAATATGCGGTAACGCATGAAGAAAAGGTCGCGAGGGTACGCACGTACCCGTGACGTCACGAGTCGATATGTCAACATGTGTTCAGAAACACAACCGACGCAGAGACGTCGTCTGGAGGAAGGTCAGACGACGACTAACGTGTTACCAATGAATGAGTCGTATATCACCCACGAGTTGCGCAGTTGAGCGATATGCGCAGTAGTGCATGCTCCGTGGCATAGCCTTGGTCACCACTGAATGAAATATGATCATGAATATAAACATTTATTTTGCTATATTAATAATAATTTACCAAATTTTACTTGTTTACGCAATAAATTATTACTGCATCCATTGTTTTTTATTGTTTAATTATCCTTTACTATGCGAATATAGCGCTATTTTATGTTAAACAGAGTTATTCTTAAATTTCTTCGTACTTAATGAACTGCAACTAAATTCTTCATAGTTTTTAAACATTTCGATAGTATTTGCAATAGTCTATATAAAATTTATTATATTTTGTAAAAATATTAATAATAAATACCAAGAATATTATACAGAACATGTTCTTTTAACAATCAACGATGTTTTAGAATCGTAAATTTATGGTATCTTTAAATACACGAATAATTTATTAAATTTTAATTGTTCGTGCAATAAATTATTACAGTATCTAGTGATCGGCATTGTTTAATTAATTATTAGTTTGCAAATATAGCCAATTTTTAACACAAAGTGGTTATTCTTAAATTTTTTTTGTGCTCGACGAAGTGTCACTAAATTATTTAAGTTTCTATGATTTTTAAACATTTCGTAACTATTTTCAATGCTTAATGTAAGGGTTTTTAATATTTCATTAAACTTGTAATAGCAAATGAAAAATATTCTACGAAATTTATTTTTTTATTCATTAAAACCTAATCGAATACCGATCGAAATTAATTATAACATACAACTTACTTTGCCTCCAAACTTTTAGCTAATAATTATTAATTTAATTCTTTAACAATTACTTTATTAACATTAAGGATCATACATTATTTGTTATTTAACAAATATGCATGCATTAATAGTTCGCGATAAATCTGTAAATCGTTACACGAACTTCTTCAAAGGAGTACGTCACGCTTGAGTGATTTCGTTTCGTAACCGTCACGACTTGTTTACTACATGATTGTAAACATTGAGAACAATTCTACGATATATCGTTTCTGCGATAAACAAATTGTTATGGACTATTTATTATAAAAATAAGTTGATTACGAGCTTAAACTTCTATTATATAATTAATCGTATTATTATTACTTCAGGCAACGCGAACGCTGTTTTGAACTTCGATCATTATCGATTTATCTTCTTCTTTACCGGTTTTTCTAGGAGTCATCATAAAATTCCTTTTCTCCCTTTTCAGTTTCAGCGATTTCGTGATTCGTTTCGGGCACCGATCTACGGCTTCCATTTTTTTTTCGCGTCGTAACTTGTTTTTTCGGGAGCAGAAAAGAACGGAGGCAAAGTATATTAAAGTTTCCGGTCCCGTGTACCAACGCAATAATCCCACAAACCTCCTGCAGTAAATATCTCGAAATATGCAGATGCATCTTACAGGATGTCTCAGATAAAGCATACCTTGCAGCATTTACGGGGAAAAATAGAATTTTGTATGCAGTAACTCACGAAATTGATCAATGTGAGCAATCAATGTGATCAATGAACTGATTGCAGTTCATTAAGTACGAAGAAATTTAAGAACAACTCTGTTTAACATACAATAGCGCTATATTCCCATAGTAAATGATAATTAAGCAATAAAAAACAACGGGTGCAGTAATAATTTATTGCGTAAACAATTAAAATTTGGTAAATTATTATTAATATAGCAAAATAAATGTTCATATGCATGATCATATTTCATTCAGTGGTGATCAAGGCTATGCCACGGAGCATGCACTACTGCGCATATCGCTCAACTGCGCAACTCGTGGGTGATATACGACTCATTCATTGGTAACACGTTAGTCGTCGTCTGACCTTCCTCTAGACGACGTCTCTGTGTCGGTTGTGTTTCCGAACACATGTTGACATATCGAGCCGTGACGTCACGGGTACGCGCGTACTCTCGCGACCTTTTCTTCATGCGTTACCGCATAATATTATCCGAGTTCGCTATCGACTATTGCGATTCTTCGCACGTATTTTCTTCTGACTATCGCGAGCTTCTTCTATCGATCGCTACTATCTCTCGCGTGTCTTTTCTTCTGACTATCGCGAGTTTTCGCGAGCTTCTTCTATCGATCGCTACGATCTTTCGCGTGTCTTTTCTTCTGACTATCGCGAATTTTCGCGAGCGTTTTCGATCGATCGTTGCGACTTTGTCAGCAACATGACAACCGATTAGCCGTACAATGCCACGATATATCTCGCGATTATAACATTAGATTGTAGTGTTGCGAACATTAATACGCGTTATCGTAAATCGGTTCTGTAAGCTATAACGCGAATACTATTTGAGGGGATTAGTGTTAGGTTAGTAGTTCGCGTTAGGGGGTTAAGGGTAGGGGGGTTTTCTAACAGTTAGGGGGTTTTGGGTAAGGGGTAATCGGGGCGCGTCGGTTATGGGTGGTGGGTTGGGGGGGTCGCTCGTGGGTTATCCGTCCGTTGGGTATATGTGGTGAGGTGGGTTCTGGGTGGGAAGGTGCGGGGGTAGGGGGGGAACTAGCACAAGGATCTGGCACCGTCGGTCTCATAGGGCCCTCCGGCTGACACCGGAGCTTATGTGTACCTATGTACGGTCATCTGCCTTGTGGTAGTTCATGGGTGTTTGGGCGGGTGGGTTTCGCGAGGGGTAGGGAGTTGGGTCGCGTCGCGGGGGTAGGGGGTACGGTGGGGAAGTAGCACAAGGATCTGGGGCCGTCGGTCTCATGGGGCCCTCCGGCTAACACCGGAGCTTATGTTACCTATGTACGGACATCTGCCTTGTGGTATTTCAGGGGTATATTTGGGGGGTTCGGGAGTCGTAGTTGGGGGGAACGGGTTGGGAGAACTAGCACAGGGATCTGGCACCGTCGGTCTCATGGGGCCCTCCGGCTCACACCGGAGCTTATGTGTACCTATGTACGGTCATCTGCCCTGTGGTAGTTCTGTTTTCCGTGAGGGTGGATTAGATGGCGGGGGTTGGGAGGGTCGCGAGTTAGGCGGTGGGGTTTTTAGAATCGGTGTAGGTTATGGGTGGTTTTTTGGGGCTATGGGGTATAGATTAGCGTTAGGGGGTTTTGGGGTACGCGATAAGGGTTAAGGGAAAGGGGTGGAAAGTACAAATAGTATTCGCTTGTAGTTTATGGAGCCAAACGTTTATCTTGTTTTTTTAAAACAAACTTTGGTAAATTTATACCAAGTCAATCATAATACGAGATATTTATGGCATTGTATGGCTACTCGGAAATCGTTTGCTCTTTGTTTTTCGTTGCATATTGCAAAGAGTCTTAACTGGCAGTTCTCGAACTCGTTGGTTTTAGTGTTGGGTTTTTGAAGGCGCCTTCATATTGTTGTATTCTATTTCATTGTATTGTTGAGTGTGTTTTCGGCGGGTCTTTAACAAGGAGAATCTCAGGATAAATCCTCTCATAATGTGTTGAAGTTTGGTAGGCTTATAGGTGTATCTGTACAGTAATTGTAACCGGAAGTATAGCCGTAGATGAGCAGCCGTTCGCAAAAAAGTGAATGCAAAAGTTGTGGAACCCACTTATTTGGGTATATTTAAGTAATAAAGACTCGTAATAGTTTTACTCTGGTTCAAATCTCGTCACTTTTTTCATAAATATTTTTTAGTTAACCATAAGTTAACATATGTATAATAATTGTTAACTAAAAAAGAATTTATGACAACAAGTGACATGATTTGAATCAGAGACAAAGTATTACGTGTTTTTATTACTTAAATACTCCCGAATAAGCAGTTTTCCCAAATTTTACACTCATTTTTCTTGAGAATGATTGCCCATCTGCAGTTATAATTCTGATTGCAATTATTGTGCGCTACAAGCCTACCAAATCGGAGAGGATAAGCCCTGAGATTCTCCTTGTAAGCGTAGTCACCTCCTCGTGGTAAGACCTGGTAATTGGTATCGTTTTCAAAAGTATAAATCTTTAGACAACGATACCAAGCTAAGAACTACGCATACCTGTAGTCCAGTCTATTTGATTGAAACATGCAAATCGTAGACTGGTTTACAGGTAAGAATTTTATGGCTCTCTAAAAACTATATCACATAATACACTACTACTTTATAATGTCTCTCTCTTTCAGTGACGAAATAAAAATCTATTGATAACCTTATCAATCATGGAAGCTGGATTAAGCATAGCTTTTATATTGCAAACACGCTTTATTAAACAGTGAAAACGGAAAAACACATTTTATGATCCTCCGATCACGTTCTGATTATTTAAAAAAGAGCCTGTTCTGAATCTCATTTGGTCTCAAAAACGCCGCACAGACCTTCCAGCGATACATGGACGTAATTTTCCGAGGTCTAAATTTCGCTTTTTGTTATATAGATGATATTCTTATTGCCTCCGCTAACGAAACGGAGAACAAAGGGCATCTTCGGCAAGTCTCACAGCGTTTAAAGAAGCATATATACACACGTTCATACACATACGGTTAAACATTAGCAACTTATAATAACATACAATAATTATACAATTTATCTTTGTACAATAAATAAAATCATTTTTAAATTTCCCGCATATCTAAAACAATTTAATAACGTCAACAGCGCCATCTCTCCAGAAAGTATCCAAACTGTTGACAAACATTTATCGACAAGTAAATAAATGTGGTAACTGACTTTGATCGGGCCTGCCATCTATCATAGAAACCCGTAAACAACTCGCACATTTTTACCAACAATAAAAAGAGACAGAGAAGAAAGACATCGCTACTCCATCTATACGGTAAATAAACGAACTACTTCGTTAACAGTTTGAACCGTTCTTCACTAGATGGAGCCGTATACTAAAGTTACTTAATTTATGCGCGAAAATTTAAAATCACTTCCTTCGTTTATCTTTTTCCTTAATTCTTATTTCTCCAAAGTCTCGCTTGCTTTTAATACGATATGATTAATCTCTAGTTACGGAGATCTTTATCTTTAATTTAAGCCGTCAGTCATCTAAATAGCTTGTCATTAAGTTGAGAAATTTTCTTATTTTTAATTTTTGCAGGACATTGTTTATTACTATCTTAGATAAAATGGGAGAGGAAATAAATGATAAAGCACTGTAATACTGTTAAATTAATCTAATTTATTATGATTTTTGTAAAATACATTGTATGCAATAATTTTACAATAAATAATCTGATTTTGTAATGTGTGTAATTTCTTCTGGAGATTTTCGATGTTGGGAGTTGTCCCGTTGTTCATTTCCAGGTCCAGACGATTTCTGTAACATTATTTATTTTTATATTCAATATTACCGTTCAAATGTGTGATAAAATTTATAAATCGAAAACCAATAGTTTTAACTATTACTACAAGTTTCAAAATATCACGGCGCAAACTTTTAAGATACTAAATTACTCCCAAAAAGTAGTTTTTGCGATTTGAAGGTTATGTAACTAGAAAATTATATGTGAACGTATGCAACGCATACAAAAGTGTGCACTCAAAATTCTAATCGATTTATCATCCGAAAGATTCATTAATCGTTAAAAGAACACATTTCACGTAATCTTATTCAGATTTGTTATAAAAATTTTTATAAAATATTAAAGCTCCTACCTAAACCAACGCAAATATTGCCTAAATGTATAAAATTATTAAAATTGTACACAATTTAATTGCAATTCATTAAATACCATGAAACTAAAAGTAATTCTATTTTGCGTCAAAAGTTGACTATATTTACTAATTAAAAAATAACTAAACAATGAAGGCTAATTGATAATGCAATAAATTATTGCATAAAGAATTAAAATTTAAGAAATTATGATGAATAAAGAGAAATAAGGAAATTATATATAAGGAAAGAGCAGCTTTCTGCACTTTTTTTTTTATTGACTCAACCACAGTTAATATCGAAAAATCGAAGAGTACAAATAAATGATAAAAGCCATTAATTTAAGGATGCAAGAGTGATGCACGTTTATTCGGTAAAATAATGTACAAATAAATAGGGGTGTGTTAGGATAAATACAATGCAATTCATCGATCTTACTCATTGTCTCCGCATAGGAACTCATATGTACATTTACGTCGCTACAGGTAAAATACGCTCTGATGAGAATCCAACCACGTTGGATTTCACCGCTTCAAGAACGAGAGAGAATGTCTTTCATTTGTTTTCTCTCTCGATTTCCCGAAGTCGTCCGAAACGCTGAGTTCACGTACACGCGTTTACTGCGATAGTGTACGTAGTGGAAGGGGGTGTTCTCGAGAGTTCCCGTCCTCAGTCTGGCATCACAGAATTGGGGTACACTCACCAACTTTTTACCTCTATAGTCCGTATACCTTTCATTGGCTTTATCATACAGATTCTTGTTTCCATGTACAACTTAGATGTCGCTAAGTCCTTACAAGATGTTTAAATATCATACGCATATTTTTCTTTTACTGTTTGTAAACAAAATACATCTATAACATTTTCTAATCGGTTTTTTTACTTGAAATAAATAATAAATAGAAACTGTAAACAGCGTTTCATATTAATTTCTAATAAGTAGCCCAAGGTTCTGATATGATCAGTAGTGTATCGATATATAAATCTATATAGAAGTATAAATTATTTAAAGTGTAATAGTATTTTCTACCCAATTGACTTGAAGTACATTGTAATTATGTATAGTAGAAAAAAGTATACGTTGTGTATTATACACAGTCATATATTATTTGTAAACTTTCAAGTAATTAATTTTAATGCTACATCAATTATTTTACAAAAGAAATATTTAATAATCTACAACTTCGTATACTTACTAATGAGAAGATTTATAAAATAATACTAACATAAAGTACAAAAAACCAAATCTTTCTAAGTTATCCAATTTATTTAACTAATGTAATATTCTTCCTTTATTTTTTACTTTCATTTAACCTGTACATTACTAACTTTTTCTTTAATTAATAAATAATAGTAAGAAAAAGTATTTAATAAATATATGTTTTTATTTAGATGTCACTAAAGAAAATATTTATTCGAGGAAGCACAGTAATATTGATACAGCCCTGAAGAAAATCTAGTACCGCAAATTCAAGCGAGTTATTTCATGCAATTAAATTTTGAAGCAATGCTAAGCTCACATCAAGGTTTTATGAAATTTTTCTCGTTATTAAAATAGAAGATTTCTGGATGGTTTGGTAGAAAATATAGCACGATTAATTAGTAACAATTCGTTGATAAGGACTCTGACTTGAACGCCGCCCGCCGTGACGCATCGTTTCCGCAACGTCAGTGCTCTCGTGCTTTTAGCAAAAGGGAAAATGTCGGCGTATTAGTGGGGTTTTGTTGTGCCACTAGAGAGTGACTTTTGGCCACGGTTTCCTGCACAGATTTTATCGAAGAAAATCTTCCATCAACACAACTTTGAAAAGGCTTAACACCATCGAGTTTGCCAGTAAATGGCGTATAAGTTCTATCGGGTACGCTTAGTACTTTAAATCAGGTTTGATTCCGACGTAAACCAGTCGCAGAGTCCACCGTTGGTTCTAGCGGAGGAAGGACAGAAATAGGAAAGCCAAGAGCAATATGTCGATGCAGTTGGCGATGTCAGTAGCAAAGAATGAGTTTATCGTGGGTGGCAAATACAGGCTGTTGAGGAAGATTGGTTCGGGATCTTTTGGCGACATTTACCTCGGTATCAACATCTCTAATGGTGAGGTAAGGAGTACCGTTTTATATGAAACGTCCCACCAGTACATTTTTCTTCTCATCTTCCTTACTTCTTTTTATTTTTTCTTTCTTTTTTTAACAAGTAATTTACCTAATCTATGCTATGAAAGAATTCATTTTTTTTATATCGCTATTAAACTTCTTCCGAAATATGTTTTTCACGATATTATTGTTGGTTATATGAGATATCCATTATTTTTTCTTAAAAAATTTTTAAGTTATAAACTTCTCATTTTAGTAAAATGATGTCTATTCTGCTACTATATAACATTAAGATATTTTTAAATGTTTTACAAGTACTTTTGTTTAACTATGAAGGTTCATCCAACTTATTACAATATGATTAACCTCTATATGTATAAAGGAATATTGATATATACGTTGTTTACCTGAGATAATCATTAGTTATAAATTATTATTTGTAATTAAAATATATATTTGTAATGAAACAAATAATTATTAGAAGATTGTATCTATATATTTAGAATATTTTTCTGCTGCCAATAAAACTCATATTTCAACCTTGTTTTTATCGGGTTTATGAAATGTATTTATATTTCCTTGTTTTTTGCATCTATATGAAAGTTTTCAGTGCAATATAATTTTACGAGATATTAAATATTTTTATTTTACATAATTTTTCTTATATTTTATACTATTAATATTATACATTAGTCTGCAGTATTAAATCGCATGTTATTTGTCAAAAAACTGATTTAAGAAATAGAATAATATTATTAATTATTAAAATAACATTTATTTCATTACAAATATCACATATTTAATATATAAATAATTATTTTCATACTGCATAAGTTATATCTGTAACATGTGTATTTGTTTAAAAATATTAAGTAAAAGTGACTATTATAACATATATAATGAATGATTCTTTAATATATTATAATTTTTAAACACATAAACAATCGGTAGTAAAATGAACTTCAATAGTTTATACATAAACAGTTTATGTAAACATAAAAATATATTAGAAAATAGAAAAGAAGAATGGTTATAATATCGATGTATTTTAATAATAAGTTATGTTATGTGTTATTTTAAGGAAGTTGCTGTCAAATTAGAAAGTATGCGTGCTCGGCATCCACAACTTTTATATGAGTCAAAGCTATATAAAATTTTACATGGTGGTATAGGAATACCTCATATACGTTGGTAATTATTACTGTCAAATTTTGTTTAATTGCAAAATTATATTTAGTGTACCATACATTTTGATGAAATATGTAACATTTGATGTAAAAATAATAATAAGTTTTCATTGTCATTTTTTCATTAAATATAGGTATGGACAGGAACGAGAGTACAATGTACTTGTTATGGACCTTCTTGGTCCATCTCTTGAAGACCTTTTCACTTTTTGTTCAAGAAGATTTACCATTAAAACAGTCTTAATGTTGGCAGATCAAATGATTGGCAGGATTGAGTATGTTCATTGCAAACATTTTATCCATAGAGACATCAAACCAGATAACTTTTTAATGGGTATTGGTCGTCACTGTAATAAGGTATGATTTTAATAACATAAAACTATTTTTTCTGCACTTTGTATATTAATTTTCATTAAAGTGTAATATTGATTATCTGCAAATTTTTAGCTCTTTCTTATTGATTTTGGATTAGCTAAAAAATATAGGGATAGTCGTACAAGAATGCATATATTGTATCGGGAAGATAAAAATTTAACAGGGACAGCAAGGTATGCTTCAATTAATGCACATCTTGGAATAGAACAAAGTCGTCGTGATGACATGGAATCACTTGGTTATGTGCTTATGTATTTTAATCGGGGATCTTTGCCCTGGCAAGGTCTTAAAGCTGCTACTAAAAAACAAAAATATGAAAAAATAAGTGAAAAGAAAATGTCCACACCTGTAGAAGTTTTGTGTAAGGTAAGCTTTATGTTTGTACACTTATACTGATGGTTGAAAACAAAATACCGAGAAACATATTTACGTTCTTTAAATTTTTCATTCAGGGTTTTCCTGCTGAATTCGCAATGTATTTAAATTATACGCGAGGCTTACGTTTCGAAGAGAGTCCTGATTACATGTATCTTCGTCAACTTTTCCGTATACTTTTCCGTACATTAAATCATCAGTATGATTATACGTTTGATTGGACAATGTTGAAACAAAAAAATACTATACTCACTGGAGGAACAACTACAGGTGGACCAAGTCAAGCCAATCAAGGTGCTCAGGGGCAAGGACAAGCCCAAGGTCAGCCACCCGCTCAGACCAACGCTCAACCAGGTGTTCTCTTCTATGTTTCAAATTATACTATCTACATATTTTTAGTAGATAAACTTATATATGTATATAATGTATATGCAGTAGTATATAACATCTTGAAAAGTATGCATGATATAGAAAAATGTTTCAGACAAAAGTTATAAGTTACTAATAGTAATATGATGCTCATATTTACTTGAACTTATGATGACCTTGAAAAGTCCTATAAAGGTCATGTGTAAATTTTTAAATAGAGACATATACTTTTTATCACATACTCTTATAATTGATACTGAAACTTTTCCAAGACATTACCTAAAAATGTATTTTGCATATCCAGTTCCCAGGATATTGTTTTTTAAAGTTGAGTTGCCGACATTAGCGTTACTCGATGGATAACATTAAGAGGTTCAGTCGGATTCTATACGCGCTCAAACACGCGTGTATACGTGTATGTATAAAGGCACTATACTACATTTTATACGATAAATTTCTCGCATTTTCTTCAATATGTCCTTTATCAACAGTTCCATTGCGGAAGAAAAGTGATTCAATTTTCTCTTCCATTGTAAAAGGCATTTTTACAGTTTTACGAAACAGTAATAAATATATATTACTATATGTTATTTAACTAAAAGTATTTGATAGACTGATTGCTAGCAGCATGACTTACAAAGAGTGCATATTAGATCCGGTAAAACAGCATTCAATATAAATGATATGTTACGATATGGGATGAAAGTTCAACATGGCATTCTTCTTTGGTGATGTACATGGGGTAACGCTAATGTAGGCTACACGTAAAGTATGAGGTCGTATTTTGAAATAAAAATTACGCTTTTAGGCAATGTTTTGGAAGGGTCTCGATATCAGTTATAAGAACATGTAACAAAAAATGTAGAGTTAAGTTATGAGTCCGACTCATTCGGTATAATAATAATTGAGAATTGTAATACAGTAAAAAAACTTATTTTACTTTCACGTTCGGGATATCCTTATTGGTATATCGGAATTGATAAGGAAAAGTAGCATTTAAATCGATGTTCTCTTTTATTACTATTGATACTTATATTATTTAATTTATTATTTTCTGTTTATATAACATACATTTTATTGTTTGTTTCAGAAAGGATAAAACTATAATTACTTACCATTGCATCAATCCTATTTGCAGTTATTGAAGTGTCCAAGATCAGGTACTCAACTTTGTACGAATGCCATGCAAAGAGTCAAATCAATCAATCCTCTAAGTTTATACAAAGGAGGATATTTACGATTACAAGCGTATCGTACACAAGTAAAGGACAATGCCACGGGTACACATTTGTGAATTCACTGATTAGTGAAAACTTCAGTGTATTTTCAGTGCTTAGAGTTTTGGTTGATCCATCTCTTTGGGCTTAAAATCCAAGTGAGATCAGCCAGAGGTGGCATGTTCTTATTTTGTTATTACCTATTTAATTCACCGTTGATAATAATTGAAATAAAGGTTTTGATGCCCAGAAGACCTTTGTAACAAAGTACATGTAACGGTGTAATGTGTGATTTAATTGAAAATCTGACATATAGTTTTCATAGAAAGAAAGAGAGAACGTTTTGACTATTCTTAAGCATTTGGGGTAGTTAATTGAGTACATCGTATAAAATTTTATATCTATTCTACAGATGGAAAAGAAATGTGAGAATGAGTGAATGATTATGTGAGAGTCTGAAGAAAATATATAAGTAAATGTACTGAGAGATAAATACAGTTTGTTGCTTCCTGATTTTTGTTTTATTCTCAGTACAATACAGTATAAGTATAACGTGTGCAACTTTGAGATAAATGTTAATATTTTTCTTACATAAACTATCATGTCAACAATATCAAAAATGTTCCTTTGATATTATTGACTCTGATAACACTTTTTTTTTATAAGATATAAATATATATATATACACATAACGTACACATAAATACATATGCGTACGTACGAGTAAGCGGAAGTATCTGAAAAGTAAGTACTGGAAGTAATATTATAAAGGCAGCGATTTCATTTTTAGATACATTGTATCAATCAAAAAACGAACAAATTACTAATGATTCTATCTTAATAAACTTCACTCTTTACTCTCTTTCTTTCTGTGAGTATATTTAGTCAACTATGGTAAATAAAATCAACAGCAAACAGACTTTTCTTGCATTGGAGATGGATTACAGACTTGCCTTTCATATGAATCAAAATAAAAAAGAAAAAAAAAGAAAGAAAAGAAAAGATATAAAAATAATACGTAATTAATAATATGTATATGAAATGCAATTCTGTAACTGAATTCATCCAAAGGACTTCTTCCGTATAGTTTTAATGGCAGAGACTGTGCAGTGGTATTTTCCGTGCTATTGCTTCGACATTAAGTTTACACTACGTGACTTAGAGATCTTTAATCAATTGGTCAATCGATTATTGATATGTATTATAAATTCATATACACAAAGTCACGTTATACGCAGCGATTAAGGAGTTTTAGAAGACTCGTTTCTGTCATTGAAAATTTTCGTTTATATTAACCATTCTAGTTGCGCCAATATTCACGTCCATGTTCCAAGCACTACTTCCAAAATAATGTATAATCAATTATTATTAACTCATCGTGTCCTTATTATAAAAACATTCTAAAAAGAATATTCAGTCAACCTTGGTGTCACCCAAGATACAAGGGATGATGTGACTAGATTTTGTGTATCATTATATTTTGAAAGGATAGTTTGTTCAATTAAGTTTTTAAACAGTGATTAAGAAAACGGGATAATCATTAAATATCCTCGAGTGAATGTATGGTTAATTATTATTATTAATATTATTATTTTTATTTTTATTATTGAAAATGAGGGAAACGAAAAACAAAATTAATAAGTAAAAGTGTGTATTACTATGCAGTGAGAATGAATGAAAGAGTAAGTTAATAAATAATTAATGATATATGCACTTATTACTATCTGGTATGTATGTGTGTGTATATAGTGTCCCACGAGATATTGAACAAATTTTTCCCACGTGTTCATCAGGTCATTCTGAATAAAAGTCATATACGTTATAGGTCTACTTGATTTCGTTATTCAGTTACATTAGAAGCAATATATTAAATATGTAGTAAAGTTACAGTTCAATTATGTTTTCTTATTTCAAACGTTGTTTAAATAAATAATCTTCAAATTTGTATATACATATAATATTAATCGTCATTGTAATGAACATTGCCACCGTATTTATTTCATTTAATATTCTCGTTTACATCGTGTTTTACATATAAGTTCTGTACTTGAGAGTCAGATTAACTCAAGTCTACTTTTTCCTTAAATTCCCATGTATACACCACCTTGCTGTCCTTTTTTTTATTTAATAAAGTACTATGTATAAAACTCAGTTTCTAAAAAGAAAGAAATTTGAGTTAATCTAGCTGTCAGATACAGAATTGTCACGTGTTTGTTTTAACGTTAGTATCAACTTTTGACTTTACATAACAAACTCAGTAATGCTGGTTGCTATTGGTAGCTTGTAGACTCGAAAGTAAATTACCAGATTGTACTTAATGCTATATCTGTGTTATGTTGGCTTGATATTTCCTATTTGATCATTCAGAAACATTCGTTTCTGTTACGATTCTGTATACATTTTAAACAATAAAGTAATAAGAAACTGTCATTAGAACATTATTGCTATTATTTACTTTACATCAGCAAACTCTATACATGGATATCATATTATTCTAGTTTATACCTTATACATTAAATATGAAGAATTGAACTATATTTTAAGCTAACATTTACAGTTACACTTAAGATGAAACAAAATATTTTTTTTTTCAGTAACAAAATCAAATAGACTTATAACGAATATGAAATTTTTTCATTCTTAATGATCTGGTGAACATGTGAAAAAATTCATTGAATACCTCATGAGACATTTTGTATACAGATAATGCTTTATATATGTGTATACATACATACATGTGTGTATGTATAATAAAATTGTGACAGTAATTAAGAAACATACGTTATTTCATAAACAATGAAAGATCAGCAGTTTATTGCTCCTTTTATCGCTATAAATAAAAAGTGAAACATTGTATTATAGTCTCTATTTCATTAAGTGTCAATTTTGATGGCAATACACAATTATTATCATTACCTAGAATGGTAGTAACGTGTTCAAAGTGGACGATATATTTGCTCCCGAGAACTGTGTTGCGATATTCTTGACACATGGGATATGTAAAGGATATTTATGTAAATATTTTTAAGTCATATATTTGACAATTCTTAAAAGATATTATACAGAAGCCATAGAGGCGCATAACTTTGCCGTTCAAATTGTTAATAGTAATAATATTTGAGTTTATAAAATAACAAAATGCTACAGACTACCAGCTACAATGCACCGGTCATCGTGCTGTAGTCATTTCGGAAATAAATAAAAATCGCACGCTCCAATATTATATTATCGCTAGATTTAATCAGTTCCTTTCATTGGATATAAAAACTCATTTACTCGTCTTTTTGTTATATACAAAATAGATTAATTAAGTGCATAACAGAATATTATGAGCTACCACAGTTTATATGCAAGTGATCATGAAGCAAAAATTACAAATTTATTACATTCATCACTGTTTCTGCGATAGCATATTCTGCCATGTTAAATATTTAGTACTAAGGATTAGTAAATGAAAATTAATAGCACAACAAAGTATGAATTTTCCTAAGTTCCTGTGTTCCTACGTTTATGGTAAAAATTTGTTCTTGACCTTCATGAGGAATTGCGATTTCTGCAGCAAGCAATTGACTTTCCTGCATCGCTGCAGCCATTTCACGATTTGGAAATATTGCAAAATTGGCTTCAGCCATTCCACCTACAGTCTTTTGTATAACTTCTTCAAGAACTTCATTCTAAAAAAATATATTAAAAGTTCAAGTTTGCTCCATAAAGAACTCAACACCAATCTTACTTTTTTAGTAATTAATGACTTACGATCAACTGATCAGCTCGTTCTTTTAATTTTCTCATAACTATCTGCCGTTGTAACAGTTGATAAACTGGCATAGCTTTTTCTAATGCCGGGCCTTCCAAATCGCGTGCCTTATTATGTCTTAAGTCAGGAACGACGGGAAATGTCATTACTTGTTTAACATCCTAAAAAAAAGAAGTGTTTATTAAAATTAAATACATATAAAAATAATGTTCATTGATTTTTTTTTATTACTACAATAATTAATAGTAAATAAAAACATACATCAACATTTTACGACTTACTTTGGTAAGATCGTTAGTTTTTTGTTTTAATTCCTGTATTTTTGCATTAATTGATGCTGGTTTTGATGGAATAATTATTGGATCCAAGCTTTCTAATTTTTGACGTAATACATCAGACATTAACTTCTTCTTTTGTTGATTTTCACTATTTAAAGCTTCTTTAAGAGCAGTTATCTCTTGGATCAGAAATCTATTATCCATTGACTGGATTCCGGAGGTTGCTGTAATACTTGCGGATATATTGTCTGCTCCAGATACGGACATCATCGCCTTCTTTCCAACGGATTTTAACTTTTCTTTTAACTGACCTCTTTCAATTTCCAAACTATCAATATCTGTCTGAAGGTGATCCATCGTTTCTTCAAATTCTTTTTCCTTTCGTTTTAATTGATTCAATGCCTCATCTAATTTTCTTTTCAATTTTTCCACACTTAATTCATGCTCATGTTGTTGGGTTGCAAGTTTTTTCTCTACAACATCCTTTCTCAAAATCATTTCGCAAAGTTCTTCTTGCTTTTCCCTAAGAGTTAATCTTGCTTCAAGTATATCACTGTCTCTTGTTTCCAGTTTTCTACTAAGTACCTTAATTTCTTCTGCTTCCTTCTTTGCTGCTTGTGCTCTTACTTTAATAGGCTGTAAAGATTCATTTTCTGTGTTTTGTTCTCGTTGTTGTGATAAGTGCCCACTGATAGCTAACTCGTTTTCGCATTCAGCCATTTTTTGTGCTAAATTAGCTGCTAACTGTTGAATACTTGTTAAACTTCCTTTAATTGTAGCTACAGGTCCAACATCTTCAGTATCATAAACCTTCTCACATGAAATGGAAGCCATTTCTTTTAATTTATCTGCATTAAGTCCTATATCCAAGTCGCCATTAGTGATAATTGCTTGCACAGCATTCTTCAATAAAAGATGTAAAGTTTTCATCATTTTTACAGCATATTGATAACATGTAAAAAGTTGCTCACTACAGTCCTTATCCAATCCTAAATTAGATTCCGCTGCATGAATTGCAACAGCGTGATCTGTTAATACCCGTCTTCTAGCTGACTTTAAGTGCTGTTGAATTACTTCACACGTTGTTTCCGCATGTTGACAAAGAAGACCTATATCACCGCCATCTCCTTGAATTAAAGCTTTTATAGCTGCAGCATCAGTCGTAATAGCATCACAAGAGTTATCCAGCATTCTTGTACCATTAACTACTAAGCGAGCCTGGTTAATAGTTTCTCCAAATAATACAGAAAACATGGTGCAAAAGTACCCGCAACATTTCTCAATAGCATCCATTGGTAGATTCTCATCTAATTGATCTTTCTTTGCCAAATCTATTAAAGAATCCAGAGATTTTTCTTGTGCAGCCATTTCTGGATAAGCTGCTCCAGCTTTAAGTAACATTTCAGGACTACATACGCTTAATGTAGACTCGAAGCAACCAAGAAATGTTTGTAATGCATACATATATGAACAAAGGCGCGATCTAAAGGTATACTGTGCTACCGAGTGACCTTTCAAAACAGCTGCTCTATCTATTTTATCTAATGACCTATATTTTTCTCTGACCTGTGATATAAGTATCTCAGTTTTTTGTATCATTCTTGGTATAAGTAAAAGTGTTAGAATAGCATCATGATCTCCACCACGAGCCAAAAATGCAGGAGGCATGAAAGATAATAAATATTTTACATGATTTCGAGCTTCTTCAACTTCTAATCGTCGTAATTCAAGATCAACAGCTTTTGTTTGCGCTCGAGTTTCAGCGAAAGTCTTTTGGAAATCTAAAATTTCTGCTAACTGTTGCTCTGCACCACCCATTCCAAACTTAGAGGTTTCAGTTGATTGTACACGCTGCTGTAATTGCATACATTGTTCTTGTAATTGATGAGTAAGTTCGCGAAATTTTGTGATTGTAAGTTCACGATCAGCTAATGTCTCCAGAGCTGCATCTCGATGTCGATAAGCATCACGCGCTGTCCCAAGAGCTAAATCTAGTTCTTCTCGTAGCTCTAATTCTAATTCTTTCGATGATTCAGCAAGTTGATCGGACATGTCCTAAACAAAAAGATAATTATTTAGATAAGAATTGAATAAATAATCTTAAAACTCATACCTGTAAAGCTTCCAGATCTGCTACAGCTTCTTCCAATTCTGCAACTTTCTCTTCTAACGCCATCTTTTTCTCACCAAGTACTTCAACCATTTCTTCAGCCCCTAATGCAACATCAACCTATACCACAGAAGAGTAATATTTTATAAGTATCAAAAAATAATGAACTTTTAGAAACTATCACTGTTTATTACTTGTTCTTGCAAATCCGCTATTTGATGTTCCATTTCTTCAACACGTGCAGACAATTTTTCCTTTGTGCGACCTAATTCTAATATTTCTGATTTCTTTTGATCTAAATCTTTTTGAAGCTTTTGAAATTCGTGCTTCTCGTGTGCAGAAAGATCACGCATCCTAACAAGAGTTTCTCGTAATCGATTATTTTGTTGTTCTAATTGTTTTATCTCATAGCTTGAAACACCAGCAGTCGTCCCTCCACCTGCAGCCTATGATAAGTATACAATAATTTATATATTAATAATTGTAATAAGATAAACTATGAAATATGTTACCCTTTCAGATATTTCTGTTCGTAATATTTCTAAATCTAGTGTTTGTTCTTCTAGTTTTTCTTTTAATTGTTCTAATTCAATTTGTAATGTTTCAGCCTTCTCTTCAGCCATTTCTTTGTCTAATGTTGCCATTTCTACAGTTTCTGCAAGATCTGCCATTTCTTCTTGAAACTGTTCTCGAGCTGCATGTGCATCTCTCGCTTCTTGACGTGCACGTTGAAGATCCCGTTGAAGACTTGCCTTTCGTTAAAAAGACAGAGTATTAAAAAATAATGAAAAACAGAACTTCTCTAATATGAATTCAAAGTTTTTCATTACTTGACTCTCCATAACTTTCATTTTAAATTCAATAAGTTGGTCAAGTTGAAGTTTTGTTTTTTCAAAGTCTTTCATTCGTTCTTTATCTTGCATTCTTTTCACTCGTAAAGTTTCCACTTTCTCAGTGAGATCACGAACCTATATGTAATGTACATACAATACATTTGAGAAATAAAGATAAATTAAGAAAGATAAAGACTTTCAAATATAATATACCTGAGACTTTAGATTCTCATTTTCTTGTTGAAGTTGCAAATGTGATAATTTTTCTTCTACTACATTTGCAGCTGCTGCAGAACCTGCCATTACTTGACCAGGTACAAACTGTGGTTTCAGAGTCTCTACAAAACCTGTCTAAATTACAAATAAACTATAAGTATATAATTATAATTTAATATTGGGTGTTTCTTTTATTATCGCACTGAAAAACATATACATTTTACAAAAGAGTTGCTTCAGATCCTTCAATATACTTGGTGTATCCTAAGGTGTTTTATTTTAATTAAATCGTTTATTAATAATACAATCGAATATTTAATTTTTTACTAGCGGTAATGAAAAAAACACCCTGCACATCCTATGCAAAACATGTTTTAGAAAAATGTTGTTTTCATATACACATTCAGTAAAATTAGTCTAATTTAAAGTGATTAATGAGATTAATTGTGATAAAAGACACCAACAAGCTACACCAAATATTCTATTAGTTCTAACAAATGTAGAAAATTCAGTCAATTAATTGAGTCGTGTTATGACACTGAAGTTTATACTAGGCATAATATTAACTAAATCATCTATCACGTCCTAATTATTTATAAATATCAACTGGGTTTGTATCAAGGATATAAAATTCTTGGTAAAAGATAATTAAATGAGGAGAAAGAGAGAGAATGTTCTAAGTATGGACACATTTATACCACAATGTTGTTAAATGCCTATTTAGAGAAAAATTGTTATTATCATTTTATTAATATAATTCTAAGAGGAATTCAGCATCTAATTGTTAAAAATAAAATAACAATCATATTCGAACATCCCTTTTTTAGAAAAGTTTTAGACTATGAAAGCATCACAGAACTGAATTAACAAAGCAGATACTTAATGGAACAGTGAAAATGGTAAAGGATAAATCAGTTCCATCATCCATTAAGAAGAGGTAAACCCATCAAAGTGCAATGATGCTAATTGTTATGAAATCATGTGTTACAATGCTTATGATCAACAAACAACTAGTATGAGAAAGTTTAAGATCAGATGAGAAAATTTAGATATTACAATTAATGAGTATTAATTACATTATTGTGATCATCTTGGGCCTTTGGCTTTTTGCCGGGAGGCGAGCTCGTGCTAGGGGACTTCTGAAACACGTACGTGCATTCCCATATGAATCATTCTGTGCCAACGGAATTATTTAACATGTACTCAAAATTTTAATTTCGCTATTCTGCCTTATTAATTCGTCTATCATTTTAAAAATCTCAGTAATTTTAAATCTACTGTTGAGTTACGGAATAAAACTCTCTGAATATGGTAATAAGATCCATGTAAGTTACTTTAAATTATGTTACCAGAGACTCAAGTTAGTTGTATATTTATATTTTGTATAAGACTATCATATATTCATGCCTTGTTGAATCCTCAGAATAATTCATTCACTGTGTTCACATAAATAATTGGTACAACTTATTACAATTAATTGTGTAAAAATAATAAAATCATGTTTGAAACAAAAACTAATACCTCAATAAATGAAGCTCGTTTAGTAGAAGTGGGGGCTGGAATAAGTGACTCTCCTCCATCTTTACGTTCATGCTGTGATCCAGACAAACTTTCTGTGCTTGGAGCACTTAACAATGTTCTGCTACCAGCCAATGATAGTCTTGAACTGTAAAAATCACAAGTTGAATGTCTTCTTTGTACATATAATATAAACTCTGATAATGCCAAAACTAACAACTAATAATAAATTACACACATTGCCAATGAATAACATGAATACATTGAATTATTTCATAGTACACTTATCTTATAAAATACTTTATTAACATATAAGTTATCATAATTTTCAAAAATAAAAAGGTAATAAACCAATTTCAACTCTTTATTCATATGCTTATTTATATTTTTTTTTTGTGCATTGCAATATTTTAAGTATTATAAAAGCTGAAATATAATTACAAGCCTACAGTGAAGAAAGCTAATGAAAATCATGAAAAATCATGAATAACAATTATGACTAACTGTTTACACGTAGAAGCATTTGAGAAAAAGATTAAGATAGACTTCTCAATGATCAATTTACACAAATTCTTACCCAGATAGCTTGTCAGATTGCTGCCGGGTATGGGCAGGAGATGTTTTTCTCCGTACTCTTTTATGTCCAGCATATGAATTTTAAGAATTTATTAATTATACTTGCCTTATGATACCTATGTCTTTATTATTTTTAAATGAAAAATTCTTTTTAGTAGAATCTAGAAATTTATTTTGTAAATGAAAAGTTTAGATTTAACACAATAACTTACGCAGTAGGTTCATTCCTTCGACGTGTACTAATGCTGGCATGAAATTTATGACAACATACATTAATGTATAATCACAGATGATATGCAGATTATTCTAATAAAAATATCAACGACAAATGTTTTTTAATAATACTTTAATTTTTAAAAATTAAAATCAATACCTGTTCAACCGACTTCTAGCACGGGCTGCACTAGTTTCATCTGGAGTAGTAGCACTACTACCTGCTGAGGATGGACTAGCAGGTTCAGTTCTATTACCTGCTTCATCCAATAAAATAAGTTGAGACTGTCGTACAAACATCCCATGATATTCAGCACACTAGTGTAGCAAAAATGTTGAAGATATATAAGATGTTGTTACATGATTGCTCTATTTTATAGACGCATAAAATATGAAACCTACTTTAAAGTAAGATTGACCCTTGATAGTTCCATTATTTTTTCCTTTTGGTTCGTCAAGTATGACTCCAATCCATTTTCCTGAAGCAAAACTTGGAAAACCGATATAAGCAATTACTCCTTGACAATCTTTGCCAGGAACTTCGACACGCTGTCCGATTTTATATGACATTTCAGCCGTGACAAATTATTACACCTACTTTTGTACAGTTCATTTATCACACAAGATTTCTTTAATCCTTTATTAAATTATACACATTTTATAAATCATCCGAATTTAATTACATTGACGACATACGTTACAGTGAGTATAATAAATATAAAATTTGTTATAGACTTATTTCAGTGGTTTTCACTGTTGTTTTATATTAATATAATTAAAAATGTTGGATTTTTACTTAAAGATAATTTTTATTGTGGAGAATATGAATATGATTTTAGAATATAAAAATTCTAACTTATGTTAGTCATTCGAAACGTTACGACTACTAATTCCCACTGACCTATACGTGTACAACTGAAGACGATGTATACATATAGAGATCAGTACCACTGATTCTCATTTTATTATTTTTCATATAATAAGACAACTACAACCAGTTGTGTTTAATGATTACTGCTTTATTTCTAATGTATCTTAAATAAAGATAACAAAAACTTTATTTCATTTGTTTTCTTCTTGTTTACAAGTATTTTGTTTAGTTTTATTTTGAAATATTTTTTACGAAAATATCTGTCTCATTCCCTAAAATCCAAAATAAGACCACTATTCGTACGTAAAAAAATACCAGGACAGTTTCATAACAAGGAGTTTGTTTTATTATCATCTTGTCAAATTAAATAATACTGAAATTTTTTTACTATAAATATAAAACAAAATATATTCAACTAATTTTTATAGAAAACATTATATTAAGGTCTGCATATATGCAAATTTCTTGAAAGTTTTCTTACAAATTAAACCCAGGGCACAAAATGATTTAATTACGTGTTTGAACTTATACATGTATTTATATGTATATGACATCAAAATAATACCTTACGTTAAAATTCTTAATAAATAACTTTACTTCAGGGTACGTACATGTATGTGCCTATTGTTTTACCTGCTGATTGAATAAATATTAACACCACATGAAATAAGAATAAAGAATATTGTAAAGGAGTATCATGAAAATTTTGTTAGCTCTTGGTTAACATGACGTTCTGGCATCACTGACATCGAATGTATTTTTCTTCCTATTAAACTTCGTATCTACTTAATAACAAAATAAATCATTTCAAAGTGGTGATGGCTAATCATTACGAAGTACCTAATTGGTACGTTTGGATACTTTTTACAGAAATTTCTAAATAATTATTTAAACGTTTTCGTTGACATATAATAAATATTTAAGGATAAAAAAAATATAAAATATATAGTACACAGGTTATGCTTTTCAGGGCTGGGAAACCACCAGTTGGATTACATTTGGATGTACTGAAAAATGATAAATTAATTCAAGTATGATAGCTTTATATTTTACTTAATTATTTAAAAGTCACATATTTTTCTCAAAAATATATTAAGAACTATTTTATTACAGAAATTAATGGTTGATGAAAAAAAATGTTACTTGTTTGGTCGTAATCAACAATTAAATGATTTTTGTATAGACCACGCATCTTGTTCCCGTGTTCATGCTGCTCTTGTTTATCATAAACATTTAAATCGTGCATTTCTTGTTGATTTGGGTAGTAGTAAGTATTACTTGTCCATTTTTATAACTTGTACCATCTTGATATACAAACAACATGTTATATTAAATTTTTGTTTGTATTAATTTCTATTTGAAATGTAATAATATAACGAAACAACAAAAGAACATTATATAAGAAGGTAATAAGAGTGTTAAGAATTTAAATAAGTAAATACTATTAATTTTAACATTCTTATTTCTCAAAAGGATATTAAGAATTAAGTCATAAATGTATGATTAATTATTTAGCACATGGGACTTTTATTGGTAACCTCCGTTTGGAACCACATAAACCTACACAGTTACCAATTGATAGTACATTTCATTTTGGAGCTTCTACTAGGTATTATATTATAAGAGAAAGACCTCAAACAGGTACAAGACCTATTATTGAGGAATTAGAAAAATTGTCAGAAGATGCAGATGCTGGTGGTTTATTGGGTTTACCTGAAACAGAAACAGAACTTGATGTATGTATTAAGTAATTTACTTTAAGTACATACTATTAAGATATGTAATAATCACTATATCATTAATTACAGAATTTAACAGAATTTAACACAGCACACAACAGACGTATATCTATGTTAGGTATAACAGATGATGAAATTCATAAACCAACTAGGAAACGAAAGAAAAAGGGAATTACTTTTAATGATGATGAAGAAGTAATAAATCCGGAAGACGTTGATCCATCGGTCGGTAGATTTCGTAATCTTGTGCAGACGACTGTTGTTCCCAGTAAAGTAAGAAATATTTTTATTTAGTATAACAGTTTCTTAGTATTCGTATATATTATTTATAAATTTGTTATTGATATAAATTTTAGAGAATGCGCATGGAAGGAGGTTTAATATCTTTATCAGAAGATCATAATCCTTTAAAGCATCTTCAACCTACTACAACGACGCCTCAACTTTATCAAGATTTACCACCAGAACAGTTTACTCCATCGTCGTTGTCCCTTAATCCATTTTCTAGTGCATTGTCCTCGTTGTCATCTCGACTTGGCATTGCGTTACCGAATCCAGCTCCCGAAGTAGAGATGACTCCCAATCAAATACAAGCAGAAACGCTACATGTACCAGAGATACCAGGACCTACTGATACTCGAACAATGGAACCAAAAAAGAAAAAATACGCCAAAGAGGCTTGGCCTGGAAAAAAACCTATACCAACACTTTTGGTATAATAGTATTAAGGGACTTATTTTTACCAGATAATTTTTTATTTGGGTTTTAGAAATTAAGTTATGTAAGACAATGTGTATAAATTACTCGTATAAAGTTCCAAAAAATGTTTAGTTAATATTAAATAATATTGGCTTCATTGATATCTTGAAACTTCAATCAAATTGATTTTAAACATAGCTGTATAGTTATATTTTAAACGACAGTTCTAATGCATACATTCTTCACTTATAATTGATTTAAATTTAAATATTTGTTCATAAGTTTAAAAAAAAAATAATGTAATTAAAATTCTCTGTAAGATAAGTGAACACAAATAAATAGAAATTTATCTTACTTTAGCATTAAGAAAGAATAGATGTAATGTTAAGGAGATGTTATAGAAACTTTTTGTGATACAGTACTTTGCCTCTGCTTTGTTATATATTTTATTTTATTTTTTTGATTACACATAACTTTACAGTTAAAAAAGTTATCTGTATTAAAATAACCAGAGGTGTACATTACATTTATGTATAAATGCTATTTACAAGATAACATTCTTTACAAGTGACAACATGATAATACCTTTATCACGTAGTTATGTTGCTCGTTTAAGAAGTGATAATTGTTATCCATGCACTTAGTGCAATAATTATGTCAACTAATTTTTAAAGATTTGGAATTCTTAATAAATTTCGCTTCTGCTATTTATAAAAACAAAGATTTCTATATTTTTATGTGTTTTATTTTCCAAGTAAAAATATTGTATCTGCTGAATAGAAATTTATCTTTAGACTGTCTGTGTATGGAGTGACTCGACAAATAGAAAGATAGAAAAAAGAAAGTAGATTCGATTTTTTTATCTTTCTATTTAACGATAACGCGTCGCTCCGTGGACAAACGGCCTTATTCTAATAATATATTATTTAAGAATTCAAAACTAAATTCAAGAGCCCACTTTTTTTTATTTTATCAATGTAAATAAATCTATAAAAAATTTTATTAAAAGAATAAAAATAAATAAACAAATCACAAGACATAAAAAGCGTAGTATAAAACTAGCATTTTTTACACGTAACTTAGTCATGTAAATCATATATTAATTTTTTTGCTGGGTAGCTAGAAATGCCAGAATACTCTTAAGATCTGTACGCATTTATTTTTATTAGTATTCCAGCGAAGCGTCCGGTGTAGTCGATGATTCAAGTGCAACTTCTTCGTAATCTCTCTCCAACGCAGCAAGATCATCGCGCGCCTCTGCAAATTCGCCTTCTTCCATACCTTCCCCTACGTACCAATGAACAAATGCTCGCTTGTGATACATAAGATCAAACTTATAATTTAATTTAGCCCAGGCTTCTTCAATGGCAGTAGTATTTGACAACATGGAAACCGCCCTCTGTACCTATATAATAATGTTCAACTATTATGTAATTTTGCTATAAAAATATTGCTCACATAATTAAATTTCAGTGCTTTAGTTATAGCACGTAAAAACGGTAGAAATAAAATGTCAAACCGTGTTCGATCATTATCTACAATGACATATTTATGTATATAATAATTGGTACCTTGGCAAGGTCTCCCCCGGGTACAACGGTAGGTGGCTGGTAATTAATACCAACTTTAAAACCAGTTGGACACCAATCGACAAAACGTATGCAACTTTTTCTCTTCATCGCAGCGATTGCAGCATTCACATCCTTCGGTACGACCTCACCGCGATAGAGCAGACAGCAAGCCATGTATTTTCCTTCGCGGGGGTCGCACTTGACCATTTGATTGGACGCTTCGAAGCATTCAGATGTTATCTCCGCGACTGACATCCCTTCGTGAAAGGCCTTGTCAGCTGATACCACGGGGGCATAAGTCGCTAGCGGGAAATGGATTCTAGGATATGGTACTAAATTCGTTTGAAATTCCGTAAGGTCTACGTTTAACGCCCCATCGAATCTCAAAGAGGCGGTTATCGAAGATACCACTTGACTGATAAGGCGATTCAGATTCGCATATGAAGGTCGCTCGATACCAAGCTTCCGCCTGCAGATATCGTAAATTGCTTCGTTATCTACCATAAACGCACAGTCCGAATGTCCGATTGTAGTGTGAGTCGTGAGAATTGCATTATATGGTTCTACAACGGCGGTAGATACCTAAAAATAATTTTTGGATAATCAAACATTGTACTGCATAGCTCTCTGTTGCATACATATAAACAACTATATGTATATAAAAAAAAAAAACAAATTTAGCGTTTAATCTTCATACTTGCGGTGCCGGATATACGGCAAATTCTAATTTGCTCTTCTTCCCATAATCGTCGGATAATTTTTGCATAAGCAACGACGTAAATCCGGATCCGGTACCTCCACCGAAAGAGTGGAAAACGAAAAACCCTTGAAGCCCGGTACACTGATCCGTTAACCTTCGTACCCGATCCATCACAGAATCTATCACTTCCCTACCAATGGAATAGTGACCGCGAGCATAATTGTTAGCAGCGTCTTCTTTTCCAGTAATCAATTGCTCAGGGTGATATAACTGCTTGTAGCGTCCTATTCGTACTTCATCTATAGAAAAATTTTATATCCGTAACATTCGTAACTCGAAGCTGTTTCAAAAAGTATTGCAATTTGGAATGAGACTTCTTTCTGTGAAAATTAAACTAACCGACGACCGTAGGCTCTAAATCAACCATCACAGCACGTGGTACCATCTTGCCAGAACTGGTTTCATTGAAAAATGTGTTAAAACAATCATTTGTTCCGGACACTTTGTCTGATGGTATCGTTCCATCCGGCTGAATTCCATGTTCAAGACAATACAATTCCCAGCATGCGTTGCCCATTTGAACGCCTGCCTGGCCCACGTGCATTGAAATACATTCACGCTAGAGCAGAATTTATAACTTCTGTTAATGATTTACAATAAAATAAGCTTAAAAAATAAGCTTTTCTTGTAACTATAAAATCTTTTATATTATTTCAAACACGAAAATAAATATAATCCATCGAATTGTATGACTGTTAAAAGTAATACGAAAACAAGCGTATATAATAAAGTGTTGTAAACTTTACTTAAATATATCGTACCATTTTGATTATTTTTTGATAATATGTTTCTTGAATATTACTTTAGATTTTCTTGGATCGCTGAATCAAAAGAGGATAAAAATTTTTTATTAATTACAAGGAATTTTGGAAGTCGGCCATCCGCTACCCAAGAAAAATACCGTGACAATTTATTTTAGTTGTCTGGACAACGAAAGCATGCGATTAGAATTAAAAAAAAAAAAGAAAGTTGAAAATATTATGTGTATTTTTTTACTTTTTCATCGAACGAAAGATTAATGAATAAATATAAAATTATATCAGCTGATATATGTACATACGTACTCGATATAAATAGCTTAACTTAGGTATTATTACATATATATATATTTAAAAATGAATTCATTAAATTTTATTTCTATATCATGTAATATAATATATTATATATCCTTAATAAAAAAATCAATACATTATCTTTTTTCATACTGATCGCGCATAATGTGTTTTTACTGCTTGCACATCTTCATCATAAATACTTTATAATTTCTAAAAATAGGTAGTTAAAATAAATTGTTAACACTTAAGATAAGTTAATGACCTTGACATTTTATTTGTACCAGGTCTTCATGAGAACATTGAGCAATGCTTTTGTGATCTCAAAGGACTTATGTAATTACATTCAATCGATCATGCGCATATTTGCGCACGTGGTATATAATTTGTTGGATCACTTGGTCATTTGTTGGAGTTCTTGTAACAGAAAAATCTTACCAAGTGGTCAAGAGAGTCGAAGTTATTTCTCATGACTCTTTGATGATGACGCCAAGCATTATTGTTGAATCAACATGAGCGCAATGTTTCAGAGTGACTTGTGAGTTATACGAGTTCTTTCACGTGGCATGGTTTGCTTTGGCACAAGTAGCTGTAATATCTGTAATAGAATCGATCATGGATGCCAGTAAAAGATATGACAATCCTAATCCGAAACTGTCGGCAAATTTTTTTAGTAAATTAATTTTTTGGTAAGTTTTTCATATTATTCATAATAACTTTTTTAAACATATCTATTTTATTTTTAAATTTAAGGTGGTTAAAACCCTTATTTTGGTACGGATCAAAACATGATCTTGAAATTAAAGATATCTACAATGTCATGCCCAGTGATGTTAGTCAACATCTTGGAGATACTCTTGAAAGGTAAATAAGCATATTTACATTAGTAAATATCAAATAAGCAGATTCTTGTTTAAACAAAATTTACATTGTAATATGTGTTTATATAATAATTATCTTTAGAAATTGGATTAAGGAAGTGAAATCAGCAGAAAAAAGTAATAGGAAACCTAGATTTTTTAATGCTGTAAGAAAAACATTTGCCTGGTCATTTGCTTACTATGGAGGATGGCAATTTTTTTTAGCAGTTATTCTAAAGTAAGAATTTTGTACATGTTATTATAGAGTTTTTTATTCCTAAATGACATTACACTAATGTTTTAGGGCCTTACAACCATATGTACTAGGTCTTCTTATTTGGCATTTTGATCCTAGAGCCACATCCACTGCCACTGAAGCATATATTTATGCTTCAGCTGTTATAGTTATATCCTTATTTGGAGCTTTAATTACTCACCACTCTATTTTAGGTTTAATGGAAGTTGGAATGAGAATGAGGGTAGCATGTTCTTCACTATTATATAGAAAGGTAAAGCAAATGATGTTTTATAAATTTATATGTATAAAGTATCATTATTTAATATTTAATATTTTTATTAGATTTTACGTTTATCAAAGTCTTCTACTAATATCACAACACCTGGACAAATTATAAATCTATTGTCTAATGATGTAGCAAGGTTTGAACAATTGTTTGTATCATTACATTACATTTGGATTTTACCAATTCAGGGTGCTTTGATTACCTTTATGATTTGGGAAAATGTAGGAGTTGCATCTTTAGCTGGTGTTTTTCTTATAAGCGTACAAACTATACCACTTCAGGGTATGTATGTTATATACTAACGCTACAAGTTTTTAAAAATGAAAGTAAAATTAATTGATTTGATTTTTAGGATATATGGGAAAATGGGCATCAAAGTTAAGATTAAAAATCGCAGTTAAAACTGATGAAAGAGTACGTTTAATGTCAGAAATAATTGGAGGAATTCAAGTTATCAAAATGTATACTTGGGAAAAACCATTTGAGAAACTTGTTAGCATTGTTAGGAGGTTTGTTTCTTGTGCTTTATTATATTCTTATTATTCAAATATTGTGAATTATTAAATATGTTTAAATGCATAATTATTTTTAGTCATGAAATAGATGTTCTAACACTTACATCGTACTTACGGGGTTTTACTTTAGCTACTTTTGTATTTACTGAGCGTACAACATTATATTTTACAATTATGGCCTATGTACTTCTTGGAAATAGTATATCTGCTGATAAAGTATTTTCAATGGCTCAGTATTTTAATATTCTTCAACTTACTATGGCAATATTATACCCTATGGCTGTATCAGCTCTTGCAGAGGCTTCTGTATCTATTAAAAGACTTGAGGTGAGAAAAACAGTCATGATCAGTTCGTTTCTTATCAATTTCATATACTTTATATCATATAAATTAGTGTCATTTTAGAATTTTCTTTTGCTGAAAGAAAATAATAGTATAATATATACACAACAAACCAATAGAAATGGCAGTATTATAATAAAGAATATAACAGCATCTTGGACAGAAAATACAATATCAAATACTTTACATGATATTAATGTTCAAATAGAATCAGGAAAACTATATGCTATTGTGGGTCCAGTTGGTGCAGGAAAGGTGATACATTAAAAGTGTAATGGTTGTATGTAATATTAAATGTTTTCAATTTTCACATACATTTCCAGAGTTCATTTCTACAATTAATTTTAAGAGAGCTACAGCAATTACATGGAGAAATACACGTAAATGGTACTGTATCTTATGCTAGTCAAGAAGCATGGTTATTTTCGGGTACAGTGCGCAATAATATACTCTTTGGTCAACCTTATGATAAAGATAGATATAATGAAGTTGTTCGAGTATGTGCCCTCTCTAAAGATTTTCAGCAGTTTAATAATGGAGACAAGACATTAGTTGGAGATAGAGGTGCAGCACTCAGTGGAGGACAACGTGCAAGAATTAATTTAGCTAGGTGCGTATAAATAAAAAAAGCAGTGATACTATATCGGTTTTCTGTTTTCAAAAATTACTCAAATAATTGTTACAACAGAGCTGTGTACAGAAATGCAGACATTTATTTACTAGATGACCCATTATCTGCGGTTGACACTCATGTAGGAAAACATTTGTTTAATGAATGTATCAAACATTATCTTCAAAATAAAACAAGAATTCTTGTAACTCATCAAATACAGCATTTAAAATATTGCGATTATATTATTCTGTTGAACAACGTAAGTAATAATAATTAAGATTATCACTGTATCATTATATTGCTACTAGCAATTGATTGTTTATTTAGGGTACAGTTGAAGGTCAAGGCACATTTGCAGAACTTCAGGATAAACGTATGAATTTCTTAAGTATGCTTTCAATGGAAGAAAGCAAAGGAGATTCAGAAACCGTAGAAATTGATGAAAACACTGTACTTGATATATCTATAAATTCTAGTAATAGTAAAGATGATGAAGAAGAACCAGAAGAAACAGAGGAATTAATGGCTAAAGGAAACATTTCTAAATCCCTTTATTGGAAATATTTCCGTGCTGGAGGATCCATTTTGATAATTTTGATTTTTGTGGGGTCCTTAGTATTGGGACAGATAGGAAGTAGCGGTTGTGATTATTGGGTTGCTTATTGGTCGGTATTTCTTATTATTCGTTTTTTATTTGCATATTATAATCTTCCCTATTTCATTTGTTTGTAGGACGAACCAAGAGGAAATGCGTATAAAAAATAATAATAATAATCACACACTACAAATATTCGAACAAAATTTCACAATTCCGCTTTCCTCCAACGAAGATATAAACAGATTAATGAATGATACGATCGCATCTAATAGGAATGACTTCGATAAAGTTTCAAAATCTTTAACGTCGGAAAATAACAGCTCTGACAATACTGTTAGTAATTTTATTTTGTTTTTTTTTTCAATTTGAAAAACAATTGTTACATTTTCCTTATTTTTTATTTTACATAGACATGGATTATTAATGCAGTTTCTACAGATTCGAGTTATGTTGATCGTGATACTGCTTTGTGGATATATGGAGTTTTTATTATTGCAAGCATAGTGTTGACATCAATAAGGAATCTTGTATTTTATAAAATATGTATGAATGCTGGTAAAAATCTTCATAATCTCATGTTTTCATGTTTATTAAAAGCACCAATGCTATTTTTTGACATGCATCCTTCTGGCAAGTATATTAAAAAAATAAAAATTACATGCTTAATAACATTTTAACAATAAGAATAAAACCTGATAATATTAAATTTTAGGTCGAATTCTTAATCGTTTTTCAAAAGATGTTGGGGCAGTAGATGAAATTTTACCGAGAACAATGATAGAATCCATTCAAATATTTGCAGTAATGATTGGAATTTTAGCTCAAGTTCTTATTATCAATTGGTGGACAGTATTTCCGATGTTTGTCATGGGTTTCTTATATTGGCAAATAAGAAATGTCTATCTTAAAACTGCACAAAATATGAAACGTTTTGAAGGAATTAGTAAGTATCTTGTAATTTATTATGTAAATACCATTTAATCTAAAATTAAAAAATTATCGATTATGTAAAATTGTCAACATCTTTTTACAAAATTTCAGCGAAAAGTCCCGTTTTCTCCCATGTTAGCTCTTCATTATTAGGACTAACAACAATTCGTTCCTCTTGTGCACAAAATCTGGTTCGTAAAGAATTCGATGTTCACCAAGACCTTCATACTAGTGCTTATTATTTAACTATAGCAACAAGTACTGCTTTTGGATTTGCTTTAGACATCGTTTCTATTTGTTTCATTGTTTTTATTACATACAGTTTCATTGTACTCGATGACGGTAATTTATCATTTTATTACTTTTACTGTTTATATATAGTTAGTTCTGTATAATTAAAATTTGTATTCATATACTTTTAGGAAATACATTTGCGGGAAATGTAGGATTAGCCATATCTCAAGTATTAATTTTATGTGGAATGCTTCAACATGGAATGCGTCAAACTGCAGAAACTATAGCTCAAATGACAAGTGTAGAACGAATTCTACAATTTACAAAATTAGATAAAGAGGGACCATTTGAAAGTGAACCTAATAAAAGACCATCCGCACAGTGGCCTTCTGTGGGTGAAATCAAATTCCATCATCTCTATTTACGTTATGAAGACTCAGCGCCTCCAGTACTTAAAGATTTATGCTTTGTCATTAAATCTAGCGAGAAAGTAATTTACTGTTGTTTATTAAAAAATAACGAGTAGTATATTAAAACTAAGCATTAAATGTTATATTTTTAGATAGGAATAGTCGGACGTACTGGTGCTGGCAAAAGCTCTCTAATATCAGCTTTGTTTCGTTTAACTAAACTTGAAGGTGCTATTTATATAGATAATATAGATACAAAAGAAATAGGTCTTCACGACCTACGACGGAAAATTTCTATTATTCCCCAAGAGCCTGTATTATTTTCGGCAACACTTCGGGATAATCTTGATCCATTTCATGATTTTGATGATGCTGCCCTTTGGGCAGCCCTTGAAGATGTGGAACTAAAATCGAGCGTTCCTTCTCTAGATCATAATGTTGATCAAGGAGGAGCTAATTTCAGTGTTGGACAAAGACAACTACTTTGTCTAGCTCGGGCGATTTTAAGAAATAATAAAATTCTTCTCCTCGACGAAGCTACAGCTAACGTCGATCCTTCAACAGATGCTTTAATACAAAATACTATTCGACAAAAATTTAAGAATTGCACAGTATTAACCATAGCACATAGATTGAATACAATTATGGATAGTGACAAAGTGCTAGTTATGGATCATGGAAAAGCTGTTGAATTCGATCATCCATACACTTTACTTAAAAATGAACAAGGCTGTTTCACGAATATGGTGAAAGAAACTGGAAAGATAATGTTTGATCAACTCAAAAAAGTTGCAGAAAAAGTATACCAACTTTTCTTTTATTTATATTAACCATTTCTAGTAATTCATTATAATTTTAATGAATCCCTGTTGAATTTTAGGCTTACAATGGTGTGTCTGTTGATACAGAATTGCAATTACTACCTCAGCTTCTTAATGGTGGAACATTAAAAAATAATTAAAACTTCAGTAATATCCAAATTTCTACTGAAATGATTATTTACTTATAAGATAACACTTAATGACATTTTTCATGAACAAAATATGTTAAATGTACACAATATTTTTTTATATGATGTTTTTTTTTATTTACTACAATTTTTTAAAAGTTACTTAATATAAAAATATCATGCACACTAAAGGTATTCATAAATATAAGCTTGTATAAAGTATACTACGCAGTACTATACTTTATATAATATTTTTATATTATTTATATTTTTTATGGCGCAAAATATATTTTATATACTTTCCTTTAGAAAGTACTCGTATACAATTTTATGAGTTATATTGTACAACAATAAAAGAGATTGTTATATAAGGTAATGAAATATATAAAATTATAATATAAATCTGGCGCATGCTTATTTAAAATTCTTTAATAAGCTATACATACACAATTCAAATTTTTCTTACAACCTTCTGTAATAAATGAATTATATAAATGATTATTATTATTGACTTTCTTAAATGATTATTATAAAAAATATTGAATTCCTTTACTTATAATATTAAACTATGTAAAACATTAGATTAATTGAACAGCTCCACTTTTAACTAATTTTGCAATAGCACTATATTGTATGATATGTTGGGAACCCGGCTCAAGATCTATTTCTTCATCTATTAATCCAGGAAGCATAATTCCATTGACTCTACTATTAGCCCTTAAAAATACATGTGCTTGCATGTTTGGTTTTACAGCAAACTTATTAATTTCAAATGCTTGAAAGCTTCCCGGCATATGTTGTAAAGCAATTGTTCTAAAAAGTGTTTCGATACTTGCAAGAAATTCTTTTGCAAATTGTAGCTCTGCAGTTGTTAAATAACATTCTTCCAAAGATCTATTTGCTTCTTCAGAGAGTATGTGAATGGCATATTTCTCAATTTTTTCTAATCGAGCTCTTAAATAACTAGAAATTACGAACTTAATTCTATCTAATTCCATCCTATGAATCATTAATCTTAAATCTCCTTTCTCTAACCTCTTCATGTTTTCTTCCATATGCGTGATCTGTTGCAGCATACAATCGACTAAATCGGACTGGTGTGGTAAAATTTCAGGAGCAAATTTCTCATTCAACCAAGCATCTTCTATCGCTAATAAGGCACTTTGAGCCGTTAATTCTTCTTCCTCCTGTTCACCATCTGCCGTTGCTAACTGCTCTCTTGAATCATCCATGTTTTATGTTTTATAGAAACCTATTATTTTTGTTACACAGTATTTTAAAAATTACACTATAATACATGTATATCATCACACGAATTCGTATTTTAACACAAGCAATTCATTATTGCAAATACCGATTAACTCGACGAAACGATACATAAGAAATTACTGTATCTGTCATTTTAGCAGTGGCATATCATGTGACTGAATTCGATATTTCTCGTAATTTAAATTCTAACCGCGAACAAAATGTGCTTTCGAATTTAAAATACATAAACGAGACGAAGATTACGATCACAGATTAACACTTCTTTACACTTTATTAATTTGATAGCAATGAATGTAAAATGGCACATTATTTAATCGTGACGTATACGAGTTTGCGGAAAGTTAATTTTCGGGAAAAACCATATGAAATTCCATCGAAGAACTGAATAACGAAAGCTAAACAACAAAAGCACACACGCTACTATAATAATCGCCTTATAGGTATGAAACCATATTAAAGTTTAAATCTAAATAAAACTTATATAGACTTCGAAATCACGAGTCCAGTAGCACACTCGTTTCAAATGTTTCATTTCGAATTCAATGAACGAACGAGGGAAACATGATAGATAAGAAACATCTTCCCTTCGATGTATTCCAACGATCTTCGATGAACATTAGAATTTCCGTTCGGATTAAGTATAGGTGAGTATAAGAAAGATATAGAAGGGTATCAAAGGATAGAGTGATTCTTCGTGTTCTATTCCTATTTTAGCCTCGTAAGGTTTCTGTGTGCGGCGCTAAAGATACACCAAGGTATTCTTAAATCCTCGTTAACTTAATAAAGTCCTTCTTAAGACTGTTTGTCGTCTTAGATCGCAACAACATATAGAAAACTAGATGTAAGGGTACATATGGCAGGGTCGAAGCAGGAGGTCAGCTCATATTTAAACGGAAGTCTAACGACGCTGACACGAGCCGCATCCAACAGTGGACCTAACAGCCTTCCTACATCCTCCTGTCAAATTACAATAACCCATCGTGGCCATTTGAATCCAAACTGAGACGTGTGCTTGGATTAGTTCGTTTTAACACGATTTTCTCCAAGTAGCCCTGAGGTGAGAGAAACGGAAACGAGTGACGGTGTCTTATGTTATGTGTTCGCTGAAATTAGTGTATTAGGAATCTTAAGTAGCCGGTACTACGCGACAATGTTTCACAATTTGCTTGTAACCACGGTTTACCGAATGTATCTTGTTTTTCACCCTTTAGTTCGAACAGTTCAATTAGAACGAAGGCAAAGTGTTCGAGCAACGAAAAGAAAATGAAAAGGACGGAAGTACGTTGGTTTAAAGTGTTGTTTGAATATTTACAGATTCAAAGATGACTGTTGTTTCGGGGCCCATCTACGAAGCCTACTCGTATGGACAGGGTAGCAGGTTTGGTAACCAAACGGTGGTCGATAAAGTTCCACCTGATATGCTACATCTGATCGATGCCCATTGGTATCAGTACCCACCGTTAAATCCTATGTGGCACGGGATTCTCGGATTCGTAATAGGAATACTTGGTTTCATCTCGGTTTCGGGGAATGGCATGGTCGTCTATATATTCCTTTCGACAAAGAGCCTCCGCACACCAAGCAATTTCTTTGTAATCAATCTCGCCATCAGTGATTTCTGTATGATGTTTTTCATGTCTCCGCCTATGGTGCGTGAAACCATCCTCATTTTACTTTAATCGTTAAAGAAATTTCAATTATAAACAGAGGCGGACCCAGAAGCTTTGCTCAGACAGGGATGAATGAAATATATTAGGGCACATACATTTTCGAGCCATTTTTTGACGCAAATTGAGATTTGCCTGTAATTTATATTTTGATATTTCTATTTCATACTACAGCTTAAATAATCAAATTTACATTAGTGAGCACTTGCGCCTTACGCGTATATCTGACAAATTCTTCAGAATGTTATATAATATTTTTATCCCCCTGTCTTATAACGACGAGTTATATTCGTAAAACAGGTTCAGACTAATCATAACAAAACTATGCTATATTTGTAATAAGTTTAATTTTAACTGTAGTTTCACTGAATGAGATTGAGAATTATTGAAAGCAAATTACCTATAATATTTTAATATCTTGCACTTGGTATTGTGTTAAAGTGATGAATAACTAATACTAACATACGCGGTCACTGAACGAATAAGGCAAGGGGTTGAATCATATCGCTGTTGAGAGAGGCGATAGCCTCCATTGTCCCCCTCTGGATCCGCCATTGGTCATAAAAAAGTATAACGGTGCCAAAAATGTCATTGTAGCTCAAAGATATAAAAACTAACGCAATTCATCGATCGGCAGATAATCAATTGTTATTATGAGACATGGGTGCTTGGACCTCTTTTCTGTCAAATCTACGCGATGTTGGGCTCCTTGTTCGGATGTGGCTCCATATGGACAATGACAATGATCGCGTTCGACAGATACAACGTTATTGTCAAAGGTTTATCTGGTAAGCCATTGACCATTAACGGAGCTATGCTTCGTATACTGGGTATATGGTTGTTCTCTCTGATATGGACCATCGCTCCTATGTTTGGCTGGAATCGGTAAATTCTACTACCTATTCGTTCTGCTACCTTTTTTTTAATCATTCGTTTGACGATTTTAATTACAAACAATAAAACACACGACCTGCTTTTTCTCCTTTTAGATACGTACCGGAGGGTAATATGACCGCATGTGGCACCGATTACTTTAGCAGAGACATAGTGTCCGTCTCTTACCTTATATTGTACAGTATCTGGGTGTACGCAGTACCGCTGTTCCTCATCATTTGGAGTTACTGGTTCATCATCCAGGCGGTCGCTGCCCACGAGAAGAATATGCGCGAACAAGCGAAAAAGATGAACGTTGCTTCTCTCCGAACATCTGAAAATCAAAACACTAGTGCCGAGTGTAAATTGGCGAAAGTATGAAAATTTATACGCATAAGCGTTTGGTCCATTTTGGTCCATGGTCTTTATAATATTATTCATTCACAACAAAATATTTTGCGATGATTCCAGGTTGCTCTTATGACAATCTCCTTATGGTTCATGGCCTGGACTCCGTATCTAGTCATCAATTTCTCTGGAATATTTAATCTCGTTAAAATTAGCCCACTTTTCACCATCTGGGGCTCTTTGTTCGCCAAAGCTAACGCAGTCTACAATCCAATCGTTTATGGAATCAGGTATCCTTGCATGCACAAACTTAGGCAATTGTTAGCCATAACGAAATTTTATATATCCTTTTAATATTCTAGCCATCCGAAATACCGAGCTGCGTTGTTCGCGAAATTCCCATCATTGGCGTGCGCCTCTGAACCAGCAGCTGCTACAGATGCCACATCTACTGTATCCGGCACCACTACTGTTCAGGACAGCGAAAAATCTAATGCGTAAAACAATGCGCCACTTTACATATCTCGAGCCCTGACATAAAAGATGATAACCGATCGAGAATTATCAAACATTATAGATGAACATACACCTGATTAGGTAAGTATGACACCAAATTTAGTTACAGACACGGTTTGTAAATAATAAATATTAAATAACATCAGTAATAACGTTAAGAAATACCTTTTTTATTGATAACAACAATACATTCGATTGAAAATTAAAAATTAATGCTTAAATCACATGTGTTCAAAAATGAAAAAGATACAGCCTAACAAACAGCGAAATCAATTCGACGGGGGAAAGATCCAGTATACGAAATCATTATTGTATCACGCGGTATTAAATGAACAATATTTTAATCACCTGTGGTTGAATGTATGATCCGCATTTCACCACAATGCGGAATCATTTAACATCGATACATAGGTGTAATTTTAATTTTGTACATTTTATTGCGTAGCATTGTACATGGTCACTTTGGTATAGCAGGTACCTGCTCTGTGTTTACCAGATTAGTAAGCATATACATATTATCGAAAAATATGAAATGAGAGCGTCGTATCTGTACCTTAATTTTATAAAAGCAAATAAATTCTGCAAGCAACTATACTTGACTTTAATAAATACCCTCTACAAAAGTCCTTAAATATTTATTTTCTGTATATTTACAATAAAAAACGCATTTAAGAGTTTTTAAGACATTTAAGGTACATTCTACTAGTTTCCTCCACTTTCTGCAGCCTTTTCCCCTCCAGGCGCAGCGGTTTGATCTTCGGTCGAACCGCATACTAAAAACGGTAGCTTTTCTTTCAATGCTGCTCTATATTTTGGATGACTACAAGGCATATTTATGAGTTAGAACGTTAAAAAATGGTATCAAAATATCTGTAAAATATGTACCTGATTCCATAAACGATTGGATTGTATATTGCGTTTGCTTTTGCAAAGAGCGAACCCCATATCGTGAAAAGAGGCGTGATTAGAGATCGATTAAATATTCCAATATAATTAATTACAAGATACGGCGTCCATGCCATGAACCACAGTGATATTGTCGTCAGTGCTACCTAAAAAAAGATGCATGAACATTTGTATTAATAATATTCATTGTGTTAAATAGGTCAATTATAAAGTGCAATACCTTTGCTAACTTTGCTTCCGCGCTAGCACCTTGATTTTCTCCAGATCGTAAAGAAGCAACATTCATCTTTTTTGCTTGTTCTCTCATTCCTTTTTCGTGTGCCGCAACAGTCTATAAAACAATGGTATTAATAATGGTAACAATCTGTAAAACTAATAAAATAATGTTTAAGCTCACAGAGACAATAAAGTAATAACTGTAAATAATGGTGAACAATGGTGTATAATAGACAAAAAAAGAATAAACTAATATGTATGATTTGGAACCCCAATCTTGAGTGAGATAGTCTGTTCCACATGCTGTCATATTACCTTCTGGAACATATCTGATTAACATGTGATATGTTAATAATTAAATATACTCATTATCTTTTATATAAGGAAACGCATATATTTTTTGTATAATTAAAATATTACCTATTCCAACCTACTAAAGGTAGAATTGTCCATATCAAACCAAAAGACCAAATACCTAAAATTTGAAATATAGCTCTATTGATGGTAAGAGGTGTTCCAGACATACCCTACAAATGTTTAAGTTTCTTATAACACTGTTTTTATCTATTATCTAGTTGTATGTATATGTGCAAGTACACATACTTTTACTATAACATTATATCTATCTAATGCAATAGCTGTCATACTCCATATAGAAGCACATCCACATAATGACCCAACCATTGCATAAATATCACACATTAATGGACCTAAATAAATATCATCAATTTAGAACATACAATTTTATTATCTATGATTGTTTTTAAGATAGTATAATAAATATATTTTTCTTACCAAGAACCCATGTTTCATAAAAGCAACAAATTACCATTGGGGGAGACATGATACCCATCATTATAAAGTCAGAAAAAGCAAGGTTTACTACAAGAAGATTACTTGGTGTTCTCAAAGATGGTGTCATTATAAATACATAAACCACTACACCATTTCCACACCATCCCATAATACCTAACACAATCATAACTAAACCTAAGATTTTATGCCATAATGGATCCAGTGGAGGAAACTGATACCTATATTGTAAAATACAACAGAATAATATAAATAGATGTTAGAATTTTATTGTAATTAATAATTATAGTAATTACCAATATGGATCTATTAAATATAACATTTCTTCAGGTACTTTACTGACAACTGTTTGATTATTGTAACGCATCATTTGCCTTGCAAAATGTGGTCCTGTAGTAGTTGTCAAAGCAGAAATGTTTGAAGGCATAATTTCGACGTAAAATGAAGTTGAATTGAGGAAATTCATTGCCAAATAAATTTACACACAAATATAGTTTTGTATAACTACATTCTCCTTTTGCATTTAACTGTTCACGTTTTAAAACTGTAACTGTAAATGTCTTGCTCTGCTTTTATATACTGAGTAAAATAAGATCCAATAAAGTTATCTAATAAAATATGCAAATGGATATGATGTATGAAAAGTACTGTCATCTTAAATTTAGAATAATCTAATCAAAGTGAAACTTTACATATGCTCTAAATTGAGATAATCAATATAAATTCAATTAATATACATCTTACTATAGTATACAATTGAATAAAAATGTAGCATATAATTAAAAGTTCATATATTTTACATAATTTTATATAATTTATTACATAAAATATATATTAGCATCATTTTATTATTCTTGAAAGTCTACGAATATGTTGACTACGACCTTCTTGAAGAGCATCTTCTAACTGTTGTGTTATATGTAATAAATTAACAGGATCTGTTTGAAGTAATACATGTTCAATATTTTCATCTTTTTCTGCATTTTTTATAGATAAATCTAAAGTAATAAGTGGAGCAACTTGTTTCAATAATGCTCTTGATGCAATCTATAAAGAAATATATTATATACAATGCAGAAGTTTAATTTATTAAAGATATAAAATTTAAAGTTAAAACAATATAATACCTGAACTTCAAATCTCCATTCCATATCATGATATTCTGGTAATTTAAATCCAATATTTGTGAGTGTATCTGATATTTCATCTTTTTTAACATTATATAATTTACTTAAAATAACTTCTTGTTGTTCTGAAAACCCTAAAGATATTACAGAATCTCTGAAGTCCTCTGAACATAACTGTAAAAGTTGAGTATTAATTAAATGATAATTTATATATTAATCAAAATACAAAAATACCTATATTACTTTATATCTACAACTTTCCAATAATAAATTAACAAGTCCTTCCACTGAATTTTTAATTACAGATACTTCAACTTCCAATTTTTCTGGAAAAAAGATTAATCACTGACATTAGTTTTTCCTTTTAATTATTAATACATAAAAAGAAACATAAAATTCACTTACGAGCAGCTGCATTGTATAATTTAATATTTGGCCCCTTTTGTAAGTAATCTAAAGCTAATTTGCAAAAATCTTGTAAAACTAAAAAAATGTATGCAATTGTTATTTTAGAGTGATAAAACCTATGATAAAAATGCCAAAATTTTACACACCTTGCGGTGTATGTTCTGTAAGAAGCAATACATGTTTTTTGTGATCTGGTTTTAATATCAGTAGCATTGTTTCATCTTTTATTTTTTTAAGTGATATCGAAGATGTTTATATTACAATATGTATCAATACAATTTTTCTGACAGTATTACCACGATGCGATAGATGAGCCACCATACTTAATAACACTAAAAAAAAAATAGATCGATTGATTTATGAATATGTGGCGACGCCTGCTGCTGTCCAAGCGAAGACGATAAGAGTCCACATAAAACTATTATCGGTATAGGAAGTATCTTATTACTTTACCATTTCATGTAGTATCACATGCGATATTACCGATTCATATTAAAATAATAATTCATACAATGCTTACAAAGCAGTAGGAATTATAATGAAATATCGTCATAATTGTTTTCGACATAAATAATTTATAAAATTCAGACATATAATCTATAATAATTTATTATAGAAGGTTAACAATCAAATGGATATTATTTTCATTACGTATTACATGTTGCAATAACAAATATAAAAATACAATCTTTAATTGGTATACGGTTTATATGCTACTAGTAACTGTTTACAGCTATTATACGAATATATAAATATTAAAAACATGTGTATTTATATCTTTATACGTATTGAAATTCAATTGGTTAATTTTATATATTTTAATGATTTAATTGAATATGCATAATTTATAAAATTACCATCCTAAATCGTAAAGAGTGTAAGAAAACTTCTTTTTTTTATACGATCAGTATTTTAGTTCGAAATATTATATATAACTGTGTACAAATGAATGGTCTATTCTGTTTTTATGCAAATAATTCATGAGGAAAACTAAGAAGAATCAATGGATCGTATTTTTGAAAACTGATACCAATGTTTTTACCTACACAACCTAATTTTTTTCGTTTATTTGACGACAATTAATAATAACTAAAATTGAATAAATTGTAAGTTTCTTTAATTAAATAAAAAAATAAACATAGCGACAAAATTAACAGCTTAAATTCTAAAACTTTGAATTTCCGGAATATCTTCAATCACGTAATCGAGCTAAAGAATGAACTAAACTACGCATATACATATGTATATACTGTATATATCGAACACGTTTCCGATATGGTTATTCGAAAATTCCTTATATCTTTTTAAACTTCCATTAATTAATAAAATCAATGGTTCGTGTAGAATAACGATATTGTAGTACAGTAATTATAACTTACTTCAAAATTTGTTAAAACAAAATCATGGTTAAAGGACCAAAAGTATTAATTATTGGAGCTGGAGCAGCAGGTATTGCAGCAGCAGCTAGATTAATAGAAAGAGGTTTAGAAAATGTTACAATTCTTGAAGGAAAACATAGGATTGGTGGTAGAATACATACAGTAGAGTTTTGTAAGTAAATTACCATAGCTTATATTTGTTGTTTATTAATTACTCATACATAAATGTAAATATATTCAAGAGTAGAAGATAAATATTTACATTTAAAAAAAATCATATTTTTATATTTCCAGCTGATAACGTCGTAGAATTAGGAGCACAATGGGTGCATGGTGAACATGGAAATATTGTTTTTAAACTTGCTTCCCAACATAAGTTATTAGATTCATCAAAATGCTTTAATGAATTTGATAAACACACATTTGTTACTGCAAAAGGTGAAATCCTTTCAAAAAAAGAAAGCATAGAAACATTTAAAATGTATTATGATATTTCGGAGCACATATCAGATGCTATATATGATGCGGAGTCTTATGGAGAATATTTTGTGAACCAGTAAGTACATAAATGGATGTATATACAAATTTATTTATAGTATATTATTTATTATATAAAAAATAAAATATTTATTAAATATATAAATATCATTGATATTTATTTTGAACATTTCTGTAGAAGAATATTCTCAACAAATTCATTAATATCACTTTCTCTGAACCATGCTTGCAATGTTGGATGCAAATTTGCTTTTATTACTGTATTAACTTCTGTATCAGGAACAATACATCTAAAGAAAAAGGACCTGTATAGTTATACAATATAAAATTAGTATAAACAGTAAACTATCATAAATTTACCTCACACGATAATTAACACATTGATTCCTCACATATTCATATCTTAACAGAGAATATATGTATTTTATATATTTAGCATCTAATTTGTTTTGATCTTCAATATAAATTTTTTTAAAATTGTTTATTCTTTCCATGTATTCACATGTTAAGATTGGTATAATATAATTTACCTAAAAATAAGTGAAAATCAATGTAAATTGAATTTTAATATTTGAAAAAGGTTATATTATTTTACCTGTCTAAAGCAATCATCTATAAACTCTTCAGCTCTATTATATACATGATTCTTTTGTTCTTGAAGTATAAGAACTCCGATTTTTGGTTGTTTTGACCTAAATATTTTTGCTACATGCTGTGCACTTTCTAAACCATCATTAGCAAATGTTAACATAACTATAGAGCCATATAATTGTTTAGTCTGCCAATAATAAATTCCAGTTTTAATCATTGTCCTGTTTAAAGATACTTAATGTAAATATTATATACCTTTTGTAAATTATCTTGTGTAACATGGTCAGAGTCAATTTCATTTCTTTGTATTTCTGGTACAAAATTAATTGGAGTCAATACTAATGGAGCTTTTGGAACACTTTTTGGTTTTAATATATCTGATTCTATACAAGTATAAAAATTTCTTTTATTTACACGAAAAAGTAACTATTATTGCTTTTACAATAAAAATGAAAGTACCATTTATCCTATTATTTTGTAAAATGTTATTAATTAGATCAGAAATATTATCCTTTATTTGATTGATTACATCAAAACGATGTATTTTTTGCAAAGCACTAAAAATTTTATCTATAGTTGCTTCCATGTGTTGTACATAAGCTAATAATACATAATAAGTTGGATCTTGCAAACCTTTAAAATCATAATCTATACACTGCAACAAAGAGAATTGAACAAAATAATTATGAGTTAGAATAAAATATTAATACATATACATACACGTATTTGTTCCATTGTTAAACCCATATGTACAGCAAATTCTTGCCATCCACTGTAAGATTTTCCTGTAGCAGTAGAACTTAATAACAAACATAATTTTTGCAATGTAGGTTTCCCAATAGGCTCAAACAAATAGGAAGCATGAATCTGTACCGTAGCTCTTTGAATATTTAATATAACAGTGTCTAAATTTGGGGGACTAGTGACTTCTTTTCTTAACTTTTCAAGTTCAGGATCAACTTTCCTAAAATATGAAACTTTATATTTTTCTTAAAAATTAATGAAAGTTAGGATATTCTCTTAATTAAAAATAATTGATTCATTCTTACCCTTTTGCAAACATGTTTATCCTTTTAATTGTACATTTTTTTTAAAAGAAATATAAAATGTTTTGAACTTTATTGTTGTATAGAAAAATGTCATATGCTTATCATTTCTAACGTAATATAATAATATTATGAAAACACAATATGGATAATTATATGTAGTAGTCTAAAAGTTATAACCAATGTACCATACTTTTCCAACCTCTTGTTTAAAGGTGAATGATTCACATCCGGTATAATTTTACCGCGAAAATTCAAAATCCAATATTTAAGATACAATTAATTATAATTAGATTAAATTAAATTAAATTAAATATTTTAGATTTTATAAAAGATTCAAGGAAAATCCATTTACTACTCGTGATAGAGCTGAACAATTATTAGACTGGATGCATAAATTTGATAATTCTATTCAGTGCAGTGATTCATGGTTTGATGTTTCTGCAAAAGAAATTACAAATTATTGGACTTGTGAAGGCGATCTTGTGCTGAATTGGAAAGAACATGGCTATAAAACATTATTTGATTTATTATCCGTATGTATATTTTATATTAGAATTGATTATGTACTACTCAATATATATATTGTATTATTTTTTATTTCAGCAAAAGATATCAAATATCAAAGATAAGCAATCTATAATAGATAAAATAGAATTTAATAAAACCGTGGAAAATATTAACTATACTTTAAGTGATAACATAATTGTGAAGACAAAAGATGGTGCAGAATACACAGCATCTCATGTTATATTTACTGCTTCTCTGGGAGTTTTAAAAGAGAAGCACACTAAAATGTTCATTCCACTTTTACCTGAACTAAAGCAACATGCAATAAAGGCACAGTAACAGTTTAACACTAATGAATAATATGTAAATCTTTTTATTTCTTGGTATGCATTTAATTTTAAATTCAATTGTAACATATTATTTAGGGTTTACATATCGGAACTGTAAATAAAGTGTTCTTGGAATTTCCACATAGATGGTGGCAGGAAGAATGTGCTGGTTTTAGTTTAATATGGTCGAAAGAAGATAAAGAAGAATTTATTAAATCTCATGAACAAGTACAAATATCCTTAAACATTTCATATATATACATATATACATGCATATTTTCCAAATTAATATGTATATATATACTCAACGCCAAAATTAAGTAACCACTAAATTTCGTCCGTAGATTTAACAAACTACTGTAACCTCGTGAGAAAGAAAACGGCACAATACTCTATCTGGATTTAATCTAAAAGGCGATAATTCTACTTTCTCGTCCCCCTATTAAATTTCCTCAATAACTTTTTTATACTTCGAAACAGGGCAATAAAGTGACGATAATTTTTTCCACGAAAATTTTCCAATATTCCTAATATCTTTTGCAATTCTGCAATACATTTTTTGCAATGAATTTGTAAAGAAAAGCTTCTTCTTTACAACTTCTTGATAATTAATACATTATACTTTGAATGAAAACTGTGTTGCTGGCATTAAAATAATTAAGTACAATATACCATGAAGAGTGAATAGCATATCTTTAACATGTTTATCGCATGTTTTTCATTACCATTTATTGTGTAGAAATGAGAATAAACTACTTGTTGCCTTATTATTAGTGTAAAATGAATTACGAAAACAGTTTATTAACGTTCGCATAGTCTAAATCTGAAAAATTTTTGTAGAAAAAATTACCATCACTTTATTGTTTTGTTTATGAACATTAAAAAGCTATTAAAGAAATTGAGTATCAGGGCGAAAAAGTAGAAGTATGAGTTAAATAGACCACTGTACAGTTCTTTTTGTCACGAAATTAAACCGGAGTTTAAAGATTGACAATTCTACGATCGAAATTTAATGATCCTTTAGTTTTAACATTGATGTATATATCCGATAATTACTGATATATGATTTAGGAATATGAATGGCTATGCGATGTTTTTGCATTTATTTCTGTGGATTATCAACCTCGAGTATTATGTGCATGGATATCTGGTAAATTTGCAAAGCAGATGGAACTACTTTCTGATGGTGATGTATCTGATGGATTGTACCTATTACTGGAAATGTTTTTAAGCAAAGCATATAATATTCCGAAATTTGATCAAATGCTTAGGTAATAATTTATAATATTCTATTTACTGATATTCCAATGTTAATATACTTTATACTACTTATAGGTCATCATGGTATACAGATGAGTGCTTTCGTGGATCATACACTTTCAGAAGTATAACAACGGAAGAATTAAATATTGAAACAAAAGATTTAGCTGATCCTATTATAACAGCTGATGGAAAACCTGTATGCATTCCTATGAAATGAATAATCAAGGGGTAATATGTATTAGTTGTTTTTAAAATTTTATTTGCTCACTAGATAATTCTCTTCGCGGGAGAGGCGACGCATGAACATTATTATTCTACCGTACACGGAGCAGTTGAAACGGGTTTTAGAGAAGCTGATAGAATAATAAATTTTCATAGGTAACTTTTATAACTCTTTCATTTACTATTATTGTTTAAAACTTACTTGGAATAAGGTAGTTATGATATGTGATAGTACAGTCTTTTCGATTACTCATTCTAGCTGTGAATAAGGGGTTTTTATTTATACATAATGATACTGTGGATAATTAGATAATTGATTCCAAGGTAAATTCCCTTTTATGATAATTGCATGGCTTACTACAGCCTATCTATAATTTCATCATCCTGTTTTATATATAATTGCGTTTCATATCATTTATATCTTTAATTTTATGTATCATTTTTATTTAATTTTCTTAATTTTGCAATTAGTGATAACTAGGTATAAAAATAATTTGCATAAATTACAGCATTTAGTTTTTCCATATGAAAAGAAAGCAAAAATTAACATACATTAGAAATATTTATACTCAATTATATATTCTATTTCTATTGATTAGCATGCTTCTTAAGAGGTTAAATTCTCAGCTTTAACCAGAGCCACATATTTCTTCATCAGGGATTACGGTAAATTATAGATTTCCTTAATGCTTTATATTATGAAACATTTTTTTACATAAACATTAAGAGATTTATATATAGATTAACAATGTATTGTTTTAATATGTAACCGTTTGTTTTTATTTACTCATTCAAAAAAAGAAACCTAATATGATAATCCCAAATATAATGACAAATGAATAAAATGCATGTACATTTAACCTTGATGCATTTTCAGCTATATTATTGTTTAGTTAAAAAAAGTAAACAATATATAATACATTAATCCAGCCAAATTTTATGTATATTATTGTTATGTTCAGTTAATTGTCCTTATTTTTATAATATTAATAATCTATATATACGCATTAAAAAACTTATAATTGTAAATGTAATAATCAAATTTTTATAAAGAAAATTATAATTTAAATCACGTAGAATGTGTGGTGGGTTAAAACAAACAATAAACAACTTCGATAAAGTGGAAAGGGTGGTAAATGTTACAAATCAAGTAACAACAAGAACAAAACTTGCAATAATAGGTGCAGGCATTGCAGGATTAGCGGCTGCAAAAACATTGCAAGATGTAAATTTCACAGATTATATCTTAATCGAAGGTAATTAATTCTTAAGAGTAAGTTGTATCTAAAGAATATTATATGATAACTGTTTATTTTCTCAAAGCTCAAAACGAAATTGGTGGTCGAATTCAATCATTACCGTGGAATGAAAGTTGGATAGAATACGGAGCACAATTTATACATGGTGATCAAAGCCAGTTAGCGCAATTCTGTTATAAACATGATTTACTCTCGGACGTTCAGTGCAGAGATGGTCAAGGTATCTTTATTCGGAGTAACGGGCGTAAAGTAGATGAAGCTCTGGTAGAGGAAATAGATGATCTTGTTCGCATCACGTTAGAAAAGTGCGAAAATTATGAAAATAAAGATGTTGAAATGGGTTGTGAAAACATCGGTGCGACTTTGAGAAATTCTCTCAACGAGCACTTATATCAAAAGAATGAGTCTTTAACAATAAAGGACATAAAAAAAGAAATCTTCGATTGGAACGTCAGATTCCTTGCAATAGACAATGCTTGTTTTACTTTAGATGAATTATCTACGAAATACTGGGGAAAATTTAGGGTAGGTATAAAACATTTGTTATACAAAACATTGATAATGTTAAATATAAATGTATTTTTTAGTTTACCGGTGGACCGGAACATCTTTCATTTAAATCCTGATATAAGGCTTTAACCAAACTCATCGCTGATGGTTTGGAAGAAAAAAATGTATACCTAAACACATCCGTGGATTCGATTGTATGGCAACAAGTTATAGATAATGACTCAAATTATCCTCTTGTATTAAACATTTCTGACAATACTCGAATTTTTGCGAATTGTGTAATAATCACCTGCTCTCTTGGATATTTAAAAGAAAATTATAAAAGGATGTTTATCCCGCCCTTACCAAGACCTTTCGGTGAAGCAATCGAATGTTTGGGCTTCGGTTTAATAAATAAAATTTTTCTCGATTTTGGTGTTCGGTGGTGGAAATCTGGTACAAAAGGATTTCAGTTACTCTGGAAGGAGGGGGTAGCGCGTAATAAAACATTGGCTCCATGGACCAGAGATCTTACAGGATTCGACGTTTTACCGAATCACGATGGTGTACTTCTTGGTTGGATTGGTGGACGCGGAGCTTATATAATTGAAACTTTGAGCGAACAACAAGTCGCAGTTGATTGTGAAAATTTATTGAAACATTACTTGAAACTTGATAAAATACCTTCGATAAAAAGATGCTTGAGGACTCAGTGGTTTGCCAACAAGTACGTTCGAGGTAGTTACAGTCATATTACAATAAAATGTGACGCGAACGGAATTACACCAAAAAATCTGTCTCAGCCGATATGGAGTAAAGTAGTTGGAGGAGATGATAGTAAGGTAGGAAAATCAACGTGTCTGATTACAAAACATAAATTTCGATACAAAAAAATATAACTGTTTTATTGCAGAATGTACCCATTATCATGTTTGCTGGTGAAGCAACACATGAAACCTTTTATTCTACAACGCATGGTGCTTATGATACTGGTGTGAAACAAGCACAAACCTTTTTACAACATTATGTAACTAAGAGTTGATTAAGTATTACGTAAATAAAATAACTCGAGGTACATGGGTATGCTTACGCACATTCTTTGTATATACAAGTATGCACGAACATATAGAATTCGAAGTAAACAGCAATTCTTTTATTGAGTGCTATACAATTGCGTATTTAATTTTGATCGGGTCATGGCCATTGTTAAAATTAGATCGTATATTACAATTGTACATTAGCAGAATAAATCTAGTGTAGTTGGTATGTTGTGAACGTGTAGTTCGGGTGTTATAAAAAAGCCTACTTGAATAAAAATTTCTTACTTTATGATTGCAGTTTCGGTTGTATTTTTGCTATAAAAATTTATTAATCTTTCTGCTTCTCTCCATCCAGAACCTATTGCTCCATGTACCGTAGAAAAGGAATGTGCATTAGTGGCTTCCCCTCCGAATAAAATCACCTGAAAAAAATGCAGTATGTATTTTACGACTTCAATTTCTAGTTGTTTGGTGTGATATCATCTCACACTAAATCTGAACAGATTTGGCTCCAAAATTGCACCTATTTGTAATGCCATTTCGCATCGATTCTGATGCTAGATCTGTTAACAAATTATGGTACAAATTGTCGCCAAATACAGACTAAACTGTACTACAAGGCATAATGTGTTTTCGACACAAGCCGTTGATACAAGGTGTACTGCTGCTGACATATCAATCTGGCACCAATTTGGTAACACGATAAAAGGTTTTAAGCATGCATTTCGAAAAATTGGCATCGATTGATATGTCTAGCGGAAAAAAATGACGCGAATGGAATCTTTCTTTGAGGTATATTGCGGAAAAATTACCGGCTTCTCCATTTTCATGATTGGTTCGGATAACTGCAGCGCGCTAGAATTTGTTCTCACTGTTTCCAGATTTCGATAACTGTATGTACCTCGGAAGTGTTTATTTTGATGCCATTTACTCCTATAAGTAAAACGTAGGTTTCGTAAGAATAAGATGAATAATAAGATAATAAGATAAAAAGATGAATAAGATGAATAAGAATAAGATGACGTACAAACTACGAAGACGCTACCTTATCATTGCTATTGGCCTACTGACATTATAATTTTTTGACAACATATCGTATAATAACTGTGTTGTTTGATCGAAGACTTCGTCATCGGTAACATCATCCATAAGCCGTGCGCCTTTCCCAGAAATCCATACGTACATTAAACGAGGTTTGTGCTCGACAAAGTAAAATCCCATCGCGTAAGCCATCCATCTTGTTTTTGGCTGAGAAGGACGAAAGTGTTCAGCATAATATATTCAGTCAATAACGTAAACTTAAATTCTTACGTTACTATCAAGCTTTTTCCGGTCTTCCTCGCTCCACAACACGCTATATCCTCCGTTCTTCGTTCCTTCGGGATTAAACCAAGTATCGTTAAATGCTACAAAAATTTTACCAGCATTTCCATATCCCAATCCCTAAGACAGAAATTGGATGTCGCTTGTTAAAATATAATTTTTGCCAGAATGATGAAGAAGAAAATATACCTTGATGTTCTTAATCTTAGACTCTGGTAACGAAGGATTAAACAAGGTTTCGTACTGTTGTTTCAGCACTCCTAAAGAAGGCGTCATAATAACGTGATCGGCTATGTATTCTTTTCCATCGAGTGTCGTCACCTTCACGGTATTATCATCGTTCGAGTAATCGACTTTTGTTACTTCAGCGTTAAGAATCGTCTTATTTAACACAGGTAATTCCTCTTCCGAATTTGGTATTTTTTTCTATTAAAGAAACGTACGACAAATAAATGCGATTAATGAATAAAAGGATCCCCTCAGAAAGCAACACACACAAACCATTAATATATCTAAAATTGTGCTATATCCTCGTTCCTTCCAATTTAACATCGGATCTCCCTCGCAAATTTCATACTCTGAATAATATTTTGCTGCGATATCGTACCAGCTATCGGCAGGATCATAGCCAATTTGCATGAGATTGCAATACCACAGTAACTGTTTTTGTAACGTTTCGTTTAATTCCGGAAAATGTGTAAAATGGGTTTTCAACCTAATGTAAATTCATTTTAGATCATAACGTTTACGTGCATATACTATATATATATCATATCGTATATTATAACGTTTAAGTGTCGCTTCAGATATGAATTTAGGACGGAAAGATATAACGTCTTTTCGAGTCTGTTCTCGAGGAAATCGGTCATGTCAAGGGTGATTAACTCATTCACTGCCAAGCAAACTTGCTCAAACAATATCTTGTTCTAGGCGCCAAGATTTCATTTTAAAGAAAATATGGGTCATTATTTAAATAATAAAAAGTGATATTAGATTTGCTATTTTTTATAAAAAAAAGTATTATATAAAATATTCTAATAGTAATTCGTAATTCAAACAGAAATTGCGATCGATGACTTGTAGCATAAACTACGAGATATCTCGTAGTTGGCAGTGAATGAATTAAAAAGCGTGGTAATGACAATGTAACGCATCATTTATCAGCGCAATTTCGCAACGTTTGTAATACCGATTCGTTTTGAACGGTATCTGATAAATATGACAGTTATGACTCTTTTTATCCCGAATCCACGACGAAGTGATCACGTGCAGGGGCATGAAATTCGTACTTGTTTTCAAAATATTCGCCGAGAGAAGACTGAGGATCGTCAAACGTTACATCTCCAACGTTGTCTAAATATTCCAAGAAAGAATGCGTAATGTTATTTGTGATTCTGGGCTCGATTAGTTCGCCGGTGCTTGTGTACATTTCATGCATTTCGGCTCCCGGTGGCAACGAGTGGTCTGTAAGATTCAAAGGGGCTGCCAATTTGTACACAACGTTTCCTTTCTCTCCGTGAATCCATTGCGCGCCTAAATCGACCCAATAATCGTCTGCAAGCGTACACAGATTCTTCGTCAACTTTGTTTCTTTTACTTTGATAACACTTTCACCATTTACGATGGACTTACCAAATTTTACCGTGTTCACGCGTCCACCGATTCGATTTTCCGCTTCCAAAATTACGACATTTTCAAAACCGTTCTCGAGTAATTTCGACGCAGCGGCAATACCAGATGCTCCAGCACCGACGATCACTATCCTTGGCGATTTACTGTTCTCGGAAGAACTCGTGCTCGCGACCAGGCAGAGCAGGAAGATCGCGCGATAGAGCATCTTCGATGTTACAATGAATTCTGAATGCACAAACTCTTATCAATTGACAGATTGGACATCTAGTTTTACACAATGACCCTTATATACACTTTGTGCCGTTGTGTATACAGTAATTTTCCTTTGGGAAGCAATAGTGGTAGTAACATCTGGAACGCGCAATTGATACAATAATATTGGTTTGATAATAGCTAACGGCTAAAGATAATCATTCGGAATACTAAATTATATAATTGCAACTCGTAACTATACACGCGTTATGCATTTTATTGTTTACAAATTTTATAAATTATTACAGGTTGTTATCGCGAAGGGAATCGCGGAAGTCTTTTCTTTAAAGAACGAGTTCACATAGTTTTGATAGATGTTGCAAGGTTGTTCAAAAGCCTTACTGTTTCGTTTGGATGAGCAGTAAAATAATACATGGAGGATTGTTTAAGTAACTACGATTTAAAGTGTAAACTTAAAAGTGAATGTTTAATATGCTCAAATGATAGAGATATCTGGATACTTGCAACACACTACGTATTTTATGAAAAGATGCATGATTTCTGCTTTTTATCAATATACTTTTGAATTACGTAAATCAAGGCAACTGCAGTTGCATTGACAATGCAAAAAATAATACTGTAACTATCCGGAAATCCCTCTTTGATAAGGAAACTTTAATTGAACTTTTTGTGGCTTACCGCAAAGTCACGTGACATCGGAAATGCGTTAAGAAGATTCTCAATCAACCAATCGAATATTACTTTGTATAATACATGTGGGATTAATAATTGTACTTCCGGTAGTATGAGAGGAAGTAGGAAAGAGGGTATGAGAGAGAGTGAGAGAAAGCATGCATGTCACGTGTGAATGTGCGAAGGTTCGAGAAGTCAGTCAGAAGTAGGAAAGAGGGTATGAGAGAGAGTGAGAGAAAGCATGCATGAATGCGCGAAGGTTCGAGAAGGTTGGATTAATAATTGTACTTCCGGTAGTATGAGAGAAAGTAGGAAAGAGGGTATGAGAGAGGGTGAGAGAAAGCATGCATGTCACGTCTGAATGCGCGAAGGTTCGAGAAGTCAGTCAGTCCTGTTTGAACGAGCGAGCGACCTAATGATAGAGACGTTATCTGTAAGCTGGAATAATAATATAATTCGAAACCATCACCGGTCTCCATCACTCCATTCACCCTGGGATCCCACATATTTTGGGGGCTCAGCCGGGATAGGTTGTGAATGCCGTGAGTCCAATAATTGGTGATAACGGAGAAAAGGTGGTGAGTGCACGTGGCAGGGTATTGTGCAAATGTGAAGCTTGCGAGTGCTGAAACGAAAATTGAGACGAACATTTAGACGAACAATTTAGACGAATAGTGAGACGAACCGTTAGACGAAAAAGCGTGGTGAACGCCGAGACGAAAACCGAGCCGTTTAGACGTAGAAGTATAAGTTTGAGAAAAGGAGATAGACGAATCTGCGCTAAACCGGAATGCCATTGCTACGAGAAGAAGAGGAGACCGATCGAGAGAGAAGGGTAAATCAAAGAAACATGGAACAACTTCGTAAGGAATTGGAAGCTGCACAAGCGGAGCTTAGTCAATTAAAAATACAAAACAAGACGGCCATAAGTCGAGATGAAGCAGAACAGCTGAAGCGTGAACTGGAACGAGCACGACGAGAGGTAGCAGACCTACGACAACAACGGCAGTCACCTTCAACTGAAAACAGGCGAGAGGAACATGCGAGTCAAATCGAACAAGATTATCGACGAGAAAGAGACGGACAACAACGTGAGTATACAGACCATCGAATTCAATTTAAGGACCTGGAAGGGATAATCCCAAAATTTTCGGGTGACGACAAAACATACCCGGCGGAAAAATGGATTGAGGCGATTGAGGAGCACGCAGAGCTTTACGGATGGACGCCGCTACAGACGTTGGTTTTCGCGAAAAAGTCGTTAGAAGGGTCGGCAAAACTATGGTTAGACGCGCAACCTACGTTTCGACTATGGAGTGACCTTAAAACAGATTTAGCGGACGAATTCGAAACAAAGATAAACAGCCGAGAAGTTCACCAAATGCTGATGAAAAGGAAGAAGAAGGAGGGAGAAGCCTTCACGGAATATCTGCTGCAGATGCGGAAGATTGCGAGCCAGATTAACCTGGAGCCAGCGGCAGTTATTCAATATGTCATAGACGGTATCCAAGACTTGGAAACAAACAAGGTAATCCTATATGGCGCAACTAGTTTTCCCGAATTTAAAGAAAAGTTAAAACATTACGAGGTACTAAAGAATAAAATTAATGCCAGTAAACAATCATCTAGACTAAACCCTGTTAAGCCTGTAGGGAAGGAAGAAGCGGCAAATGATGGCAAAGGTCTGGCAAGGAATTCCCCTTGTTACAATTGTGGGGGCAGAGGTCACCTCAGTAGGAATTGTACGCATCGTGGAGACGGTCCGAAATGTTTCAGGTGCAAGAAATTCGGGCACATAGCGCCGCAATGCCCGGACATAGAGAATTCACGCGGGGCGGCGAATCAAGAGAAATCCACACGCCCGTTGTTACAGCTCACGGTGGACGGCCCTAATAGTTGTTCGAAGGAAGTGAAAATTGACGGTATGCCTGTTAAGTGTTGGATAGACAGCGGCAGCGCGTACAACATCATGAGGGAAGATCTCCATCAAGAAATGGGGATGAAGCATTTAGATGGCCCCATAGAGACGTTGACGGCTGCCGGTGGAGGGAAAATCTGCACAAAGGGCCAGATAAAAGTGGTGACCACTATTGATGGAATAAACTATTCGCTAGTTTATAGGGTGGTGCCGACTGAGACGATTCCGACGAAAGCTCTGCTCGGAGCTGACCTCCTCAACCACGCAGTTGTACAATTAAGCAAAGATGAGACGAAGATCTGGCCGGGAGAAGAGTACATGTTGCTAGTCACTTCGGAAGACGCCAACGATGGGCTAGCGCACGTTGACGGCAATTATAAGGAGAAGGCACGAGAGATAGTAGAAAACTACGCGCCTGCAGGACAAGAAGAGACGCCTGTGGAGATGTCCATAATTCTAAAGGACGAGACGCCAATATACAGCCGACCTAGACGCTTAGCTCCCAAGGAAAAAGAAGACGTTGACCGGCAAATAGACGAGTGGCTAGAACGAGGCATAATTCGAGTTAGTTGCTCCGAGTTCGCAAGCGCGATAGTAGTCGTGCGGAAGAAGGATGGTACCCCACGAGTTTGTATAGACTACAGACCCTTGAATCGCGTAGCGGTGAGAGAACGTTTCCCATTACCCATAATCGAAGACATTTTAGACAGGCTGGCAGACGCGACAGTATATACCACGCTGGACTTAAAGGACGGATTCTTCCACGTGAAAGTGGCAGAACATAGTCAGAAGTATACCTCGTTTGTTACACCAACGGGGCAATACGAGTTCCTAAGGGTACCTTTTGGATTCTGCAACTCTCCAGTGGTGTTTCAGCGCTACATTACCTTTGTTTTTCGTGATCTAATTAAAGCTGGCGTCGTACTGGTATATTTAGACGATGTTATCATTTTAGGCAAGGGTTACGACGAGGCCATGTATCGCTTACGAGATACGTTGGAAGTAGCAGCTCAGTACGGTCTGAGAATTAACTGGAAGAAATGCCAACTTCTCTGTCGTCGCATTGAATTTCTGGGACACATAATCTGCGAAGGAACAATTCAGCCATCTACTGGGAAAGTGGCGGCCGTGACCAATTTCCCTCTTCCGACGACAGTGAAGCAGCTTCAAAGCTTCCTTGGCTTAACTGGCTATTTTCGAAAATTTATTAAGGGGTACTCTCAAATAGCCAAGCCCTTGAGTGATCTCCTAAAAAAAGACCGACAATTCAAAATTGACGACGAGCAGCGACAGGCGTTTACCGACCTGAAGAGAGCCTTGACGACAGCCCCGGTGTTGCGACTATTCAACATAAAATTGGAGACGGAACTGCATACAGACGCCTCGCAGGACGGATATGGAGCAATACTATTACAGAGAGCGCCGGATGATCAAGAGTTACACCCTGCGCAATACATGAGCCGGAAGACGACGGATGCTGAGCGCAAGTACCACAGCTACGAACTGGAGATTCTAGCTGTGGTGCAAGCGCTTAAGAAGTTCCGAGTGTACCTATTAGGGATCCATTTCAAAATCGTAACGGATTGCTCAGCTTTTCAGCTCACGATGGGCAAAAAAGAGATCATCCCGAGAGTCGCGAGATGGAGTATGCTGCTAGAAGATTTTGATTACGAGGTGGAACACCGTGTAGGTACTAGGATGCGCCATGCAGATGCACTGAGTAGGTTCCCGTGTCTGGTAATTCAAGATGCTCTGATGGAACGATTACAGCAATCACAAGATGCGGATCGCTACGTCAGACTAATAAAAGATTTGCTGGAAAATGGAAATTATGAAGATTATTCAATCCGATTTGGCCTACTATATAAGGGCGTAAGATTAGTAATTCCAAAGGGAATGCAGCATGAAATGATTCAAAGAGCACACGACGTAGGGCATTTCGGGATCAAGAAAACGATCGAACTGCTATCTCAAGAATATTGGTTCGATAAGATGAAGAAGAGAGTAGAGGAGTATATTCGGAATTGTATCCCATGCATATTGGGAACCCAGAAAAGAGGAAAAGCCGAGGGATTTTTAAACCCAATTCCAAAGGAGGATCTGCCACTGCAAACGCTACATATGGATCATGTGGGACCTCTGCCGTCAACCAGAAAAAATTATTGCTACCTGCTGACGATGATAGACGCATTTACTAAATTTATCTGGTTGTTCCCTACTAGGTCCACAGGGTCCGCCGAGGTAATACTTAAGTTAGCCACGCACCAGCAGACATTTGGGAACCCAAGGCGAATTATTACGGATAAGGGAACGGCATTCACATCTAAGGAGTTCTGTGAGTATTGCACTGCTGAAAAGATAGAACACCTGACCATTTCCACAGGAGTCCCTCGCGGGAACGGTCAAATAGAAAGAGCAAACGCCATAGTTTCGGCAGTGTTCACTAAACTGGCCATCGGCGAGCCGTTGAAATGGTTCAAGTATACGAGCAGGGTTCAGCGAGCAATGAATGGGACCTATCAACGGTCCATAAAGTCCACGCCGTTCGAACTATTATTCGGAGTAAAAATAAGACATGCTGATGATCCTAAATTTTTAGAGTTAATCAACGACGAAGTCCAGGCCGCATTTTCAGAAGCTCGGGATGAGACAAGACAGAAAGCAAAGGAGGAAATAGCGAAAGTTCAAGCAGAAAACGTCAGGGACTACAACCGGCGACGAAAGAAGGCGACCAAATATCAGGTGGGCGACCTGGTAGCCATAAAGAGAACCCAATTCGGAGGCGGCCTCAAGATGCGCATCAAATTCTTGGGACCATATCGGATCAACCGAATAATGGCAAAGGATCGGTACAAGGTCGAGAATGTAGGAGGCGAAGGTCCGTTAATTACCTCTTGCTCAGCGGATCACATGAAACCCTGGAAGGGCTTCACCCAGAACCAAGGACAAGGAGTAGAATCGTCTGGGACAGACGAATAATTCAGGATGGCCGAGTTGTGGGATTAATAATTGTACTTCCGGTAGTATGAGAGGAAGTAGGAAAGAGGGTATGAGAGAGAGTGAGAGAAAGCATGCATGTCACGTGTGAATGTGCGAAGGTTCGAGAAGTCAGTCAGAAGTAGGAAAGAGGGTATGAGAGAGAGTGAGAGAAAGCATGCATGAATGCGCGAAGGTTCGAGAAGGTTGGATTAATAATTGTACTTCCGGTAGTATGAGAGAAAGTAGGAAAGAGGGTATGAGAGAGGGTGAGAGAAAGCATGCATGTCACGTCTGAATGCGCGAAGGTTCGAGAAGTCAGTCAGTCCTGTTTGAACGAGCGAGCGACCTAATGATAGAGACGTTATCTGTAAGCTGGAATAATAATATAATTCGAAACCATCACCGGTCTCCATCACTCCATTCACCCTGGGATCCCACATACATATTGATGATAAATCCGCAGATTGGATCATTGATTCCGCAAATTATTCTTGATAAGTATATCTGCAATCATTGCTGAACATTCGTCCAATATAAATAAGAGATGGAAAGTTCACATTAATGATGTAGAAAATTATGAATGTTATTTATCTAATGTTCTACCACGAACATAAACAATACTTTTTTCTTTTTTCATACCACTTTAATCGAAGTCCAGAGAAAGATCGTGTGTACTGGTTATGAAAATGACATTTCGATTTAACATTCTTACAATATTTTTATTAATTAGCTTAGCATTAATGGTGTTTTCAAAAAATTCAGGTTATTTATATTATGTTATACTATATGCGTGTTTTGTTTTTTATACCAATTGTTTTGTATGGTACCATAAAACATAATTCATCATTTTACTTGTTACCGACTATACACTAAAATAACTGTATATTATAAAATATTTTTACTTTATCAAAGAATAAATAAATATATTTCAGTGAATTTTTAGGAAAGTCAAAGAAGAAAAAACCTAGCCTGCCAAGATTAAGTGATAATATTGAGAACAATCCTTTTCTTCAAATTCGTAATACAACCGAAGTTGTGAATTATCAAGGAAATCCTTTTTTATCAAACTCATCAGGATTACCATTGACGTTTTTTGGTAATAGTGAACAAAATCAGGCTATCAAACCATCCAAGGCAACAGAAAATTATAATTTTAGTATGGCTGTTTATATTCGTAATCCGTATTTACAAGGTGCTCCCAATACAAATAGTCTTACAGTTCCAAATTCTCCATATATTACTGTAACTGTTCCAAGTGAGAAGATATCACAAGATGAGGTCCCAAGTAAAACAGTTTCACAAGATGAGGTTTCAAGTGACACAGTTTCATACATAAATTCAAAAACAAAATCAGAGCTCAGTAAGTATCTTTGAGTAAAAAGCTTTTTATTATAATTAGTTCAATGTTAGGTGTTAATAATGTTAATGTGTCAGAATGTGAAGAATATGGAAAACAAGTCTTAGGCACAATAGAAGTATTAAGCTTGGTGGGTGCAAATTCAGAGGTAATCGAAATAACTGATCCAAAGTGTAAAAATACAAATCGTCTTGTTGTTGGAGGTGTTACTGCTTTTTCTGGAGAATTCCCTCATATGGTTGCTTTAGGTACAAGAACAGTACTTGGAACATTCAGCTTTTCTTGTGGTGGCACTTTGATTGCCCCAGAATGGGTACTTACTGCAGCACATTGTACTTATGGACCAAAGTATTATTTTGTTTCATTCATTGTTATAAATTTATAATATAAAAGTTAATGTAAATATCATTATCTTTTGTTAAATAGGAGTCCTACAGATGCACGTATTGGTTCTAATAACTTAAAAGATAATCAGCATGGTATCACAACTACAATTAACAAGATACTACGTCATCCAAACTATAAACCTCCTGCCATGTATGCTGATATAGCTCTTATAAAATTAAGTACAGTAATTACTTTTAATAAAGAAATAAGACCTGCTTGTTTGTATCAGCAATATGATAGTGTTCCTACACAGGCATGGGTAACTGGTTGGGGTGTTATTGAATTTGGTAAAATAAAAATTTCATTAAAGTAACAAGATTAAAATTTCTGTAGAAATATCTATTGGAAAATTATTAATGCCTGTAGGTGGAGAAGAACAGAGTGATCAGCTGCAAAAAGCTCTTCTTGATATTGTTGATAATATAGCTTGTGCAATAAAACACAATCAATCAATAGCAGTACCTTATGGAATTACACCAAGTATGATTTGTGCTGGAGATCCTCATGGTGGTTGGAATAAAGATACTTGTCAGGGAGATTCAGGAGGTCCTTTACAAATAGTTCATCCAACAAATACATGCCTGTTTCAAGTATTAGGTATAACCAGTTTTGGACAAGGCTGCGCGGTCGTTAATATACCTGGAGTATATACTAGGGTCTCACATTATCTTAATTGGATCGAAGATACTGTATGGCTATAAATTTAGTTTTACAGTATCAATTTACACATTTTACTTTGCAAAGATAAAAAAACTGTTTATTTTTTCAATAGTTGTTCCGATTGATTTAAACATTAAAAGTTTAAAATACATTTAATATATGTACAATAAAAGTAATAATAGATGTTTGATAGATATTATCGATCAATATGTGTATATGTTGAATAATTTTGTTAATGTAAAAAACGAATGTTCTATTTACATTGTCAGTTTTCGAAATATGTTGTTCACAGTATGTGCATGTAATACTATATATGTAACTAGTAACTTAGTTTGACTAGATTTTAAAATCTGTAAGAATGGCTTTATCATGACTGTAGAAAATAAGTGCAATTTTTATCATTACTAGGCATAAATATTATACTCAAGATATTTTTGTATCATGAATAGTTTTCCATGTAAGACCATCTCCATATGGCCCATGATTGGATGGAAAAAGTACATACCACCAACTTCTATTATAACAAATAAAGAAAAAATATAATTGTTATATTAAAAAATATCAATACATTTTGATGTTTTAAATTACCTGCCACTTATACCTAGAAATAGTTTCCAATTTTGGCTTGGTCCGAAATTATAAGGATTTTGATACATTTTTCCAAGTGCTTTATATTTTTGTGTTTCTGTACTATTTATATGTGCTTCTATACTTGTTTCTCCTCTGGTAATAAGACCCGCGTGCCACGACGTTAGCGCACCTAATGCTGCACAAGTGGCAACACAAATTAGTGCTGCAAAAACTATAAGACGACGTTTCCATTCTTTAGTGTTTGCATCTGCAACTTGTTTAGCTATTTCAGCTAATTCTTCTTTGCTTAAATGATCTAGTGATTCAGTCTATAACAAAAGTGATAGATAACACAATTTTTATCTAACAGTTTTATTTGTTCAAAATAAACTATAATAATTACCACAGGAATTATTTCAGAATTATTAATGCGTACTGGATGGCCATCTAATTCTGGTTCTTGTGCTGGAAAGAACTCTTGATATGCTATTTCTACGCCAAACAGCATTATAAATAAAATACCAAGTACTGTGAAAGCCATATATTGAAAAAAGTATCTATGATTGTAGTGACCAACACAATTATTTAACCATGCTATTTCTTAATTTAGAAAACATATAGAAATTCCAAGAAATAGTAAAATATTAATGATATATTTGTAAGGATACGACAATGATGATCCATTTTGAGAATACATCTATTGCATACAGAGCAATGATGTGTCCTGGGTGGTTTTGGTTTAATACATTTTTTACAAATACTCACAACCTCTGGTATAAGACCACCTTCTGGTGGATAACCAGCTGGAACATTTACACCCATGTAATAATGAAAGCATACATTTATTAATAACCAATTTCCAATCACTAAGAGAATTATTGTCATCGGTGGACTTTTTTCCCACCAGTATGGTAGACCAATGTAATATGCAATATATACGATACTTGCAGTCAAAAGGCTTACCATTATTACAAATACCTATAAACTGTCAAACTTAGTAAATACATTGTAAACAATACTAATTTGTTTCATAAGTATCACCTAATGATAAAATTTCAAGAACTCTATTACAAATAAAATTAGAAAAAGAAAAGGAATACTTACAGGTCCTAAACAAGCAGCAAAATTTTCTACAAACCAAAACATTGGTTCTAAAAGTATATCACAAATGTAACTCCAATTTAAAAAGTCATTATAAAATAAAGATTTTATAATAATTTGCAGATGCCACCATTTTTGTTTTAGATTAAGTCTGAAAATAATAAAATGTATTATAATATACTGAGATTTGAAGAAATAATAATTTCTTCATTACTTTCCACTACTTACTTAAATATACTAGGCGCCTTGGTTAAGGACCACTTTATTCGTACCATTTTGCTTCATACATAAATTTCACTACTGAATGATTAAAAATTTCATTGAAAATATACTTTAAAAATAAAAATTAACCGTAAATACTATTATTACAATTGTAAAACACATATTTATTATGTGACACACTGTATAACATGTTGAATTTTATATTTCACTTTTTTAGATTATTTTGTACAATTTTAGTTATATTATTTTACAGAACACATTCTTAAAATATACCTTCTTCATTTATCAAATTGGAATATCGATAACGATTACTTTAATCATCTTTTAAATAGAAGAAACAAACTATACAGTTATCATTGACGAATTACACATCCTATGGCATTGGTTATGAGATCGTAGCGCCACCAACAAACTCTTTTCATTCTTATAAATGTCATAAATTCCATGAATTTTATAATGTTTATACTTAAGTAGTACATTATTTACAAGTTGAAAATGATTTTTACTCATCTTTTAACGTTTGATATATGAAATACTGTGTTATAGGTTTTATAATAAAAATTATTTGCGTAAAAGCACTTAATAATAAAAATATAGAAAATTTATAAAATCTAGCAAGAAATTTGTAACGCATATTGAACTTTATAAGTATCTTTATTTCATATACATTTTATCATATATATTGTTAATCAAAAGAGAAATTATTAGTACCGATCTTATTTTAAAAGACAATTATGATACCTTCAATATGTAGAATAAAATTAGATGAAATGTAGTTTTCTTAAATAGAAATTGCTTTTTAAAATAATTTTCACTTACTCTAGATAAAAATAATTAAAATCAATATCATAATTGTTCGAAAGATATTATTACGATAAAATAAATGGACAATGGTAGTCAAGTGGTACTTACAATTTATATGTACGCGATCTACCAATTAGTAAAAAAACTGATTCCTAAATTGGAAACAGTTATAACAAATTTTCGTTTATCCATTAATGTACATTGTACATCGCCAAAACGATCGAATGTATAAACGACGAATCGATTCGCATGATACATTCTCAGATTACGTTCGTATTGAATATAGCACAGATATTTTAATAAACTAGAGAAATTCAACAAATTCGATGAGATTTGTACGCATGAGATACTTTAGTTTTAATATATTTTGAATGTGCGCCAACAGTTTCCGCTATACCTTGTTTCAATTTAACAAACGATAAGATTAATAATAATGTTAGTAACAACATTCTTTATGCAATAGTAATAATAAATGTAGTAAGGTACCAGATAATCACACGAGGCGTTGATCTTGGAGGATCACGTTTCTCTTAATTGGTCGAGGGTGCTACGATATACAATTACTTGGTTATTAGTTACATTTTTCATCATACATGTGTCTTTGGAGGTCGTTAAATCTACGAACTATAATGTGGACATATGCGAACGCATCGAGACTTTACATAATTTTTAGAAGGCGGTATCGATTTGCACTTTGTATCACCCTATCCTCTTCCTAAAGTGCAAATATTCTACACCTATTTGCACGGAAGATAAGATCAAAACGATTGTCAAACGTTATTCGCATATGTCCGAATCTAACAATGTTGAAACTTCGAATAAACTCTGAATAAACTCTGTCTCTTCCCTATCCCCAATTCCTTATCTTGAACGCTTTATTATCTGTACCTAAGTTATAGACGCGACGTTTAATCTTTGAAATGTAAAGGTTTCGGATAAATCTTTGATCGACCCTTGCAGCGATCCTCCCTGTAAAGATTAACAGGAGACGAAGGTAACTCGAACGTCGAATGGACAATAGTCCAAGCTCTTTAAAAATATCTTTAGTCGTAGGTACTTTATTGGCAATAACAGTGGCCAGTATCGGGAATATGTATACTTCTTTTTTCTAATTAGAGACAACTTGATAACCGTAGAAGAAAGTAAAACTACTTCGTACATGCGTCGGAATTGTTAAAAAGAACGAGCATGGAAGTTCGTTTTAATCTCGTAAAATGTAGGAAAATAGGGTTTCGGAATGGATGTAGAAGTCGAATTTAAATATTAGATTAAATCTTTCACGAACGTACATTATAGCGAAGCTTGATAAAACTTTTAAAATTGATTCTTTATCATAACACGGAAGTTATGCTTGAATATACATATAGAATTCCAGCCTCCGTTTTAACAAATCTAAAAACCTAACTGTTCTCGCCGCATCGATCTTACTTAATAAATCATTAACATATGCGACTCGACAGCTCACTCTGAATTGTTAAGTCTGTATTAATGAAACTTCAATGCCAATAAGCAATATTTCAATTTTCAAGGCTACATTTAATATCTTCCGGTGACATAATAGGCTAGAGCATCCTTCACCTTCTCTTTTCCTTGTTACCGAAACAATTAACGCTACGATAACTGAGTGATCTGTTGAATGCACAAAGATTACGAACGCGATGCGAGAAGAAATTGAAGGGTTCGATAATACTGTTGATTCATCATGCTTTCAATAGAGCGCGCTTGAAAGACTGGGTAGGTGGGGTAAATACATATTTACAAAGAACGTTCGACAAGCTCGGATAGTAATTTCCATTGAAGCTCACAATTGGTTTCTTTTGTTCAGCTCTAAGTATCACCGAGAATCGAAGTTCTGGAAACTACACGTGGAACTTGTTCGAACGTCGCGTTATAATATTTCAAGAAATTCGTGGTTCTTGGAAATCGAGGGAAACTTATAAAATAATCGTAAAGATCTCATAAGACGGTGTCAAGAGTGTCAAGACTTCGCAAGAGTTGTTCATCCTTGGAACACCATTGTACTAATTCTTCGATTGTCACCACGCCGTCTTTATTCGCATCTATTAACTGAGAATCAAATAATTTTCATTCGTACGTCTATCAGATTTCTTATTCTAATAAAAATCGCGATTACATTCAAACGGATCGTTCCAACATCCACAGTCATATAGTGACTATAGAAGTCAGATCGATCGCGTTTACTCACGTGGAAAATACGATCGACGTGTTCACGAGCTGCCAAATGCGGCTCGACTATTTGTGGCTGAGTGTAACGGCCCAACATCTCGTAAATCGAACCAACCACGTCCAGCATTTCCTCCTTGCTGATCAACCCATCCCCATCCAGATCGTAAAGTCCAAATATCCATTGAAGCTTTTCCTCCACCGATCCCCTCGATACCTTTGACAAGATAGTCAGGAATTCCTGAACACAATAAATCACAATTTACCTATAACAGAGTTCCGTTTATACGAACTTCATTTTACATCAACAATATTTTAATACTGCCTAATTAACTGAATCCTTTCAAAGTATTTCATATAAACACGAGCTTCTATCATCTGAACGATGAAGCACAGGTACTAGGGAGAATTGGGTGAGCTCCTATTATATGAACGATCTGGTTATTCAATCCAACTTGTTCCCTGAGAGATTCATGCAAACGAAGTTTCACTGTATTCGTAAAACCACACCAACACGCTCTTCAAGTTAGATTATAAGGATTCGCTTGAAAAAATTCTCACTTCGAAGCTTATTTTCCCCGATGGTTTCCTCTTCATGGTGTTGAAGACGTAGTGAGCGTACTGGCTGGCATCTGAAAAATTCAGCATCGGTTATCTCCCCGCTGGAACATCGGAGCTGGTAACTTTTACCAGAAGACTCACCTCCCTGTGGAAAGAATTGCGAAAAGATCTGTTTAAAGGCCTCCTCGTCGACCAGACCGGTCGGGCATTCCTGCTTAAAGCCACGATAAATAAGCTGGATCTCCTTCCTGGAGAATCTGGTATTGGCCGCCAGAGTGGAAAGCTCCTCCGGCTTGTGCCTACCACCAAGGGCAAGGGCACCGGCGGTGGAACCCCCTAAAACGCCCCCGAGTTCTTCAAGTTCGCCCTCTGTAAGTTTGCCAACAGGCGCTTCACTCCTAAGACTGTACCACGCGTTCGAGATACTCCCCTCTCACCTTTGATCAAAGTGCGTCTTCCTCTACATCAGGCTAAGGGACAAACGCCGTTTCTCCTCTCTCACTAGCAGGCAGGAGAGGAGATGGCGCGAATCTACTTACGAAACAGGGTGCAACGAGCTAAAGAACGCTATTTACTTGGGAGAAAATACGCCGGGTGCCCGAGTGGACAGCACGGCTGATCCCCCAGGCAACCTGCCTACACTCCCTTCGGCAAATACGGGGGTTCTACGGGAGACAGTGCGCGCATTGCCAAGACGGACAATATCTGGAGATGTACAGGTGCATAGACTTGCAGGCGGAGAACTCGTGAACGAGAGACATATGGGAGAAAAGTTGCCCAGGTAAAACATTCTGGCCGGATTTCAATTTTTGGTCGGACAGCTGTCTGCTGTTTTCCTTTTCCAGACAAACGTTTCGGCGGAGGTTTTACTTGGGAGAAGGTCCAGAGAGATTGCAGAAAATTCGCACGATTCCATCGGTCTCGCCGTTAATCGGCGATGGAAGGATGCGATTGAAGTGGATCAAAGAGATAGAAAGAAGTCGCTAAAAGTCAATAAAGGTTTCTGGCGGTCCAAAGATCTACCGAATAGGTACAACTACATCTCAGATTCGTAAGATCGTGAATTGTTTTGAATCGAGCAATCGCTTTCGTTAACGAGTACGAATTAATCTTGCTTCACGGGTGATAATGTTCGCGCGACACGGCCGTCTAGACGCGTTTCATGTTGAAGCGCTCGCAACGTAAGATCGATACTCATTAACGCGAAGCGCTATTAATATAATTATCGTCGTCGAAAATAAGATTCAAGATCAAACGAAAGCGTGACCCGACACTACAATCTATAGAGTAGTTCAGCTCTAAAGAGAGTAATTGCTATCTCTATACAAATGCACCTAATCAAATAAGTACCTAACAATCGACACTCTACCAACATACTCTACAAGAGACTGTACACTGCTACCAGTAGTAAGTATGTAATATGCACACAACTACGTAATTATAGAGGTATCGTATCTATGTTGACGATCGCGAAATTGGCACGCGTTTGCCTATCATTGGACACTTGCGGATTCCACAAGTTGCTCTTCAATCTCTCCATCGATCGATGCATTTACAAAGACTCTCCATGCTCTTTCGAGGCGTACGAATGTGACGAAAGATAATCTGGCTACCGGTGAAGATGAATTTGCGCCTGTCCACCTCTCATGCAATCGTTCCCCTTTAATCCATCAAGTGCCAACGTTGCGTTAACATCACGTTTGATTTACTAGGTCTTTCTCGGTCAATTCATACCGAATTGAATTCCGTTTCTCGGTATTGTGGTTATGTAAAATTATTAAGCAAGTCCCTGGAATTCTTTTGCGTAACTGCAGCGTTAAAAAGGTGAAATTTGGCTAGTGTAAATTGACCAAAAGAAAATTGCCAAGAGAATGCTGTATCGATGCATCGTTGGTCTTATAACATGCTTTCGTTCAGTAATTGAAAACGATCGAGCGAACCGTTTAATGGTAGTTTCTTTCGACAGTATTCGCGTTCGCGGGTACACAGAGCTCCGTGGGGGGCAAATAGTCCAATAAAATCGAATGTAGATATCATTAAGATAGTAATCGCAGTTTCGTTTCGCGTTATCATGCTGTTTCCCTGTGTCGTTTCTACAATTTTTGATGCAAACTAACAGAGAAAGAGAGAAAAGAGAGAAATAGACACACACACACACACACATATATATATGTATAGAGAGAGGTAAAACTCTCAGTTCGTGTCCAGAAGGGTTTGTTTTGCGACTAAGGTAGAAGCTTCCCATTGATCGCTGCTAAAATTACGATCACGGTACTATGTAAGGTATGAATAAATATTAATTCCGTCAGGGAGATTATTACAAGAGACCGAAAGAAGCTGTAAAGCTAGGCAAAGAATCAATACAGAAGGAGAGTTTGCATTCTACGTATTGCATTCTACTCTGCTAGTAGGGTAGTTAATACGGGTGAAAGAAAGACTTCGAAGAAAAGTAGCTCGGGCGCACCGTTGTCGGTCGAGAATCGTCTAAAATACGGCCGTGCGCTTTCAACAGGCTTCTATATACACATTATAGACGTATGCTCTGCACTGTGTAATTCCACTAGCAGCTCTGGTCCCGGGCATCCGGGGTCACCATAGCAACGGGAGAGCTCCTACCCCGTATCCACCCCACTTTGCGATTCCGCTTTCGGAGCATTTGTCAATTAAAAACGCGCGAGATCCGGAGATCTGCGTGTGGTACACGTAAGTAGAAAGAAAGAGAGAGAGAGAGAGAGAGGGACACGACGTCTAGAGAGGTACAGAGAGCATGGTCGCATCGGTCGGTTCCCTAGCGGACCAAACTATTTAATACTCCAAGGATGCTATCTCTCAAAGGAGGAGTCGTCAACGGGGCAAACAAGAAGGAGAATTTGTATTCTTTTTTTATTTTTCTCTGTCGAGCGAGTCTCGCACCTTGCCGTTGCATCTTTGGCAGCTGTTAGCACTGACACACCGCTACGAACGGTTTCGCGATTATAGGGGGAGATCGTTCGGGCCTGGGCTGTGTCAATCCCTTCGTCTCAAGGAGGATCTCTTTCCACGGGCGTATCGACTGGCCTGCACCGATTACTGGAGAGGAAACTCGAGCGGCACTACAGTCGGCCTGTATGATTGATGAACTTACTTTTCTCGCGACTCTTACGTGCCTTCATTGGCCGCAAACACTGACTCGCTGCCGATTTACAAAGCGAACGATCGCTCGCAGCGATCCGACGCACCAAACCGTGATTCCGTTGCCGCCGCTTTGGAACGATCGATCTAACGATCTCTTCCGGGTTCCCTCTAACGATTACCGAACCTGACAATCGACGGATCTTTCTTCCTTCCTCTCTTCTCTCTTTCTCGTCCCTTCTCTTCTTTCTCGTCCTCCCGAGTCTTCGCCTCGATGGTCGCTCTTCTCATGGACGTCGGTCGAAACCGTCGATCGACGCGTGCACCTCCAATTCACCGATCAATGCTCCACGACGGACTAACGTAACTCAAACCACGGGCTCGGTAACGATGTGCGCGGCCCTCACGCTGATGCACTGAACAGCTGCCACGCAAAAGCATCGGGGTATGCTCCCGCGCAAGTCCAGACTCCTTTCTCCAGCCATACATACAACAGTTATCATCATCCAATTGATGGCTGTTATTTCAATAAACGATGATTTATTCGCCTCGTTATCGTTGCTTATATTACCGCGATCCTTGATTCGTGGCAGTCTCTTCTTTATCGAATCGTTATGCCTACACATGTATTTACGAATCCATTTGCTTCCCTTGCGAAGCTCCCCTAGAATAATGCATACAAACATGTGTATCGTTTTTAATTATTTTCACTCGAATCTGCTTAATAAAAGTTGTTTAATACATCCTTAAGCCTATTAGATTTTCCTACTTAGTAAACAATTTGTTTCAATTTGCCCACTTAAAAGAGAAGTTACTTGAACGTATCCTATAAAAGAATTTTATGAAACGATCGTTTCACTCTCTATACAAGCCCAAAGAAAGCATGGGGTGTTTTATCGTTAGCGGAATAAAAGGAAGCGGAGAAATGTCTATACATCTGCTTCACGATATAAATTCTTGAAGGAGATTGTACCTATAAAAGCGTGATCCCCTTACGATTTATGCGCGGTATAAAATATAATATAGATACGTATTTAACCTCGATACTTGCTGCCTGCATAAAGAGCAAGTAGTACAAACAGCGTCTGACTATGGACGACTTTTCTACTGAACACTGTTAGCATTGAGCGTACTACTTGTCTGTTCTCTAATAGGAATGATCATTTTGTTTTTCCATTGATAGATTTAACAAAATCATATGTTACGTTAAGTAGAGGAGAAAATATTTAATACACTATGTAATTTAATGATATAATTATTATATATAATTATATATATTCTCAAACCTGTGGTTTGAAACCATGCCAAAAGTAAGTTTGCGAATGCCGACCAATCATTTGCTTTATGTCGATCGTCGATAAACACGGCAGAAGTATATCTAAACGCTGTCAGTGACTATGTAAACTAACGAACGTTATAGTGACATGAAAGTTAAGAAAACCCCAATTAGAGGTATGCATCGGATAACGAAAATGTAAATGTTACCGATCGATCAAATTAGATTACTATATCATAATTTCCAGATTACGAGATAATAGTATTCATTACCGATTACATCTGTTTTAATGATAAAGAATTATGCATAAGTAAAAATACATTTAGAAAACATGACTTACATAATAGCAATCCGTTTGTTTTCATTGATCTTTTTAGTGTAAAGTAGCGATTTTGAATAGATAATAGAGAAGGTGTTTGACAGAAAAATAGTAATGTAATAAAATAGAAAACATTTAATAAAATTTTACTATTAAAATCAGTATAATTTCCTTCAAAACAAAGTGTGTTTAATAGAGAATAGGATCAATTTTCATATGAAACTTATGCTCGATCAAAATAATTTTTCAAGTTAAAAGGAAGCGCGTAAATTGGTTAGCAGACGAATTTTTCTATCGGCCATATCAGAAATGTAAGAACTAAGGATAGGATTGTGGCTGAGTAGTTCGATGTTTGAAAATGAACAACAACGATATTTCAAACTTATCATACAAAGAATTACAAGCCTTAGCCCTTCAATACCGAGTACCAGGTAACATAAAGGTAATTGATCCATTGTTAGAATTTTACGTGAAGAAATTAGGAAACCTGTTTCCGCTTCTTGATTTCTTTCTTAAAACAAGTTGATTGATTTTTGAATGATCGATTACGATTTTTGGCCGCAGAAGAAATTGCTGGTTAAAGTGTTACAAGCCGCGAAAGGTGGAAATGAAAGCGAAGTTGACAGGCTTTTGCGAGATCTTAAGCAGAATCGTAAGAGAAAAGTGAGAAAAATCAAAATCGAAAGACTTGGGTTAACCTCCACGCCATTGCGTAGTCCTGATTACGTTATGGCCGATGATTATTATTGCCCTCAACAGCAACCATCTTATCAATGGGTCAGTTGATTTTTATTTAATTTTATTACTATAATACATGCTTAAATTTAAAGAAATTAATGTATTATGTTGTAAAATCTCATATTCGTCTAAAAAATTAATCGATATCGCTTGAGATTGTATATTATATCGAGTACGTATAATGTTATAGATCGATCAATCAATTATTAAAAATTGTATATTTACAAATTGGCTATAATAAATTTTTAAGTAAAATCTTTTGTAACTATTTAGTGGTATAATTTTAAAAGAAATTAATAAAAGATAGAAATATTTTAATGTACATTTCAATAACAATAAGTATTATATCTTCAGGTTGGTGCAGAAGAAGAAATTACAAATAGAGATGATGACAGTAGAATTCCACATTATGAAGAATTTAAACAATTTTTATTGAAGAGAATACAAAGAGAATATCAAACAAATGATCCAAATAATAACCAAATACATGATTCAACTATAGTAGATTTAAGAACAGCAACATTCTCTTCTGCTGTACAAAAGGTTCCTTTTGATGCTAATGATTATATTAAACCTAATGTTGCTGTTAGTAATGTAGATTCATTTGTATATCAACCAAATGATAATATAGAATATCAAACATTAGAAGACACAAATAGTAACATGCAAGGATCTATACTTTTAAAAAAGATGTTACAAGCACCAGTTGGTGCAAATTTAGGAGAAATAGCTAGTCCTGTGTTTGGAAGTTACCGGTTTTGGGCAATGGAACAATATCAGTCTAATAACTTATTAGATAATTCTGATACCTTAACTGCAGAATCAGACAATCAAGACAATGAGGAAAATTTAGAAACCAATACAGAGTGCTATGGACTTTTGGGTGGTACAAGGGGAGAATATTTGTTAAATGAACCAACCTTTGTAAAAAATGTTGAAGAAATTGGTCAACAAATTTCAAATGTTTTAACAAATGAAAATGTAAACCAGTATAAATATCCTGCTGCAAATGTTGATATGCATCAAGAATATGAAAATTGGACTATTGCTAATGTTATGGATGCAACAGATAACAATTGTACAACCTCAGATATTCAATCATCAAAGATATTTCAGACTATGTATTATGATAATATAGGATCTGATACTTTAAATAAACCTATAAATGATGAAAATTTAACATGTCAATATAAAATGACAGAAACTGTACTTCCTTATAATTCAAATCAAAATTTATTAACTATGAATCCTCCAGAAGAAAATCAGTATTATGAAACAAACATCATTTCTAATATGCAATCTGACTGTACTAATACATATTATTTACAAAATTTAATTAAATCCACTACAGAAGCTACTGCAGAATATTTACAAAGCACACATTCCTTTACAAATACAACTACAGATCAAAATATATACACATCTACTGTACCCCAAACATTTTCTAATAATAATCATTATAATCATAATTTTCCATATGAATACTCTAGCTCACATAATAATCAAGAAAATATTCCATTATCAGAAAATTTTGAGCAACTTGAACAAAATTGTAATTCTACAATACAAATTGAATCTAATATTCACAAAAATGTACCTAGTACAACAGAGAAAACAGAAATAAATGGTATGTAGTTATCCCTTTATTGCTTTGAAGTTCTTTATTCAGTACATACAGAAGTATAATAATACATATTTAATATTTTTAGGAATATTAAACCCATTTTGGCCTAGAAAAGTCTCAAAAATTTCTTCAAATTCGTTTCTGGAGAATATATTAAATTTCATTAATACTAAACATATAGATTTTTCAAAATTAGATCAAACATCTTGTGTATATTGTTACATAGCTCCTATTGTTACTCATACACCTGTTTCATTAAACATAACTTGCTCTCAAAAAGAAAGGTTTGTTGCAGAATACAGACAACATTCCTTTTCTCCAGATTGGCTACTCTATAATGATACTTCATGCGGGATGCGAATGGCTAATTTACAAACAAAAGTTGAAGGAACTACAGTAGAAGAATTACGGATGTTAGGCACACCAGTGTCAAATAGTGATTCTGAATTAAGGGAAACAATTGAGGAAAGTGAGGATTCAATTTCTGAAGTTTGGTCACAGAATTATACGAACTACGATACCGCAACAGGAAACGATGCAAATATATGTGGAGATTTAAACATTGAAGTTACAGATTGTTTATTTTCGGTTATAAATGCTGAACCACTGGTTAGTCAAATAGACGATTTGTCTAAAAATCGAAGTCACTAAAAAAAAAATATTTACTACTGGAGATACATAAAATTATATGTATCATTATTGAAAACGGAAGAATATGAAAACATTGATATTATGTAATTTAGAAGAAAATGATTATAGATTATTTATATATTTAAGATTAGTAATCAAAGTCAAACATGATCAGTGTAAGATTATCTCGTTTGATATCGTATCATTTATTATATTGTAACTATCATGTAAAAGTATTTTTTCAATATTAATAAAATTATAATATTCAGCATAAAAAATATAAAGTCGTTCAAAATATAAGATAGTAGAATTTTGATTTTCTTAACTTTTTATTTGTGAAAATACAAATTCGGCGAAAAAAAATTAAATTCCAATGATCTCAAATTCTTATTCAATATAGATATAAAATGTGTAACTTTTCTATAAAACGAAGACAAAGAAACAAATACGAAAGATATTAATAAAAATGAAAAAAATTAGTTTAAAAAACTTATTTAAAATTAAACAGAATCAAAATAAATTTTTCTTTCGTTTAGATTATTTAGATTCTTTAATTGATATGTATATCATTATATATTTTACTAAGAAATAAATGGCAAGCATCGCAAAATCAATGTCTAATAAAATAAATACATATAGGCCTTTTACCTACAGTAACATATAATTGAAAGAAGCAGTTTATTATTAATTTTCAGATTATTATAATCTAATGCTTGTTGAACGGCAACAAAATGTCTGATATACGATCGTTACGATAACTTAATCCTTGCAACTAATTTATCGTAAGAAAAATCTTACTTACTCGGAATTCCTTCTGCTTGCATTTGCGTTTTCAAATAATTGAAAACTTTAACAGGAATTGATTCTTTTCTTCGATGTTTATATACTCCCACTTCAGGATCTACATTTTTCGAAGTACTCTGTTTGTCGGAAGATCTACCTGGTGCCATATGAACACTATACATTTTCTTTTTCTAAATGCACCGTTATCAAGATTTGAAACGTAGTAAAGAACTTATTTTACGTTGACAAGATGTAAAAGTATTGCGCGCCTATTTAATAATGTATCTTTAAACTTTCTTTTATTATTATAATTCAAACGATCAACACTATAATTATTCTATATATCAAAATGCACAAGAAAAATGAGTACAATGCACACGAAAGAGAAGGTAAAGACAGTAGTACTTGCCAAGCCAAGATCTCCAGCCTTACTGTTTTCAAAAAAAGCAATACTGCTATGTAGGTAAGTGCTGTAGCGCATTCCCCTCGTATCTAATGAGATCCTCAAAAGATGAGACTAATTATTTTACCGCTTCATTTATTGTTTACATTGTAAAAAAAACAGTTTTAATAATATTTTTAAATATCAATTATTAAATTATAAGAATAATAATTATATTATAATAGAATTTTGTATTTCATTGCGAACTATGTAATCTTTTTAAATATGTAATAATTAAAGAATCATTTCTGTTACGATTTATCATAACTTGCTAAACTTGTACTTAATAAATTATTTAGTTATATGTATATTGAATGCTTTAAACATTTTTAATGAGCTATAATGAATTTAATAGTTATTTTGAAATTACAGAGAAATCATGGGGGGGTCAACGAAAAAGGGTATACAAGCTGAGGGTATAAGAAGCTGGTGGGGATATTGCGTACATGTAAGAGCAACTACGCGTAAAAGCCAGGCGCATGCAAACATTGGTTTGAATTACAAACGAGGTACTTACAACCTGTAGCACAAGATTTGTATATTACCAGAAGGCGGCATGCGTTTCTTCATCACGTTAGATACCGCCATATGCAATTTTATTCTAGTGTATCCACAGTCAATAACCTATGTATGGCGTACCCACAACACAGACGAGGTAAGAGAAAGCATTTTTGAACACAAAGTCTTTGATCCCATACATTCCTAACGTTAAAATTGCAATTTTTGGAATCTGCTCATCAAATTCTATCAAACCGTGTAAAAATATATAAAAAATTGTTATTTCGGTAAAGTTTTACTTAAAAAATTAATTAAATTGTACATATACATATTTAAAATTTGAACATGTTGGTAGGGCTCCTTTGCATCCTAACCCTATGGACTATAACCTAATCCGAATTAGCAATTACAATTTTCAGTTTAATTATGCCATTTAAAATACTGGATCAACCTGTCGATTAGTAATTTCCTCACCTATTTCAATGATTTTTGAATAATTTTTTGTTTTACCAAAAACGAATCAATATTTTATGAAATTATTTAACGTTAACGTTCAAATAAAAAATCAAAAAAATGACTGCATTGTGGAACAATAATTTTATTTTTCTATCACTATTCTAATACATGAAACAAATGTCACAATATAAGAAATCGTAATATATATTTGACTTAACCGATAATTACAACCACCGTTCAATTTTCATTAATAAAATTTGGTCGTTTTTCAAGTTTAAAGTAACCCTATCGGATAACGTTTATTTGTAACACACATTATACATGTACATATAATCTCATTGTTTAACATATTATATTTTTGCAAGGTACTGCCAGTACAAAATATAAGTACATCCATATTTATAAAAGTACAACGTTTACTTGCCGTCGAAAGACAGAAGAAATATCTAATGTTTCTCCTTGAAATATCTCGTAAAACATCAGAGCAAGCAAGGATTTCGATAGCATATTTTGCATTTAGATCTCATCGTAATTAAATTTTTCCAAAATTCGGCGGACTTCAGCTTTTCGTCTATTTCATAATTTCGCTACCTTTTTTTCTTTTATCATCAAATTCTTTGCTCTACTTTCAACTACTTTATAAACTAAGAAGATATTGAAAAGCGAGAATCATTGACTTTCTTTGACAACGAGACAATTTAAGCAACGATCTCGTTAAAAATTTTTGTTTGTAAAACTTGCCCGCGCGAAACATTTTAAAACCAGTCTGGTGAAAGCGTTGAATCCTTAATCTTACATAGATATTTAATACGTACATCGAGTTAAATTATTGCGTCACAGATAAACCGTATAGTTCGACGTTTCACGTATTTCTAGGTATCGCATAGGGTTATTATACGTGAATAATGATCGTTTTTATTGAGATCTTAGCGAGTGTTTGGTTAACTTATGAAATACCTAGAAATTTCACAGAACAGACACGAGGAGGAAACAATTGTAGTGTGTTTTGTAGCTTGGTCGAACTGATCAGGTACTTTATAAAATTTCTACTGCTGTCGAATTATGCGCTTTTCCTTGAACTATTCTTATGGCTAACTCTCAAGGAATGGCTTACGATTATCGACATACACTTCGGAAACAAACATTTCAAACGGCGACCGTCAACAGAAACGGTCGAGGAAACGTGGTTCAAACGATCAAGTGTATGCCGCAGAACGAGCTATTATATGATTTTTCGTTAAGCAATCGCGAGAACCTCTACTACTGATACCGATTACAAATCGCTAATTCTCGCGTTAACTGTTCGCGCTTACTTTTATCAGTTACACTATCGTTATACTTGCGAAACTGTGTAAGATGGAACGGATTCAAAAGCAGTCGTAGGTAAACGTCTCCATTCGTTCGAGTTTACCGATTCTCTGAAGGGTAATTATCGACTTTAAGGGATGCAGTTCCTCCTTGGAGGAACTACTTGGAGATTACTCAAGAGGAGGTTCCCGACAACGCATGCTAAGGTCGAAGCCATCAGAGTTGCTTCCCCTAAAATCAATATTTATCCTCTGAAATAACAATAAATCTTCTTACGGAATAACTAATCCGTCGCTTGTTGTACTGAAGGCGATAACTGAAAGCGTAAAACGAGAAACGACCTTTTGGCGAGTGTTGTTCGCGAAGGATCATACTTCGCGGTATGCAGCTTTACTACGTTCTCGAACAAATTGCTGTACAACAGGCTGGAATTCGCGAATTCGCCAATCGCATAAACGATAACAGCGATGGAAGGATTTAAAGGGTTTTCTAGCAGCGGTAAGGTTGTCGATGAAACTTATAACGAGTGTACACTTATCGTATGCATGTCGATAGAAGGATTACAGATATGTTGCGTGCAAATACATACGATCTAGCACGTCTAAACCTTTTATTTATTTTTTTTAATTCCTATATTAACGACTTCGAGTACCTTCCAACAGTTTTTCATAAACTTCGAGTGCACTCGCTAGTGATTACGCTAATGGAATGTACTCGGAGAAATTTAGTCCAACTGGATCGGATTAAGATACTATCGTGGATTGTGTGTTTCGAGCAGGGGCGGATCCAGAAGCCTTGTTTGAAGAAGACGAAATATGTAAACGTACATAAGGAGGTTAAAGATCGATGATTTTCGAACCTTCTTTAACGCAATTAAAAATTTGCCTGTAATTTATGTTTTAATATTTCTGTTTGATACTGTAGCTTAAATAACTAAATTTACATTAATAAGCCCGCAGCAATACTTTAAGTGTATACTTAACAAGTTCTTCAAATGCCACATATAATATTGAGATTTTATTACTCTTTGGAGGAGTGATCACCCTCATTGCTGTCTTCTGGATCCACCAATGGCTTCAAGTATCCAAAACTGCCATTTTATTCAAAGATAGTTTAATACACCTATGTCTATGTTACATTGTAACAATAAGAAAAAAAAGTGACAGCGACACGCTCTAACAGAAGGTATTTTTTATCAATTGTTTTGTCTCGACGCGAATGTATCAATAGAAAATTATGTGCATGATATATAAAGTTGCAACAAAATTATAACTGGAAGATAAATATTTTCAACTTTCATACGTAATAATTTCGCTGCACGTTATTCTTGATGACTTTTTACAATGAATTCAACAATAAAGTACAACAATTAAAATTGAATCGCGTCGTAAAAAGTTAAAATCAAACTAATTTTGGCAGCAATCGTAGCGTAATTCTTTTCTTCCAACTTTCGCGATTTCTAACAACGAGGATCAACAAAGTGAGGTACCACGGTAATATCACATCGAACGATCTCCTATGGAAAATTTTCCTCTATTGGGAATCTCTCTTTGTCTAATTATGTACGAATAATTATAAGATCTTAAGTCTTTGTAGGAAGAACTGCTCGAAAGAACGTAGTGTAGGAACATGGAGACACTTAACAAATAAAATATAATAATCGTCACCCACGTATTGTACAGACAGATACGTTTCGTCACATTAACAATTCTCGAAACGTCTTGTCTTTTTCTTCTACTAACATGTCTATTTTTATAGACGCTCAAAAATATGAAACGTTTCACAACTAACTTTTACGACATTTTTGTATTTACGATTTAACAGGACGTACTTTGACTTATTGGTTCACTAATAGCGAGTTTCGTATAAATATATTCAAAGCTTTTCGTATTTGCGCGCGAAAAGCAGTTCACGCCGAGAATACGCTCGGGCATTCACGGCAGTCGTCGTTCGTCTGTCGTGCGCGATAAATGTTTTTACTTGTATACTATGTTACGCAAAGTATTTCGTAATCGCAGTGTTTATGTTGTTTCGCATTTATTTTACCGAATTACACGAATTTACACGTACACGAGTGCACATACGATTTACGATTATCGATCAAACATGACCGATAGGTTAAAATCGATAATCGAATGTATTCGATTATTATCGGTATGTTTCCAAAGTGACGCGGTAAGATTTACACAAACCGAAAGCAGTTTCCGGTGAATTGAGAAACTGTTAAAATTCCTATGATGCATTGCAGCGGGAAAACGCGTGTAACATTAGTTTACGTAAATTTCAGACAGTCGTTTCCCTAAAAATTTTAACCGACGAGTCCGCGTGTTTAATGTGTATGTATCTCGTGATGGTCGTCGTGCCATTGTTATTGTTGTTGCTGTGGTTGCTGTTATTGTTGTTGAATATTTCACGACTGCTTAAACTGGACATCGTACCCGACTCGAACTCCTCATCCATCACATCTGTAGTCAAGAAGCAGTCACTGATCAATTGTTCCAAAATCGTACCAGAGCAGATAAAGGTAGGAAATATGTTTGTTCCTTTTTAATGTATGTTTTTAAGTGTACATATTATAGTCTATTCAGTTCGTGACAAAACAAATTTAAATATCATTTTACAATTTACTTAATTTAATGATTAATTTTAAAATAAAACTTTGAACTCATGGAAGGTTATGAAGTGAGCCTCAAGGTAAATGGCGGGAAACTACGATGACTTATATGGATTAATCTTTCATCTCATCTAACAATTAATAAACTGATTCTTTCGAATTAATAATCTTAAGAATTTATTTTTTTCTTTTTTTACTTCGATCTGCTCTGTCATATAAAAATGAGCATATGCAAAAAGACAAAATATGTAAAATAGTGCAATGCAACACTGCAATGCAACGTGCAAGTAATGCCAACATATAATCACGCATATTAAAGGAAGTAAATAAGAAAAAAGCAACTTTCAGTTGTATTAAAAATAAACTTATATTTACAAACGAAGAAAAAGCAATAATTGTCGATAAAATGTTTTGTGGGTTTTAAGCACGATAGGATCGGAAACAAATGCAATAGTGAATGGGTTGCTCGAATTTGCGAGTATTTATTAAATATCTAATTCATTTGGCGAAAGAAACGTTACAGATCACCTTTTACTAAGTACCTATGAATGTAACGCTTTAGATTCGTCACTATTTCTCGCATCATGTAGAGCTTTTTTTGGCAAGATTCGAATAGATACGTTCATTCGTATGCGAATTATTACAATGAAACGGTATTGACTCGAATCAGTAGAATCTTTTGTTAAGAGAACAACCACGAACAAATATCGAGTCTTATTATAATTTCTTTTTTCTCTTCGGGTAGTCATCGATTTAAGGAAATCTGTACTGAAACGTGGATATAAGAAATTAGGAAAGAAAACATCGATAACTAGACGTAAAGTGACCAAAAAGAAAAATAACGTGGCGTTAACTTTGGCCATGACTAATGTTTACCGTATAATTCAATATCTTCCTTCTTATTACTAAAACGAAACTATATAACTTTGGCAGTCGAGTCCAAACGAATGGACGCTAACGTACGTGTCACCTGTTCACCACGCACGTTTCTAATATTATGATAGGATATAGTAAAATTTGGCAAGGATATTAATGCATATCAATGCAAAGGCACACGTATTTGTACGCGGTATTTTCAATGAAAATACATTCTCGCGGTAGCGAACGAAACGAGACACGAAGGGAAAAATTAAGTTACAAAAAAAAGGATCGAGACAGTCGAAAATTGAAAGTTTTAACAAGTGTGTGGTAATTGTAACAAAAAATTGCGAGAATCACGAGGTAACAACTTTCTCGAACGAACGGAACGCTCGATACATTCTTAATAAACTTCGAAACTTATCTGTTGAACTATAAACAAAAATAGAATAACACAATCACCGCGAACTTTTACACAAAACTATTACATATACTAGTAACACTGCTTAATACATCGTATGTGTTCTACGATACTACACACTGACATATAGTCGTCTGGATATTCCGATCAGTTAAATTCTCTACATAAAATAATATATATATATACACACGCGCACACACGTGCACGCACGCGCGCGCACACAAAAATCACACACATACACACACCACTATGTAACAATGATATACTGCTAATTTGACTGCACATCCAAAATATGAAAATTACGTAACTTCATCGCTTGAATATGTATACTTATATATATATTCCTATAAAATAAAAAGGACAGTTCATGTAACACGACGACATTAGAGTATCATGCACATGCAGAAAACAATTCGAAGATAAAAATTTGTCTTGCGACATGCATGTACGATAAAAAAATTAGTGCTATTCAATAAACTGGGTATTTTCAGTGACTAAAGGAACACCGTTCTTTCCTAGATTATTTCTTAAAAACTGACTTCTTCGAGTTCACTTTTCGGATGCTTTAGCGTTTTGTATCAAGAGAACTGTGAACGGTAACTATGATGTAGTATACAGAGAATAAATAAGGAACATGTGTTAAAATTGAAAAGTACATCATCTCTTCACGATATAACGCAACAACATTTTTGGCATTTACTTTCTTTCCCAACGACAATATTTTTGCTACTGTCTGTGGTTTTACATGCTTTCAATTTCATCTTATGATCCCCCGCGTTATCGCTGGTATCTTGACCTTGTACGAAATCGCTTCTCGTGTTCTTTTCTATTGTTTCATTTTTGCTGTCGCTGTTCAATGTCTCTACTTCTTTAGTTGTCACATCAAAGCCTTCTACATTTACACTTATACTTCTCTCATTGCACTTGTCCTGTTCCGGTACCATTTTCTCAATCCCTATCTCTGGAAGTTTATCTTCTGTTTGCTCATTCTGTTTGACTTGTAATACTTCAGAAATCCATTCATTCTCCACAGGTTTATCCAATGCTATACTGCTACATTTAATACTAAACTTATTAAGGACAGCATCCTTTGTAAACGCGCACTGATTCTTACTATTATTATCATCTTCCGTGCTTTGCAACGTGTCTATAATCTGACTCAGGCGTTTCTCTCTGTCCTCAACAAGCATTCGCTCCTCGTTCACTTTGCTCTCCCTGCCGTGAAAGAGGTTGTTTGTACTAACCACCATTGCACACGTATCCTTGCCCTGTTTCGTTATAAGTTCATTTATATTCTGCAGGTATACACTTTTCTCGTTTACCCCTATCTTCGTGTCTGAACTCAGTCTGTTGCTCTCGTCGTCTGTTTTATCGCAAATCTCATCCGACTTGCCTGAACTGAACGCCTCGCCGCTCAAACTCTTTGTTCGGCCGTCCGAGTAAGAAGTGTTCAGCTTGTTGTCCGAGTAATTGCTATATTTGTCGTCGTGCAGGTATACGGAACTCTCGTTAGATTCAAAGTTACTGGCGTTTATAATCGATATTCTTGGTATGATCAGGTCAGAGGACAGACCCTCGATACCGTTCGGTGGAGTTGAATCCAAGGACGATCGATTAATAAACTCTCCGAACGAATGATATCCCTGCTGTCCTTTACCCTGAACCCATGCTTCGGTTAATAGATGTGATCTCTGCCAGGATACGTCACTGTTACATCTGTTCGTTCTTACACTCCACTGTTGTTGTTCCTCGACGTTGGGCCAGGAATGCAAGCAGCAATCACTAGGACTTCTTTTGATATCCGTCGTATCTTGATCCATTTCTATCGCCTCTTGTCTTTTGTTCCGAACGATCAGTTCTAACTTGGACTTCAACAGAGCAGGCGATACAGCTCTATCTAAACATCTGGCCGAGACGGACGCCTGTGTGGATTGCAACGTGGCCACGTTCATGTTATCTATATCTATATCCGGAACATCTCCCGTGGCTGTTATTATAGCATTTGGACTCGGGCTATCCATACTATCCGGGGTGTAAGGATCATGCTTAACGGGTACTGCGTGCAACAAATTAGTCGAACGGTCCGTATAATTAACCCGTCCGCTAATGCAACTACTGTAATCAGGCAACATGGACAACAATTCCACGTAATTGTTCGGCACTCGAAAGCAAAACTCAGGTGCACTCGGCAAGCTGCAGCAGTTTATCATACCTTCGTCCAAGTTGAAATTAGCCCTCAAGTAGACTGGCTGCAAACGGGAAAAAATGGACGATCCTTTATGTATTATCGTGCATCTCTATGAAGAAATGGAGGGACATTCCTCATATGGTAGTAGGACTCTATAAAAAGTCTAGCTAACATTAATGTAATTCAGGGCAATGGTATGGTAACGAGAAGTAACTTTTTGGTACGGTAGTATAACACGGTACTGAACGTTTGTTAAGTTTTGACTGAAAAATATTTAACTTTGGTTACAGAGATTGGTTATTAAACTTTTTTCAGCAGTTTGTACAATTTTTCGATTAAAACATCATAGTACCTTTAGCGTTAATTCTATTAACTGTTTTGGAAATACAATAAGGAAGCGGTAAAAAGTGCATACCTGCGGTGAAAAAATAAAATATACTTAACTCTTTCTTATAGTTACGAGAGCGGTAAACTAACTACAATTATGAAATCGAAAATTATTAAAGGAAGTGAAGAGAGTTTAGAAGTGATACTACACTGAATCAACTACACCGACAAGCCTCTATGTATGTAGTCATAATTAGGAGAATGAAGTAACAGCAGAAATAGAGGATATATGGAAAATTAAGATAAGAACAGGCAGACAGTTCATAGATAGGTACCTTAGTGCTTAAAGATTCATTCGAAACTCCAGAAAAACAGGCTGCACCATAATAATTGAAAGAATGAATCATCAGAGTAAGAACTAGGAAGTGTGTAAATATATTCACCCAGCATAATAAGTAAAACGAACCAGTACCTTTTCTTTATGTTAAAAAAAAATTATCTTACCTTATGGTCACCCATACAAACTGTTGGACCTATTATTCCATATTCCACAGTATCCGGCGATGATATCTGCAAAAAGAAAGTAATTATATTATAAAAAATTGTTCTTAAAAAATGTTCATGTTTAAAGGATATAACTTGACAAACGATGTTTCGTACATCTTGGACTAGCATTTTAGCGGTAGGACTCAGCAAAACACGATCGCACCAAGCCGGAACTCTTGTTTGCATATAATTTGAACCTTCATTGATATCTTCCTCAAATGGATAACTGGGTACAAATTTAATTGGAAATTCAAATAATCTTCCATCAAAGTCTTCCAGCTCTCTGTCATATTCACGTAGCTACATAAATATCGGTAATTTCATTATGGTCTTCCTAATTGTTAATGCAGTATTATAAGTAACATTATACAATGTGGAATTTAAACAATGAATTACTTACCCATTGTCCACTATTTTGCACAAAAACATTCTGATGCTCGTAATGGGAAAATTCCTTTTTCCCTAATGTTAATATGAGATCATCGTCTTTATTGTGAAACTGCAACTTTGAAATATTTCCTTTGTTTGATAACTTTTTTTCTTGAGTATCTTCTGTAAGTTTCTGCAAACAAAAAGCAATTATTTTATCCTGCCGTATTTATACGAGGATATTGCTTCCAAATTTTTATCTCACTTACTTACTTTGATTACACCAGCTGTATCTGTCCTAAAATTAAAGTCTCCAAATAAAAAGTATGGTACATTAGAATATTTATCGTTATGAAACCTATCTAATGTATGCTCGAGCGCTCTTCTACGTGTCTTACTATATACGGATGGAAACTGAAAATAAATTATCAGAATAAATAAGTCAGTCACAAAGCTATCTTGTGGTATAAGCCACAATTACTCACTGTTTCCATAGCAATAAAATTACTGGCATCATGAAATAAGTGTATGTTTATGAGATCAAAAACTGTTCCACTAATACTCCATCGTGTTCTCAGAAATCCTTTTCTAGACCATTTACATTCTGGAAAAAATTCCTGAGGGAACTTTGCTTTTTCTTTGGTCGTAACTGCTTCTATGTTACCAGAATGAACCTCTTTTCCATTCACTGGTATAAAAGTACATTCTAAAATTGTAATAATAAATTATACCACAATGAAGAACCATCTTATAGCACAGCAATATGTATCACACCTTGGAAGTCCCATAATAAAACATCCTTCAAAGATTCATGCACAAAGTAAAAATTTCCAAGTGCCTGAAAAGAAATATATATTGTTGTAGTAATATAGTTATCATAATTGATTTTATACATAAATTATGTTGTAATTTTCATTTATATACCGTAAAATGTTCGGCAGAAGAAAAATCTTCATCCAAGAATACTCTAATTTTGTCAAACAGCCTTAATTCTTCTGATGACATTAGTAACCTGTAAGAAAACAAACTTTATTAAATTTTAATTTGAGCTTTATAAGAAGGATAAAGATCCTGAATTTTTCATAACAACTCAAAGATCTAGTATATTTTCAAACACTTTTTTTTACATTGCTCCCCTATGAGTATTATTCGATAAGCTCATCTTTTGAAGTGGTTCACTCAGCTGTAGAGTCATGCGTGATCATCTATTTTTATCCCTTTCTGCCACTTATGCGTTAAATCACATTCAATATTGTGATCAGGGAAACCTATTTGTCTTGGAACAGTATTAAAAAGGCTTGTGTATACCTCCTATCATATATTATTTCATAAATATTTTATGTATTAGACAAACAATAATGTTTAAACAAACACAGTCTAGCAAAATCTGATAGCTGTTATTAATAGTAATTACACTAATTTAATTATGAAGCTCTATCAATGGAAACCTTTTAACAAGCTTTACCCTAACAAGATTTCTTGAGGAATCTTTTCTATCCTTGATACAATATAGTGATCACTAATTGTATAATATGCAAAGCTATGAGGAGAGAGAAATTATTACCTAACAAAGTCTTCCACCTGTCTGGTACTGTGCTCATAATTTTTTCCACCTACTTCTTGGCAGTGCAGTGCAATAAATTTTGGATCCAGTCTCAGTATAGTCTGAAAAGTATTCCTCGTGAATGTAAATAGCCGTTATATTTACGCAATGACAGCGCATGTTATCTGTAATACTTACAGATAAAAATTCTTCCGTCCAAATTTTCAACATCACGTTGGGCTGTAAAAAAAGTATACACTTCTACAATTCGTCTTCAACATTTATTATTAAAACAAAATGCGTATCTTTGTTTATCGATTAGTCGATAAAAAGGATTCGAAAGAAATTGAAGTATCAACAATTAAACTAGTGGTAACCTAAAGATCAAGCATACATTTTGTCATTTACTACTATTTCCTTACTTTTGTCAAATTGAACGAAAGAAATATAGCGCATACTGTTAACGAATAAGTTATCCATCATTCGTATCAATCGATTCAACGGGAAGACATAATTTGGCCTTATCTATCTAAATCCATGCGGCTGATAAGAATGGTATATAATAATTATGGAAAACCATTGATAGATTTGTGACACGCGCCTTCAAGTGTTATAATTAAAATAATATATGCAGAATCGCGGGTAATATCGTGACGCTCTTCTAACGAGAAAAACAAGGGGGAAAAAGATGAATGAAGAAGGAGTAAGTTACAAAGAGCGAATAAGAGTTAGTATTATCGGCGTAGTATCGTACGTACGTACGGAAGACGCGCGCCAAGCGGTTGACTTTAAACAGGGGAAAGAAGAAGAGAATGAAAAGAGAATGAAAGGAGGAATGGAAAGAAGTAGGTCGTGTCGTGTTCGAAAGTAAATCTCGCTAGGCACGATCGATCGATTGTTCAGGGTCGTGGTGGTCGGTGGAAAATATGAAACGGAATACGTTTAAAAGAGAAGCAAAGTGCGTGTACTTACCTCCTCGAAAATACTGCCAACGTTCGCGGTGACCAATAAGACTGGAACGCCGTTACCCGCCATTCTTCAATGTGTCAAGTAAGGGAGAAAGTTCGAAGGAACCTCGATAAGACGGTAGTAAAGGAAGAAGGGTCCCGTGCTCGTGGAGGAAGACAGGTATCGGTCCCGCAATGATCAGGACAACGACGACAACGTAGAAAAGATAGAAGTCGGCGTGAAAAGGCTGTTGTCAAAGGGGTCGACACGATAAGACGAGTACACTGCACTGCGTCTAGAGTGCCGCAAGACACTGAACAGCACACCGACTTTTACAGAACTTGGTTTCCCGTCGACACGAGTAGCTAGGTAACCGAAGAAAAGTCACCCCCGGCCAGGAAGCGTTCGCGTGTTCGGTGGAATCAACCCCTGTGCCGAGGAGTGGCCACGGTTTCGCGCCGTGCACCGGTCGCATCAAACCTCGCACTGCAAATACACATTATTAATCGAATAACGCGAGGCTCGTTCGCGCACCAGAGAGAAAAGTTGTGTGTGCGGTAAATATATCCCTCTATCGGCCAGAGCGAAACCACGCCTACTGCAGACGTCAATAGGCAGTGCCGTGCACATCGAAAACATGAATGCCGCTGAATGGAGGCGTTTGGGCCCCGTAGACGCGACAACCTCTGCAGTTTTTCCAGAACGCTTCGCAATTATAATAATCATAATACTTTATTATTATAATAATTGCTATTTACTATACCTTACCATACTATTTACTATATTAACGATTGTATTCCATTTGGTATCTAATACATAATACAGATTTAATCATCTATAAATATATATGTAATAGAAACATTAGAGATTAGTTTTGAATACAACCGTAAAAGTTTTAAGTTTAAAGGATTCAGAGCAAGATTTAACGTATTTTACTGATCTTCACATTACTCTTTTGTGATTTTTACCACATTTTCGAGATAACGCGCTGCCCCTTCGTACCTATAACGTGAAAAAGTGGTCGGATCCCAGTCAAGGTTCCGGTTCTCGATCCCACGAATCCTTGCGAGATCCGGATTACAGATTACGAATCAAGTAACCGGTTCATTCGGATATTTCCTCAGGATTTGTCGGACGGAACGTCGCTCGACAGCTTTTTCCCTAGGTTCGAATATCATCATCGGTTCCATCGTTTAATAAAATTTTTTTACTAGCGGTGCAAGATTTTCATTGAAACCTTTTAGCAAAGTACGAGCAATTATAATTCAGTAGAAGCTAATCGATTCTGAGAGATGTTTACAAGGGGTTCGATTAAACAGGATTTTACGTGATCGATAAGTGTACAATCAACAATTTGGTTGCGGTTTCCTGCAATTGTTTACTCTCTACATTTGTCGAGTTATCGAGAGTTGCTAGACGCACCGTGATAATGAACGGTACGGAAGTTTAGTAGAGATAAGGATAGGGGCACCCGGTGCTGTGGAATCGTCACCGGAAACCTGTAATTTAATACCATAGCTAAAGGAAGAGTTTACTTTAATATCTTTTTCAAAGTCCCCGTTTCCATACAAGAAAAGAAGAAACTTACGAAAAAACTTATGAAAAAGTCTAATAAAGCGAACGTTCGAGCTCGCGTTGCTGGTTATCCCCCAACAAAAAGATAGAACATGAAATTATAAGAGGAATTTCAAAATATTCGAAAAAGCGAAGAAACAGTACCGTGCGAGCAACTCGGCACGCTCCTGGAGACGGTTGTTGGAAGCGATGTTCCAGCTGCGCATGAGAAGGGCGAAACGCACGCGCTCTTATGCTCCGTTTACGCTTACACCTTATTCCTCGTGACTTTTTCTTTTTGGCAAAACTTCAATCGTGCTCGGATGCACAGCTGGACGGGGCGGGTTTAGCGGCGAACGATGAACGGTAAACGACGGATCGAGGTACGATAGTTCAACGAAGCGTACGCGCGTTCGATCGTATGCATAAAACCGAGAAAAAGAGAGACGAACGGACATGTATACAAACATGAGAGAGCGCGAGCGTCGAGTTTAATTATCACGAACCCGTGTGCGGCGTTTCCCCAGCGATTATCATTCGATTCCGAAGTTAGAGCAAGCGGTTTGTAGCCGGCGGATCCTCGCAGCCACCACACGGTTCGATTTTCGTCCCATCGTTGTTACAGCGCTTTCGCATCGCGCGTTAACCTGTGCTAGTAGCAGGCTAGTGTGCGCGTCGCCCGTTTCGCTGAACTATCGCCGCCACCACCATCGAGCTGTCAGCCAGTTTACCTACCTCTTGTAAGCTGATACACCGTGAGCGCGCACTTTCCTCTTGCGAGACATTCACGCGTTTCGTTTGTCGTCCCGGACGTCCACGAAATTATCGCGTCTATTTTCATCGTGAGCCTTCGCTTCACGGTCCTTGCTCGAATCGACCGGTTATACCGATAACCTAAGCCCACGATGCTTTTGAAAATTTCGAGAGATTTTTTTTTCTCTCTCTCTCTCTCTCTCTCGTTCATTGTTTTGTAACGAGCAAATCGTAGAAATGTTGTGGTTAGACAAAACGGGGGGATAATCGATGGCACCGGTGTGGAGCGCCATTGCGCGTGGTCACGGGGAGAGAAAGATTAATCTGTTAACCCTTTCGCTACGGTGTACGATTATAGTCGGATGTTACTATATTCCCGTTTACTGTTGATTTTGACTTTGGTGTCCGACATTTAACCCTTTGACAATGTAATAAGATGATACATAAGATGCAATTTAAAGGAGGGATGTCGTATCGTTATCAAAACTTGTTTCATTTTTCACATCAGATTAAGAAAATACGTAATTTTAATTCTTTGTATATAATCAGTTTTATTAATTAAGTTACCTATGAAAGTTTAATATGTGAAACTTACACTTCTCTAACCGATTGGTTCGTACGAATCTCTGTCGTATTAACCATTTGCGCTCAAGAGGCGACTGTTAGTCGACAAATGATAGTTTCACAAATTTTCAAACTTTAGTTTGTTTCGTTAGTCAGACTCGGGGACGTTGAATAGCCATATATGTAAATTTTAGTATACGATTTAACCGAACTGAATGAAGTTTAATATAAGGAATTTTAGTAAATATTTTGCACTTGAAAATGTTTGAAATTGGTATTGTCAGACGGCTAACAGTAACCTCTCGAGTGCAAAGGGTTAAACCATGAAACGGTTAAAATATAGATTTATTAGGAACATGCTACCCAGAGTTCTATCGTTCGATCGATTATTTACTCTTCGTATACGAGAATTGCGAGAAATCGCTGTACTAGTTTCAAAAATTCTCGAATGCAAAGGGTCAATCAAGGGATGTCGCTTGTTGATATTTTTCAGCATCGCAAAGAATGTTCGTGTTACGGAGTGTAGTAGCGTTGTCGTTGATGGTGTTGGCGGCCTTCGCAAGCACCGAAAGCATCTTAATGACCGAGGTGTTCATTATTCCGATCAGACCTGAGACTTTCGACTGGAACGATGATGGTAAGAGGAGAAAAACGCTAATTCGCTAATATATAATTACGCTAATATGTAATTTAATGTTTTAAATAAAAACTGAGTGTTTTAATATATGTACGTATGAGCGATTCTAAATTTATCATTATACCATGATATAAGTTTGTATATAAAATAAGCTATCTAGCTCGTTTATGAACGAATAAATGAATAAATAAATAAATAAATAAATAAATTCGAAGAACGACATTGATCGCACCGTTTCCGTGTCTCAATCGTATCGTCCATCGGCATCGAAGAGATAACAATAATACTGTTGCGGCGCATAAATCGTGCTACTGGACGAGCATACGAAAATAACCCGCGAAAAAAGTAGGGCCAAGCAGAACGATGGTCGGTTTTCGGTCGTCACCCGTTAGCCCGATTCACTGGCTGGAATTAAAGCGTAATCGTGTGCGCGTCACTTGCAACGCGTCTCGAATAGCAATTAAATTCGTAGCCACGATCTTAAACAGCGACAAATGTCGCGTCGATCCTCAGCTGATCCACTGCCGCGTGTATCTTGCTGCTTTCTTGGTACTTTCTAGCGCGAGTATGGCGAACGACACGCGCGAAACCTCGTGCATTGCCGTTTTCTCTAGGGATAGAACCGTTTCGGTGACATACTTGTTTCAACCCTTTCGCTCCAAAGTTAACCCGTTAACCCTTTTGCTGTGAAGGGCGTATACAGGCTTGGTCGCGTGACTGGGACTGATTATACCTTGAAGGTGGTAAGGGATAAAAAGAAAAGTGTAGAGAGAAAAGTTGAATGGTACAATAATGTCTGGATTTCTACGATTTCATTTTCTATGTATATAAGTACAACGATGCACTCGAAAAGTGTAAACCTATTATTTTCTTAAATGGAAATAATTATGACGGAATTGTTATACATTTGTTAAAATAAAAATTTAGTTTCAATTTTAATTCCAGTTTCTGTTTGAGATCCAAAATTATGATATAGAAATTATGTATTATAATACTTCAACGTTTATGCATTTGAAATTAAGTTAAGATTGTAAACAGCTAACAATAACGTATGCAGTCGCTGAAAAAATCGTGAGGAAAGGGGATCGATCATTTTGCTATAAAGAGAATACAGATATTTACCGTGGAACGGAATTACTTTACCGGTCCCTTCTCAGAAACGGCGAAATCTCACTAACGAGTGATGATGATGAACGCGACACATGTGCGATTACTCGGAATCGAATTATTCAAAGGCTATCCGCTGGACAGCAAGAAGGACTTTGACCCACACGGATATTTCTGAATACGTAACGAGTCACCGTTTCTTCCTTTCAGCACGGTCCGACCAGTTTTCGTATCAGCCCTCGCTGTTAAACGCGCCTGATCTTCCCTCGTGGATCCATTACATATACAGCAAACGGGATCACCATGGTTTCCTGTACGGTGTCGCGCCAAAGGATCAGAAATACTTTCAGGTAAACCGTGGCGTCCACAAGGTGACCCATTTTAATCTATAAATACGGTTATCTCTTATACATAGGGCTGCCATCTGTAAAATCACTGATCTAGGACAGAGAACGTTAAAATGCTGGACTTTTTCGTCTGAAATCCCGACATCTTTTACTATTTCTTAGTTCGAGTGGGTACGATATTCCAGGACAAAAATTTCGGTAAATTTTAAAGAAAGATTGTAATTACCATCGAAAGAATAAAAGATAAAGTGAGGTTGTAGCAAATATATGTATATTTACGTATATAGATACATATGTCAAACCTTTGACAGTTATTAATAAAGAATCTTAGACGATCGATGGAGTATGATCGGAAAACTTGAATCGTTATAAAAATCCCCCCGGACATCTATCTTAAAAGGTAGAACAAATCAGGGAAAATTCGGATGAATGAGAGCCCTACTCCATATTATTGTTATTTATTTACATGTTTAACCCTCGCAATACGGATGGCTTAGGTGTTTGCAAAAACCACGGACTCATAGCTTGACCTCCCTTGTACAAATATTTTAAAATATGATTCTGTCATCATCATTGTTATTATTTTGTCATAGTTTTATTTATTATATTTCTAAATAACGACCAACATCCTTCGTTAGCTGAAATTTTACCGTTATACTCTCTTTCGGTATCTCTCATGAGTAAATGTTCCTGTTTCAAATAGCAATTGTTCTCTTGCATATGTTGAAAATTTGTCTACATAAAAATGTGAAATAAAACAGTTGTAGCAAGTATAACAAAACTAGCCTACATAACGTTCTCAAGTAAATTAAATAAATCTTTTCTTTTCGAAATTTCTTCTGGAAACGGTAACGAGTTCTATTTGAAGCACCTTTTAAGTATGATACAGTATAGGAGATAATTACATTTATAGACTAAAATAGGTCACTCTGCATAAACTAGCTAGTTTTTCTATGAAAAACGATCAGATCTGAGTTTAATCGCAGACAGTGTCACCTCCAGATATTGCAGGACCAGCTATCTCTATTCTATTATAATTTAATATAATCAAAAAATTTTCAAATGTTGATGATTACAATAACAAATGGACGATTGAGTATTAGCAAAACAAACATTTGTATCGTATATGCTTGTTATTTCAATACTTCAGATGCTTCACGAAGTTTATTTTCCTTGTTTTCTTTTGTTCAAAATTATTAATTATATCTGCTTGATTTGAATTAGCACTATTACATCCATTTATTTATTTTTTATTAAATACGCCCTGTTTGTCTGGTGCTAAAAGTGGTGCCGATCACGATTAGCATTACGAATGATTTTTCAGCTCGAGATCGTAGGCTTGAACAAACACACGTACGAAACCAGATACAAGGTCTTGGACATGAACGTCCTCGAGAAGGAAAATCTGACCAAGTACGAGGTCCAGTTGAAGATCGATAATCTGAACGTGGAGGATATGTTTGACCGCAACAGAACCGAGAGGCTGCTCGATATATTTAGGTTTGTCGATAAATCTCAAGGAAAGATCAACCTTGATACAGATTTCAATGCATTATGATACGTTCGATTAAGCTTTCCCTTTTTCTCCTCTGTTTTTTTTTTTTTTTTTTATTCGTAGAAAGGGGCTGTGGAAGGATGCGACCGATCTGTACGTGACCTTCTTGGCATCCGCCGTTGAGCTGGGTGCTCGTCTGCCTTTGAAGCCAACCGAGGGTGAAGGGTGAGTAGAGTTTCAGACACTCGTAAACTTGGCCCATGGAACGACTATTGTCTGTAGATAAACCGCGATAACTAGGAATTTTATTTCAAAATTTTGCTTTCTCAACGATCAGGTTTAACCCTTTGCATTCAATACACTTGTTTGCTGATTCTGATTCAAAGCATTCAGAGGAAATTCATGCGTAAAGAAATTTAATAAATATACATTTATTTCAATTAATATCAGAAATCTTCTCTCAACCGAATAAGTTATTAACGATAATCAGGGGCGGATTTAAGCTTTTGCCACCCTAAGCTATCATACTTTTCTTGTCTCCGTAATAAAAAGAAAAGATAAAGAAAGGAATCGAAAACGAATAAGATATTAGGTTTGAAAAGATTCTTTTATGAAAATTTATTAATCTTTTTAAAAAGAATTTTCCTCAAAATCACCACCCTCTAAAAGTTGTCACTCTAGGCTACAGTTTACTCAGCCTATTCCTAAATTCGTCACTATAATAAAGGATAATTAATGTCTATAAGAAATGTATTGCTCTGAGTCAGTAAGAGAGCAAGTTTGAGGACTGTTACTCTAATAGCGTCCAGATGCAAGGGATTAGATATTTGGTCCTGTGTAATTAGTGGGAAAACAAGAAATTAGCGCAAAACGGTCACCCGGTTCCGTTACCGTTGTCAACATTATGATAATCGCTCGACTCAATGAGATTCAGCGTGCTCGTTTCGATATCGCTGACGTATTAATCGTCCGATGAACGGAAAACAACGTTGTGACGCGCGTCCCACGCATCCTACGACATGTTTGAAATCAATAATTACCACCTCCTGTGCGTAGCATTGTACATCGTCGAACAAACATCATAGTAACTAACATATATTGGATTCCTTGATTGTAAACATTTTATCCGGGACTCATTCGATTACCGATACGCTACTTTAATCCTATATTTACAGCACGTGTCTCAGAAAAAATTGTACAGCCTAAGAAAAGGATAATAATAAAACCTGTTGAAATTCAGCGAAGTTCAGAAAACGTTACGGTAGAGAACCTCGTCTGTACGAACCGATTAATGCTGGCTGAACTTCAGATATACGAACTCGTAGGCGAGCCTCTATTATTCGAGCTACGTTCAAGCGTAACCACAATTATACGAATGCGCATTCTTACGTACACAATCATTTCTGTATCACGTTCGGCTGTTTAAATCCTTTATAATTCACGTTAAATACAGAATATGATAGAGAAACGAATTAATTGACCCCAGTAATCCAAACTAATACGAACAGTTAGAGAGGATAGTTAGCGAACCTCTAATGTCTGAACCACTCGGTTATTCGAATCAGTCTCGTTCCCCGGTATTCTCGAGGTTCTCCCTATACGCAAAAGATCTTGGAACTCCATTTCTTGTCGAATCTTCAAAAATGTTAATTATCACGATTAAAGCGAAGAGGGCAGGCATAGACGCAGAGGTTGTTATTCCTTGTGAAGGCAACGTTATTATACGTAATCTAAGCAGAATCTTGCTCGGCCGACCGCTTCGAAAACTGCGCTCGCGTCATTACAGATAGTCATCTGCGGAAGCGTTTTGAAAGACCATCCTCCCACTGATTATTCGTACCTCCAACAGGTTATTACGCAACCGTTTCGAATCGCAACCGGTCTCTGGTATCTTCGTTCGGTATCGATAACAATTTGTCCCCGAGGTCTTCGTTTTGCCTCGCCACAGTCGCGCCGAAGAAACTTACCGAACTCTCAAAAAATCGTGTGCATCGTCGTCGTTCGTTCCGTTGGCGGACTTTGAGAAAATCGACGTGGAATCGGTCGATGATTTCCGTGAATACTGCGCGTCACTATGCTGTCACCTGGCGCAATTTTCGCGTCAAGTCCAAATCATTTCGCATACGCTATCACGGATGAGTAACGGGTGTCGTTACTCGGTCAACCGGTGGTAATAAGCGTTTACTTCCGACTGGTCGATTTGTGCATTTCCTCTATCGTTTCGTGTTCATCGGATTTACGTTTCACCGGCGGTGTCCCCTCGCGTTTCCAGCAAACGTTCGCGCGTGATGGCGGTGTCTCCTCGAAACGGAGCGGGAACACGAAAGAAACGTTTGGCCATGGTTGTGCAAGGCGATATTGGGACGCGATCACGCGTAGGAGGACTTCCTCTGTTGCAAGATCCGTCGAAGAATCATCAGATCCTCGCGCTAACGTGTTACGAAATGCATTACACTGTGAACACTTTAACCTTAGAACACGAACGTTATTCTGACGTAAACATAACGTAAAATTCGCAACTCCCCCTAAACTTTTCTCTGTTTTGTAATCTTACGATATTGCAAACGTTAGGTTTTGATTTCGTCGTTAACGCTTACACGCTGTACGTCAGCTGATGAAATTTTTGAGTAAATGAAGCTTTTAATTTATTTTAATTTCTCGTTTAAGTTGTAAGTTAAAAGCTCGTTAATTAATAACGAAATAAAAGCTAATCGATCATTTAATCAACAAACTCTGCAATAAATATATCTTGCTGATAATTCGCCACGAATCAATGTTATTACCGTAAATAGCTTCGGTATCGGTATTATCGTTACTATTATCGAGAGTCGTAAAGGTTATGTGAACGCGTGTGTTCTAAAATTAAAGTCCCATATGACATGGGCAAACTCACGATCGCAGAAGAATCTAACTCGTGGTTGAAACCGCGCCGAACGGTTCAACGGCGCGTGTCCCCTTGATTTCTTCGAAATCACTCTCCTATACGTTTAATTAGTCACAACGCGTGACTTATCCTTCCCGCGTCACGGAACCGCCTGGGCCTCTCTCGTTAATTGCACGCGCGTAGCACAGTGCACTGGTTCACGGTATATTAAACGCGTGCGCGTGCTGTTGCATGATAAACGATGTAACGTGGCGATACACGAAGAGAGTGGGCCGCGAAACGGCGTAGATCAGTTGCCGCGAACTCGATGTGGAAAAGCTGCGGACGCGTTTAAGTAGTCTGGCAACGCGAGTGCGACATTGTCAGCGCGCTCGTCCGAGTTAACTGACTGAATAGCTTCCGCCTGGCCTACTGCTCTCCTCTATCTCTCGTGCCTCTCACAGCCTTAGAGACGTCGGGCCGCGTCGTCACAAGCGTCCCGCCGCCGCCGCAGCCGTCGCCGACGCGTTACGCGGCAATGCACCTCGGTGAAAGTTCGTCATTGACATCGTTTTCGTGTTCGAGGATTATGCAAATTGAACGCAATAAAGGAACCACTTGGTGGACCCCGCCGCTTCAGCGTGCCCGCGAATCGCGGCAGACGGGTTGCTTGTTGTGCGCATTTCACGCTGCGGCCATGATAACGGCATTTCGTTTGTTAACACGTTCCGTGCCGGACCATTTTTTGGACTTTCCGTTTAACACTATCCCTACCGACACTTCACGTATACCTATTCCTACCGCGACATTCCCACGTAAGACAGACTACAAATTTTTCTCAGCAACTAAACAATGAAGAAAGAAGTGAATATTGAAAAATGTATTATAGGTTTATTTGAGGGACTACAAATTTTTCTCAAAAAATAAACAATGAAAAAAGAAGTGAATATTGAAAAATGTATTACACGTATGTTTGAGAAAAAGTTTAAAGTTTAAAGGCGATTCAATTATGTTGTATATATGAAATTCTAATCGAAATTTTAAAAACGGTCATTTGACCGGTTGTGGTAGGAATAGTGTTAAATCGCGTGGGGCGTATACGACCCACACTTTTATAATTAAATGTTTTTGTTCTACTTACGCCTTGCATTTTTTCAATAGTACAAAACCATAATTAAGATTTTTTTTTAAATTCTTCATTTTACAATGAGAATACACAATCCAATGGCTTGAGCGGAAAATTCAGCGTCGGGCGTATACGCCTTACTTGTTAACTGGGTCACTTTTTCGTTGAGCATTTTGTTCACGCGCTGAATAAAAAATGGAATTGATTTGAATAGTCAGGTTTCCATCGAGCTGTCCGACGAGTTTGTGCCGATTTTGTGGATATAGTCGTGGGTATACTGTGACGATTTATGGTAGAATCGGATGCACAAAAGTAGCGCGAGATTGTTGAACGCTTTAACGCTTCTCGATGAAAGTGTAATAAGTGTAATTGGAAAGAACACGTTTCTGGTGCAAATGTAATAATGCGTTAAAGAGCAAAGAACTCTGAGTCTTCCTTGGATACGGAAGTCTCGTGACTTCGTTTTGTCCGTGACTATTTCTTTCGTTTCTTTCATTTGTAAGCTCTGAAAAAGTCCGCAGAAATTCAGGGATACTTTTCGAATCCTTCATTTTAACGTGTCATCGTTACTTAAGTTAAACGATTGTAGGCTTGGTAAAGAAAAAATAGAAATTTCGAAACGAAGTTTTGATGGAAGATCATAGTTACGTAAGAAATAAACGAATATAGATCACTTTCTTAGACGAAGTTCTATCATTTTCAGCTTTACGTTAACACATTTAAGAAACGGTTTTAAATGTCTGGAGCTTTTAATATTTTCCAATTTATTGTTTGACATGTTATGAGAATTTGCGATTCTTTTTTGCTACAAGTTGCCATAAGTTACGACGAACAGATTCATGTGCCTTTTCTGTGGCTGAACGATAACAGACTATGGACAAAAATTCAAATTCGTCTATAAAATAGGCTCTAGCGGATCTAGTAATAAGCGCAGGCGTTCACTTTCGGTGTGCTGCACTGCGATCGGTCGTGAAAGGAATCGTACGGTGACCTGGGTTTCCGGTATAATCTGGTGGGCGTAGCGTGGCCGATCTATCGATAATTCGATTAAATCGCCTGTTATTCCGAGTCATCGAAGAAGGCTTGGCAGCGTGTCGGTCTGGTGCGGTGTATTGAGTCACGATTCTAAAAATGCAGAAACACAATGCCAGTCTACCAGGCGAGGTTCTGCATAATCGAACGATATGACATACCTTGTACCGTAAAGGTATTTTCATGCGCGTTAGAAGAACTTTCGAAAATTTTTATTGTCTTATTAACCCTTTCGTTACGAGCGGTGACTATAGTCACCCAACGACTGATGCTCGCTACGTACGAGCGGTGACTATAGTCACCCCGTGAAATTTTGTGAACAGAGTATTATTGCATTATGCAATAATTTTTTAACCCTTTCCTTTCTACGACTGACTATAATTACACTCTGCGTAAGATTCCACGGTATTGAACGTACGACAGATAATTACAATTGTTCCATAAGTACACACTTTTGCCGTGGCAGCTTGTTCAGCGGGAATTGCTTGCCGAAAAATCCTCCCGTAGCGATAGGGTTAAAGTTGACCGACTGTCGTTGCAATCCGGTAAGAACGTGTGATGGAATTCCGTTTTCTCTATATCTATGCTAAAATCCTCGTTCGGATTTGTCGAACTGCTTGAATTCGCGACGCGTCGTACCTTGTGAACTTGTCATTAGTTATATAATTATTATAATTCGGAATCAGCAATTACGTCTGTGTTAAGTATAAAAAGTATCATAAATGGAAAGTATTCGATCGGTTTCATGAGTCACCGTGAATGCATGACGATGATTCTTTCGATGAATAAGAATAGCTGCAACCTTCCGATGAGAAATTTTTTTAGGTGAAAAATATGCTTGATTCATTTACCGGCTTTGTGAGCTATCTCTTTTTTTTTCTCGTTGCGAATAATCTTTTGATGAACGGTACTTCCGTTTAGTAGATGCGCCAATCGTTCGATGCGCTTGTGTAGAACTAGTCTGTTATAAATATCCTCATGAATTATGCATGGAGAAATTAACCGTAAAGTCGTCGTCAGGTGTTTATTTTAGTATGAAGGGAATCGATGAGTCTGATTGAACGGTGGTTGCAATATACCACGCAAAAAGTTTCTGATTCGATCGTATTGTGGATGTCATCAGGGAAATTTCGAGGGAATCTTTCTGATTGTACGTGGCGGAAGAACGATGACTCGTACGACTAGCTATTCGGAACAATTAGTGTATCTTCCCTTTCCTGACACACCGACGATGATTCTTCCCGATTACGAAATCAACGAATGACAGTGGCATCTTGTCGTTGCTAGGAATTCTTCGTTGCTTTCTCACCAATAGACGTTCATCAGAGTCACGACATCGGCATTTTTACGTGAATGAGCTGCATTTGGGGTTCCTGGAAATTTAGAGACGTCAGGTAGCCGAGAAATTCATGTCATCGTTTACGCTTTTCATTCAAAGTGCAATAAAATCATGGTAAAACATCGTATGTCAAAGGATCTATCAGACATCCTGCTTCTACTGATAAATGCATACAAACATACCTAACTAGAACGAACATTATAACATTTTTGTTAGAACTTTACCACGCGTTGCTTCATGAAATGCTTCACTTAGGTTTAAAAACGAGTTTTCTAATTTACATATGGAGCCCAACAATTGTTTGTTTCTCAACGATAGGTATTTTACCTACTAGTCGTGTAACATTTTTCCTTGTTCTCGACTACTTTTCGTCGCTTTTTCTCTAATTGCTTTATAACAATTTGAATAAAAAGAAACCTCCGTTGATACCTATCATTCGCGTGCAACCGACGGAAGCGTTTGCGTAGATCTAATACAAAACACAACAGCTTTCTTTACCACGCAATACCGTTCGGTTGCTTACGGAAGAACCTCTCGTTTCTCGTATAGGTTTTCCGTAAATAAGGAACGCTAATTTTAGAGTTCGCAGAGCGGTGATTACCGTGAAAAACGCGTCTCGGGAAGCAAACGTTGGTCGATCACGATAGGTAAATGGAAATTACGTTCCGTGGCTCGTGCGGGACTGTCCCCGACTTTCGACCGAGATAACGGAAAGAGTGATGCAGAAGCAGGAAAGTCGTGAGACAACGTTGAACGTTAGACATCGACGTGCCGTGGGGCACGTATCGAAGCACGGACGTCGTTCTCTTGTGAAAATTCGGGAAATGATTACCATTCGACCGGAACATGGCTAGATCCAGGGCCGTGTTAACATGCGGGCACGACTGGTCGATTGTCCAAGACCCCACGAAGCAGGAATTAGTTTGCAAATGAGAATGAGAACGAATTCAGTACTTATGTATTTTGGAGAGTAACGTCGTTTTCTTACATTAAATTCAAACACATAAATTTTTAACAAGTTTTTATTTCTAATCAAGGGTGTAATCACCCTTATTATCAACAACCTTTTATCGTCTAGTGTACAAATTTTCAATACCGGATCGATAAAAATCAATTGGTTTTTGAGCAAAATATCTAGAGATGGAATGACAGAAATGTCATTAGTTTCCGGTCCCCCTAATACATCATATTGCTCCGAAAGATGCATTTCATTTCGAAACGATTTAATGCTTTACATTGCCGTTCGTGCTGAACCGAGAGCCAAGCAAAGAAAAGTCTGGGCATTTTTGGACGATGAATTTTGTGTTGAATCAAAGAAGTTAGAATCGTGTTTTCAGCGATTAACGTATATTTCAAGCGTGTCGAATTAGCAGAACTTTATCGTAATTGCATCAACATCCGCAGCCTGTTTATCATTAGGATAGTGATTCAGTGATTCGGTTCCGATGAAAAGGCTGATCGTACGAGAAGAGAACACGTGCGTATTACGTATACTCTGTCTCGGGAAAATGTAGCGTGAACGTGCATTATCGTGTTAAGCATTGACGCGTTTGATGCCGCCGCGCAATTTCTCTGGTCGGGGTGAAGTAAAAGGCTAACGGAGAAAAAATCGGTAACCTTGTTGTTTCGACAACGTAAACGTTTCAGCTTTTCGAACCTACTAAACGAACTTTATTATTCACCGCTCGACTGATTTTACGATCACGCTGTATTTCTCGCCGAACTATACACAGTCGATCGCATAGGTATTCGTCCATTTACCGCATTCGGTATAGTATACAGTAGCAGCCAAAAGTTTAAGACAAGGGGACAGTGTAGGACATAGTTTTACGGTCTGCAAATATTGTCTGTATTCTGTAGTATTTTTATTGTTATTATTGGTAGGACACTATTTATCGATTAGCACAGAATGCAAATTTTCTGTATCATGCTATTCCTTATAAATTAGTTGCTTTGATTTCATTGACTCTTTGATCTTAAATTACTGTATAAGTAAAGGAGAAAAAATACACAGCTACATAAAACATAAATGAAAAATATAACAGTTAATCTTTATTAATGCGGAACAAGTTAATATTTCTAGAAATCGTTGACCGTTATTGCGTACATATAGGAAAATTCTATTTTAATGATTTTAGTAGAGCAAAAGAGGAGACTCAGGTGTGAATAAATAAATGTGAAGTGATTAGAATATTAATAAATGTATATTTAAAACAATTTAACAGTAACAATTTAAACGACTGTACAACTTAGAAACTTCAACGTTCAGAATCACACTTTCTACGTTCACAGTCGAAACCTTTCTTCTACGTTAGTCAAACACTTTCTGCCCCGAGTTCGCATTTACCCCGTCATATATTCTTCCAAACACTCGTTTCCTTTCATTCTAATTGTCAACCTTTCTCACTCGATGCATTCGGTCACGATCACCCAGAATTTCTCAGTCGCGACGTTTTCTCAACTGCTCATCTTTCACGCCTTAGAAACATTCGAGTCCAAACATTCTGCGTTCGCACGACAATCGCCCAACTCAAGTACTCTTCATACTTTCCGGTACTCGCATCCACTCGATCGCATTCCTACATACATGTATGTTTGTTTATTACACAGCCCAATTGCGATATGTGGACCAACACTTATGCATCCAACCGTACGTATACGTTAACTTTCTTGTTTACAGAGTCGTCATAAGGCTGGGAAGCTCGATGCCGTTCTCGCAAGAGCTGAACGTGTTGCTGGAAGAGATGAAACCTCTAAAGAAATTGTCGACCTGCTCCTTCAAACGCACTACCGTCGAGAGGCTGTTCAGGGAGGCGAAATTCACGTTGGACTGGTGCTCGTTCAGACTGGTGAGCTTTGTTTACCGTGGTTGAGCAACTCGCATGACGCGCCAGGCACTCACGAGGAGACGGTCGTCGCCAGTCCCAGGTCGAGCAGGAGCAGCAGAGCCTGCAGCATGAGAGCGCGAGACGAGGACCGAGCATGAACGTGCTTGGTGGTTTACCAGCCTCCTCTGGTATTTCCGAGCACACGGAATGGCGTTGGGCCAGGTCGACCAAAGCCAGCGTTCCCACCAGGAGCTACTTCAAGGAAATCGCCACGACGATCTTCGTGCCTACGACCCTGCTTCTGGTCCTGGCCGCTTTACTGAGCACCGTGCTGTGCCTCCATCATGAAAAGATGTAAGTATGTACGGTCTACGTTGGGCAATGTCGATTGTGATTATAATATATATATAAGGTATGCACGGTAGAACGTTGGCTATCCGAATTCTGGTTAGCCGAATGATCGATTATTCGAATACGATAAACTGGGTCATGCGCGTGCGGTTACAGTAACGGACATAAGTTTAAGGCGAGAAATAACATTGTAGATCCATGAAATTGCAAATATTGTCTATACGCCAGTTTTAATCGTCAGTAAGATAGAATTCTGCTTATTAATAAACACAAAGTACAAATTTTGTTTATTGTACTATTCCTTGTAAATTAATTAGTATATTCCCCCTGATTCTCTAAACTGAAACTTTTCTCCACTACTGTACCGTAAACGTTTGTATCTAAAAACGTTTAATTTATTTGTATACTGCGTTTTTCTTATTACATACGTATCCTTTCACGTGAAAAAATTACGCAACAGAAATTTGAATCAATTAGGGAAAATAGTAGGAGTTCTTACAAATTGGAAGAAGTTAAGCTTATTGACGGTAGGATAGGTCACAGTCCAATTAGCTTCAGTTTGATAGAGTAAATAGGCATTTATAGGCGTCATAAATCATTTATCCTTGTATCTTTCCTCCTTCGCTATTTTAACAAAGATTATTCATTCCTTGTCGTGTCATCGACACCGGCAAACATTCAGAAGGTACACGTGTGCCACGCCAGCATCATCTCTTGGTGTTTACCACATAAAACTTTAGAAACGATAACGCTGTGCTTCCGGCACGAGGGAAAGGTAGGCCACGAAACTTGTTGGGAAAGTGCATTAGAGAACGTCGACCGAAATATTTGTCATTCTGTACGAAGCACGTGCTCGAGGAATAAATTCTGACGTATAGCTTATGCAAGCAACGAGCACAAGTGGTAGGGGCGTTAAGAGCGGTCAGAGAGGGGCCGCTACTACGACTGGTTTCATTCATAAACAGCTACGATATCTGGTCAAGCAGTGACGTACCGGACGGTACGATCGAAAATACGATCATGATGAATCGTATACTCGATAAGCGCACACCTCGCTTGTTACATTATGGTAAGTAAAATTCTCGATACCGAATCCAGCGACCAGAGACGTTTCTGACGGGGGTGCAAAAGGTGCCCTAGCAATTGGACGGCCAAATTCGGGGGTGGCCGCAGATTTTGTTCGTTATATAATACAATTTTAACGAATACGAGTAATAATCAAAGCTTTTTCCAACGTTTATTAACCTTCTTAGACGAATAGAATTCAATCAATTTTTTTATAGACTTCATTGCATTTAACGCTAATAATTCTCTTTTTTATGTTATAAATTTGTTAAGGAAATTGATGAAATGATGAAAGCATTTGTATTTCAGTTACTTCAAAACGATGTAACGAGTTAGGATACATTCCTAACTTGAAACTCGAACGCTTTCCGGACAATATTAATTTAAAGTAATGAATTTCGTCGGTACGCGATCAATATGTATTATTGCCGAGTTCCTTAATTATTTATCAATATTGATGCTTGGATCGCAAAGGTCATAATTTTTGTACTCAACATCAACCCTTCAATACCAACGGTGTGCAATCAATAATGTTTTCAATATTTTTCGGCGTATACACTTTTTGGTATTCCAATGCTATTGTTCATGCTCCTTAAGAATGTTTGCCATTAATGCAGATGCAGGGACCTCTGCTCTCCTTTCGTGAAGATCTTCGCATTTCATTTCAAACTTAAAATCAAAACTACCAAAAAGAACACCGAAATATAGATGGATGTTAATATAATTGATACAATAAATAAGGTGGATTCATGTGTATAAACCAGCGTAACGAGATGCTAAGATCCTAAGCAGAAACAAATAAGCGATCTTCCCTTTGAACGTGCACGTGTATATATTAGTGACGGTTATAAATAGAGAAGAGGTTCAGTACATTGTGACGTGTGTGCCTTGGCGTACGTCGATTAACGTAGGGTTCACTTATCGTTGAAAAACTTTAATAACAGGTATCGTTGCTTCAACGAGCCTCCGATGTACGAACCACAGAATCATCCAGATTAAGAAGAACGCACGTACACGTATGATTACAAAAAGTATTTGCACAGATCTGTATTTATTTTATTAGGTGTGCAAATTCGGTGCCTTCTTCGTACCGAACCCACCTTCCTAACTGTTGAATTTTTCCTAACTAAGGTAAACGTTGCGATAAGCATTGGTGGGTAACACCTGGCTGCAATGCAAGCCCTTGTTTAGCTTTTTCAAACGTTTTTCAAAAGTTTTCTTAAAATTTCTTGCCCGTCCTGAACGTGCTTGTCCGATAGATTAAAATCTACGTTTCGAAATCTTTGAAATCACTTTTTGCACGTTTTATACGTCACAGCGTCATCACCAAAAGCGGAACAAACCATTTCTTTAGGTTCAGAAGCATTTTTCTTCGGTTCAAAAGCAAAAAGAATGCAGTGTCTCAAATACTCCTTGTGAACGCCAAGTTGTTTACAGTTATTAGGTGAAATTATGCCGAGTTGTCATGATTATTTTAATGTCCCTTAGAGTATAATGCTACAACTTTCAAATCACCATAAGGCAGGAAAGGTATTTTAATTTGAATGGAAGTTACCAAGGGTTAAATGCAAAGACACCGAATTAATTTGCACACCTAATAGTACTCGTGTACTCATTAATCGGGCTTGCGTATAGGGTAAAGGTTCCTAATGAGGTCTATGTTCTTAATATGACCACTGGTCTAGTAAAGTAAGCACTAAAATTTATCCCTTTTGTATTGAATTGGTACTTCAATATGTGCAGAAAGACGTATTGCAGTTACAGTGCGTTATGTGATCAAAAATTAGCGAAGCAGGAGTATTTTAGCGAACTCCACTAATTGTTAGCGTATGTACTAAGAAAGTTACCTACGAAGGCTTGCCTTACCTTATCTTGCTTGTGCAATAGCGTTCCGATTTGCGTTTCGTTCCATTTCAACGCACAGAAGTCGATGATTGCAAAGAATTTTTCCAGTACCGTAAAGAACCTCGAGAAGAGAACGCTCTGATTGAATTCCCGTGCGAAAGTTCTGGCAACTCTTTCGTTGTATAGAATAATAGTACGGTCGAAATAGTAGAAATAATAATCAATCGATTATCTATCCGCTTATAGAGCTACGAGTTATCTCCGTTAATTCGTGTGCAATTGAAAAATACACTAAAATGAATTCTGTTAGATAGAGAATAATGCTGAATATGTATACATAATTTGCTTCATTTTACTCGTTCTACCTGTTTCTCAGTTTTCACTCGTGTCGTACATAGCGATAGGATCAATACCTATACTGTACGATGCTCGCGTCCGACATATGTGCTAGAAAATACTTAAAAGATTCTTATATACCGCATAATTGAATCTGTCTTGAGAAACACTGTGATAAAAAATTTGTACTTAGCATTCCCTATACTGTAACAAATTAAACACTTTATTTCTCGTTAAATATCACAAATATAAAAGATTGACATACTCTATTATATCTATTATGAAACACGGTAAAACTTTTCCAACTTCGTTCTATTTTGTGCGCTTACATATTTAGGAAACAAAAGCTGTTTCGTAACACTCTGAATTTCTATGGCTACTCAACGCCTAATAGAATGATGTACTGTATATAGGTAAGTAACCGTATAAGAGAGAGAAAATAGTAGAGAGAAATAGATCGTTCCTTACACAGCACAAAACCACGTTCACGTCTTTGACGCAACGAAATTACTCGTTAAGTCGACCCCTATCGACCAGGAAGTCCTCGATTCGGCTTCTTGCTAATTAGTCGCGCGCGTTTAGCGACGCGCCAACTGTATTTCCGGATCGGAATTGCACACGCATAATAGGCGAAATTTAATGTCATAAAGACAGCACGAAATGACAGAGACCTATTCATAGCCGGACGACCCTGATGATCGTCACTTCAACGATTATTCGCGCTTCTTGCTGAGATTGCACTCCGCCTATGACCTTTCTCTGGCTGAATTTAGGCTTCCTCGTGTTTGTTAGGCTTCTTTACTTGTCCGGCATTCCTCGCAAGTTACATCGAAAGGGATGTTGCCATAAATTCTTTTAACGAGCTTTATATACTCTTGTTCATAAATCATCGGACATTTAAGACACACAGTGCCAAAGAAAGTTTATGTCTGAACTACAGAATGAAGCTATCGCTTACCAATTATTTCTGTTACAGAGGAGATTAAACATATTCTCATTTTAACACTATTCCTATCGACACTTTACGTATACCTATTCCTATCGCGACATTCCCACGTAAGACAGACTACAAATTTTTCTCAGAAACTGAACAATGAAAAAAGAAGTGAATATTGAAAAATGTATTATAGATTTATTTGAGGAAAAGTCTAAAATTTAAAGACGGTTCAATTACGTTGTATGTGTGAAATTCTAATCGAAATTTTAAGAAACGATCATTTGACCGGTCGTGATAGGAATAGTGTTAAAGTCGTGCGGAAGGCCAAAACGTCGTAAGCATTTTATTTAAAGTTGATTAATATTCGGTAACTTACGGACGGGGGTGTAGGTGTCATCCTTTAAGCGTGCAAACGAGAGAATTAAGTTTGGGTAAAAAATTGCCTCAAGTAGTAATCTGATAAAAGAGTAATTACGTTTTAACACATTAAGGACCGCAAAGAAATCTGTATGACATACGCCTGGGACTGCACATTTTTGGGCAAACTTGTACGACCCAAAATCATCATAACTTTGTTATTTATGAAGCAATTTTTGCGAAACTTAAATACGCAAAGTAGGATACAATGTATCAAAGTAGGTAATGTCTAAAGACAGCGTGTAGAGAACATGGGTTATTTCGTGATCCATCCGTAAGACAGAATACGAAATACGAGAAAACTTGTGAGTGGTCCTTAATATGTTAAGCTGCTCTTTATGTGTTGTTTGCCATTTTATTACACTGTGAAAGGGTTAATGTCGTTTCTTTCTGTTGCCCAAACGTTAAATGAGTGTTTCCTATTTTTCTTTGACATTATGTCGGTTCGAATAGAAGCGAGCAATAAGTGGTGACTTTTTCAAAAAGCATGGAACATCAACAAAACCTTTCCTCGATGATGCTTCAGCGTAGACGCAAAAGCTATAGAATTGTTTACCGATTCAACGGTTCGGCTGTCGCTACCAGCTTTGTTTACAATTACCCGCATCGTTCCGATGAGAAGAGTAATTGTATTTCTTGGAATTGGTGGCAATATAGCTTGTAAACGTGACTGCTTTTCTCGGAAACGAAACAACAGCTAGTGCCAGGTACGTTTCCTTTAAACGTACTCGGGATTTACGTTGCTATCTGAGAACTATTGTTGTCGTGCCTTTTGGTCAACAACAGGGCTTTGCGTATAGCAGATGGAAATAAAAGTTTACTCGTAAAATACGATTTAAAATAGCAGCGCAACCTGAAATACAATTTCTTGCTTAAAATGGTAGGCGCTTTGCCTATTTTTGGTTAAAATTAATTGTTAACTTTATACGTGTTTATATACGATTGTATGATTAACTCGCACAGGATTGACCTGATATGATATTACGATTAAGTAAACTATGGAAATTATTGAAATTAATTTCTTTGGTAATTTCGAATATAATTCTATACAATTTTTGAAAATGGATATCCAACAATGGAAGAGTTGATTTGGAATTGACATTAACGCAATAACTATTAGGTATAAGTGTTCTACAGATAATAACTTTTATATGATAGTAAAAAATGTCTACATTTTTTATTTTATGTTCGAATATAAATTAGACAGTTATTGGCTGTAACATAATTCTTATATTTTCAATTATTTCAGCACTTTTCTCGACCATTACTTTAATTTTTATTTTAATTTACAATCTTATTGTAATATTCCAGCAAGCCAATCTAGCGTAGTTTGAACGATTAGTGTACAAATGAATGAAGTTTTAAAAAGGCTGGTTTATAAAATTAAAAAGAACTGATCTATCAAAGATTGGTCTATACAATGAAAAGATATATTGTTCGTTTTAAGTTTTCCTTGGGATACGAGTAATCATTCGTCAGATTGAATAAATATTTGGAAAGGGAGAAAAAACAGAGCAAAATGTGTAGTATCTGAACGTCATACGTTCCCATTCATAGCGATGTGATTATAATTGCAACAACGATCAACTTGTCGCCAAATAACGTGTTGGTATTCAAGGGTGTCGCAGCTCGTGATCTCGCACGATCAAAGTATGCGTGTAATTGCCATCAGGCTACGGATAATACGGGTTACGCGAAAACAGGAATAGGACACGATGTACGTCATCGCCGACATGACTCATGAAAAGGAAAAAATTTAACGATAATGCGTGGAATTTGCTTAAACAAATGTCAGATCTAGGTTTTCTTGATCTAGGCATGATTTGCGAAAGATTTATCATTTCATTTTCAGCGTCCCACATCCTTTCTTTTAACATGGTCACTTTCATTTTTGTCCATACTTTCTTTCTTTAGGAACGATCCCGAGTCCGAAGAGTATTTCTACGAGTTGTTTAATGTTTTTCTCGACGAAAACCGCGAGATCAGGTATAGCAACGATTTGAGATTTAATTGGGAACTGTATGTGTGTATTACTAATGGCGATAAAATGTTGGTGAAGCTTGAAATAACGTTAACTGAACGTACCGCTAACGATCCCGCTAGCCATTTCTGTTGATGCCACATTTTCGAAATGCATGTTTCAAGCCTTTCCACCAACATGTTATCAAATCGATACCAGATTGGAATGCCAAGCTTTGATGCCACATTGGCAGCATAAACGCAGAAAGGCTTGTATCAATGTTTCGATTAAAAACTAAAACTATAATAAAATTAAATTAAACCTTGTGGCACAAGCGACACCAAATCATTTTAAAAAAGCTTGGCGATAATAACCAGGTTTCGCCTGTTTTTGGTATTAATTTAAGCCAAGGCTATAACAGATTTACCGTTATAACCGATGCGAAATGACATTATGGATTGAATGCGACTTCGATGCCAGGTTGAAGTCACATCCTGGCACCGAATAGTTACTTGAGAATGATCTGCATTAACAATTTTAAGTCATTAAATATAGCGTTAACAAATACATTTGCCGTGACTAACGTAGACTTTCGTCAAGTGCACTAAGGTAGGCCCGTTACGTTTCCATTAGTTTCACAATTTTCAATATCCAGCGAATGTGTTAAACGCTTATCTGAACGCGTGATACGTAATACCAGAACACGTTACAAAGCTGTTCGATCCTGAAATTAAGTTTTTTTCTATCTGTTCCTCAGCGAGAAAAGAGAAACCTCGATAGGGGAAGGGGTTAGCAACAGCAACATTCAAATGGTTCAATATGCTGCCACTGAAAGGGGTACTTTGAAATCGCTGTCAACTCAGCCTTCTAGTCCTAACGATTCTTTGCTTCGAAGTCCCAGGTACGTTTCATTGGATCTCTGTGGATGAAAAAACTGGGTCGATTTCGTCTGCAATGAATCCTATTTATTCTCAAAGTCTTTTGGAAATTTTCTTTTCTCTTTACGCCAAGCCTTACAATGCTTAACTTAAGTACTGAGGGTATATTAAAATAGAGACTTGTAAAGATCCCAAAACTTTTGCAGATTTTTTGAAAGCTTAAAATAGTAACGAAAATACTCGCGAACAAAATGGACCCCAAATACCATATGTGCCTATGGAGAATTAGTATAAAGTAAAAAAGTATAACGGGGTTCGATTCTTTCACAAATATCGTCAGTTACGTATAAATCCGATATTTTGAAGCATTATATTTTTTCAGAGTTTCTAACGAACGCTGCAATCCATACATTCGACCAAATCCACCACCGTATACGGGACCAAGCAATCTGTACGTTTCAAACATCTACTTCCGTTTTTTCAAATATTTTTCTATTAATCCATGTTTTGCTCATTAATATTAACGAATTGTACAATTTCTTAGAATTGGTATGCGAGCGGATTTCTGACTACACGAGGAGCCAGCAAAAACGTGGTTTTGTTGAAGTAATAACGTTCTGTTATCGTAACTACGAGAAAAATCGCAAAATCATCGCAACTGGCTCCGTATTGTCTGCTGTTTCGTAATTCGCCATCAATAATGCGTACTTTTAATAATTTTTAGAGTTCGTGTGCATTTGATGAAAATGTGTTGTATATTATATAGAAGTACTGTAGGAAAGTATGTTTAACAATACAAAGCGATCTCATAATTAGCGTAGTAAATTAGCATTCTCTGTGAGAAAGTAGATTGTATGTTAGTCAATACTTATATTCACTACTTCATTTTAAATACAAATTTAAGCTAGTCATTTTAAGTACAATTATTAAAAATCGCTTTATAAACGAAATATTTTATTATTTAATTGACAACCTTTGTAATAATTCTAGTTATCCCATCCCAAGCTCCAAATTTGATTAAAAAAATTATTAAATCATTATTTGTAAAATACATATTAAAAAAGCGACATGAAATAACAAAAACTACTAGGATTTGTGAAATAATGAAAAATTTTGTCGCTACTGCCTTTAAATTTACATTTCCCCTGACACTCTGATACGAAACTTTGATATCGATCATTAACTTAAAATAAAACGAAAACGAGAACTATTTCATGTGGTCAGTATAAATAGATATTCTACGTTTCTTCATTTTTTTAAATATTTAAATAAATATTGTAAAGTGTATAGTAATATAAATTATGCGTTATACTTATATTTCGTTAACTTAATATCTTTAGCAGCTTGAAAATAAACTTTAAAAATTGAAACTAGCTTGAAAAATGTATATGCATCATTACATGCTATTAATTGTGAATGTGCTGAAACAGAAAAGTATGTCATATTAATTCAATGGATTTTAAATTGTATTATACTTTGAAGTTAAATGTGAAATTGAAATGATATAGTTTGTATTTTATTACATAAAAAATATTCATATGTATAAAAATACATCTATTCTGACTCATTTGAACTTGAGAATATAGTTTCATACATCTTGACGTTTGTTAAGATACTAACCTTTTTAGTAATCGCGCGTGCGCAATATTGAATCATGCCTCTACACAAATTTTTTAACCGTTGGTTCTGTCAAGGAGTCTTGACTGTGTGTTAGAGTAGAAGTTTTTAATAACGGATAATTAATTTGTGTGGTGAAACTTGTACGTGAAGTGAAATTACCGTAACAGTGATCCTTATAATTTTTGAAGCGATGGCTGGCATTGTACCATTGTCTGGTAGATCTGGCAGAAAACAATGGACACTACATGGTAACACGGCAATTTCACTTTCAACCATTCCGTACAGATTTATGGTTTCCATTTCTTTTGCGAATCAATGATACTATATGCCAATTAAATAAAATTACAGTACTTTTATAATCACGGTAAATATTAAATTGTTCACACGATTTTTAGTGAAATGTCAATCGAATGCTTTGTTATTCTTCAAAAACGAATGCTTAACATTTGAGAAACTGATATAAACAATGATTAATAATATGACGTTTATGTAGTATGGTAGCAAAATATTAAATTATGTTGGAACAAATTAGTAAAACACGATTGATCTATTTTTGATATAAATAACAAAAACATTTTATTTAAATAATCAAGAGACAGAAAATGATTTTAAATATGGAAATTTTATAATTCTAGATGGACCAAGAGGATCTCTCAGAAGATTACGGTCTCAGCTAGCTGAAGATGGTTGTCTGGAATCTCAAGTAGTTTTAGCTAAACGACTATTGGAAGAAAGATGTGGTAGCAATGCAAATTCTCATTTGTATTTAAGTCAGTACATTATAACATGTATTCTTTTATGATGTGTTACTTGTGAATTTAGACCTAGATGTTGATAAAGAAGAAAATGCAAAATTGGGTGTATATTGGCTCACAAAAGCTTCAGAACAAGGAAATTTAGAAGCAACAGATATGCTTAGAAAATGTTTAGCTACTGGTCGTGGTATTACAGAACATAATTATTATGATGTAAAAAGTTGTCTTGACATGACTCAAGATGAAAAGTTAGCCAGAAGAGCAGCAAGGGAAATGTTTACAAGGTATAAACACTTAAGTGATATAAATAAGAAAGTATGTGCATATTTATAGTTTATCTATTATTATATAGTTTATCAAATGGTGAAGACTTTATTACAACAGAGCAATTACAAAGACGTATGAGAGATGTAGCATCAAATTTATCCAATGCTAGTTGTTCTCACGCTAACAATGTGTTGGACAGTAATTCACAGAAAGATATAAATGACATTTCAACTGATAATTTCCCAAAAAATGGGCTTCCTGAAGATTGTGTGAGAGATTGTACTGTTAAAAGGGATAAAAATAAAGAAAATGATGCCCATGGTGAGAGAATATTTACTATTTATGGTATCTTATATTTTCTAGAAAATATTTAGGTATGAGATTATTTTTTAGATTGGATGGACCATCAAGGAGAGAAACTTACAGAAGCAGCTCTTGTTTCTGCTGCTGCAAGTTATGCTCGTGGTATGCTTCCAATAGTTTCACATGCTCTGTGTATGGTAGATCCATCTCAAATGGCATTGGATACCATACCATTATTACAAAGGCCTTTCATTTATCCCCTTGCATCCTTGAAACGTTTATATGTTTGGCTGATAGAAACATTAGGGCAAAGAGGAATGTCAATTAAAAAAATTCTTTTTACGTCGAATATTCATATACTGTTACTACTTTTACTGTATTCATTACTTGGTACAGAAAGCCTTATACTTTTTATACCAATGGCTCTATACTATTTGTCTTTTGTTGTGATGGTTATCGCTACTTTTCAAATGTTACAACGAAAACGCGAATTCAATCATTTTCGCGTTTGGTCAGGTTTGTTCCTTAACTATTCGGGCGGTAATTTAAACCCTGAAGAAGCAGAATACCAATTCTGTTGTAATAATCTTAAGCCTTATGGTCATTTTTTCCTTGCCTTACTTTTAAATCTAATGATTTATCCTATTATAGCTCATCAGTGGACACCTCAGTCAGAATTCACTATCATAGCGGTTGCGTTAACGTTGATAACGCTATTGAATTTTATGTGGAAAGATTCGTCTAAAGTTCCAGATTTTTTAGCTCTCTTCAGTTTCGGTGTTCATGTTTTAGCAAAGTATCCATACGAAACTGATATTGTAGTTGCTCAAGGGTGGAGATTTTTAGACATAAGAGTTCCAACATTTGCTTCATACGTTGTCGGCAATGGTATCGAATTTTGTTTAAACTTTCGTGCAGTTTTTTATCTCTTAATTCCAGCAGTTTTTGGAAAAATGGCAGCGCGTGATAATTGGCGGGGAACTTATCAAACTTTGATACCTCATTGTGTTACTTTAAGTTGGTGGCAAATAGCGATCTTTAGTTCTCAGGGTGCAACATGGTATGGTTTAATTAGGGGTGCTCTTGCATTAGTTGGTATGGTTCTCTTTCTACCTCTTGCTGGATTGGCATCTATTATTTTGCCAATCATTGCTGCTGCTAAGTATTTATCAGAAAGCGATTTGGCAATGAGAATAATTGTAACTACTTTATTGGGAGGAATGCCATTTCTTGCCTCCTGGTATTTACGGAAAACTCGAACTCCCAAATTTAATTGGATTATTACCGTTATACAGGTAAATATCTCAACAAAAGGATTACAATATTTAAAACTGTTATTTATTATATAAATTTTATAGTTGGCTATGGGAATCAGTGCTGGTATGTTTTTATCATGGCCAATGATAATGGAATACAAACAAGAACCTGATACGTATGAAAGTGTTTCAACACTTTCATGGGAACAATATCAAAATCATTGTCATCAACCAGCATGGGAAGAGTTGTCATCTAAGGCACAGGTACAAATTCAGTGTGCTAATTTGGATGGAATATTAATTTCATGGGAAGGTTACGTTACAAATGTGAAATTAAAATCAATAAAAAATAACATTGCTGCAATATTGAACAAATTACCTGATAGCATCAGGAATGTACTTAATTGTATGTATGGGGAATCATACTTAAATAGTTGTGATTCAGATCACGAACTACGACAGAAAAATTGTAAGCATTTTGCAGACATTCAAAGACGAAAAAACAAATGTCATTTTCCTGCTTGGAATCAGTATGAATTTGAAATTTCGGTTAAAATGAAGAGTGGTATGTGGGGAAACAATGCCGAAATTTTATTGATCGCTGATCATTCTTTCAGCAATTTTAGTTTAAATATATATCCAGGGGATAAAATTTGGTTTTCCGGAACATTTTTGAATAATTATTTAGAGGGTGAGTCATTACTCGGTGGTTCCGACCCACACATTGAATTGGAAGAGATCGGTTGTCTCGCTTGTCACTCTATTGATTTAAAATCATATAAACGTTATAAATATCATATATCGTTTAGTACGATTTTAAGTGACCTTTGTTTAGGTGTAAAAACTGTTTTAAACTTTTTGTTAAATCCAATTGTAATGTTCAAGTAGTCGCATCTTGCGTGGTTGTACAATTTATAAAATGTACAGTATCAAATATTCTCTTGAATATTAGAATGCTGTGATTATTTGCAGTGAGAAAAATTTCTATAATATCTTGAATTTCCTTTCAAAGTATTATTGAGAAATATCAATTAAAAGACTATAATAAACAAACATAGGAAAGAGAATGCAGCAAAAAGAATTTATAGTGTTATAGACTTCAATCTTCAGTATTTTTTTCAAAATAATGTCTGTTTAGTTTACTGTATAAAAAGATATTCTAATTATTTAAGTTTTTATAATTAAATTCGAAATCGTGGTTTAAACATTACACCAAATTTTTAGAAATATATTTTGTAACTACATGATCAGTCTAAAAACATGTTTAGATGTTACTAACATCTCAGGCATTAGAATTTCATTAAAAACTCATCAAATGTGTACGTCAGAGTACACTTGTACACGTATATTTTAAGATCGACATATTTTCGTAAATATTACTGCCAGTAATAGAGATAAATGCGCTTAATATTTTTCTATTCCGTTTTCGGAAAATCGAAAATGGTGGAACCTTTCCGATTTTATTAAACTTAATAGTAAAATGTTATACTCTTTTTTGTAATGTTACATTTTAACGAAAAACATCATTCGCATCTACATAACGAATTCTACAGACGTTTAATAACGATGTACGTACAACGAATGTGAAGCATGTACCTACATTATTGTTTCATTTCTTAAAATTTATCTACAATGTTTACATCGATCAATGAAACTTGGTGATGTTTCAAAATTAATTTAGCTATTAAAATATCTATCTTTACTCATGTAAATGTTGTGTGAATATTATATGTATTTAATGAAATAGTAAAGATATATACATGTATACCATGTAGGAGTTGCAGGTTATTGTTAAATCGATGTTAAGTGTTTAGATTTTAAAAACATAAACAATTAAGATTTTCTTTAAGTCTTTAAAAAGTGACAGTTGCTCCATGTGTCATATCAGGACAATAGTAAAAGATTATAGCTAAAACAAAAGACAAATATAGATGTGCCTTGATGTTTTCTGTTTAAAATATCATTTATAATAAAATGTATTTTAAGAAGCAAAGTATTGTTATATTAAATATTTTGTTTAAATAACTTACAAACTTATGAAGAAAAAAAAAAACTCTAGAAATATATTTTTGTAAAATGTTTTTACTTACAATTGTTTATGTTTTTCTAAGGTAGATTTGTTCCACGATTAATACACATTTATTTTTTATTTGGCAACAAACGACGTACATTATTTTCACAAATAATAATATTATGTTTCTTAACAATTGTTTATTTCGAAATTTTGGTTTTCTTTAGTTTTTGTATAAAAAAGAGTTGTACAGTATGAAATTACTCTACAACTATTCTGTATTGATAATGTTCAGTTAGTTTATATACAAATATAAAATTTACATCAATCAAGTCTTTTCAATCATACCGAATCTACAGATGTAAAAATAAGTCAAAGCGAAAAAGAACGTTTTCATGGAAATCGACAATCATTCTTAAATATTTGGTACTTCTAACCGGAATATCGTAGCCACATGTTTCGTGACGACAGATATGAATTATTTTGTCGTTTCCCAAAATTTATTCTTTTATTTTCTGCTTTTAGAATAAATTTGTTGAAATTCAAACTGAATATGTAACAAATTAGTTCAATTGTGTCTATTCTAAAACTATGTCCATGTGAAACATAATATAGGTATATTTAATTATTATTTGAATATTTCAACTTATTCCTATAAGATTTATTGCAGCAATTTAAGAACATGAAAACTTTGGTAAAGGAACTCTGTACTATTCAAGACAAACATTAGAACTAAAATAGCAGATAGTTTGATTTGGTGTCTTATGACTGCTGCAATAATTTATAAGTTATTATAACCATTTCATTCTTTGTTATTGTATTTTTGTTAAAATATCTCTCAACACGATGTTCTTGGAACAGGAGAAAATGGCTGTTATTTGTTACACTAATATCCAAGGAAACAGTCTTATGAACACTTTATGACTATGCCTTATTTTTATATAGAAAGAACATTGGACTGAAACAAGAAATTCGAAAAAAAGAATAGTTTATAATGCACCACATTTTAATAAAACCGTTTCCTACTGTTTTCTTGATGCTTTTGGTACCACATAATACCAATTACTACACAGGCTATTAATGCAAGTGCGCCCACGAGCATTAAAAGAAAAAACATTATTTTACTTAATGCAGATTGTTTTAGATTATCTACATGTTCTGTAAAAAAAAACAAAGACATAAAATTACAGCAAGTACAAGAATATTTCATTAAATGTATATTGTTCATCATTTATTATATTACCTCGTGGTGCATCGAAATATGCAGCAGATGGTATAATATTTGATCTATCTTCTTGATCTTTAGGCTGAAATCGGATGCGATGTGTTGTAGATAATGATATATGCTTAACATATTTAAAAAATATTACTTACATCATCTGGTAAATCTAATTCAAATAAACGTATAGATAATATATCATGATTATCAGATAAATCTCCTGTAGTTGCCGAAATTCCAAAATAGTAGCCTGTAGGAAGTTTTATGTCTTTTACAGAAAAGCACTCTTTCCATGCAGCTTTATTTGCAAAATCTGTAGAAACTGTGATAAAAAGAAGCATTAGTAAATTTTTTGTAGAAACATTTACATAATATTTTATGTTTTTCTCCTGTGTGTATTCAGCTATCCTATTTCATGCTTATTTTAAAAAAAGGAGTTAATACAAATTATATTCAAATTTAATTAAGTTAAATGCATAAGCAAATATTTTTATACATTTATTTTATAAAACTTCATGCAAACTTTTTAACTGTTTTTGATATTAAGTATCACAATTTATGATGATTTAATTGTAATACAATAATTCTACTTTAAATTTAAATAAAGTTGTCTCGCCTAAATTTCAATGACTCATTTTCCAGGCCTATTCCCCATTGTCTCGAGCTAAGTATAATTCGACTTTATCAACGATATTAAATAGATATAGCGAGAGTAACTGATAAAGTAATAATAGGCCACTATTTCTTTCTCATTTAATCTCAGTATATCTGTCCTCCCTCCTTGTAGGAATTTGAAACTTGAACTCCAGATAATTTCTGTTACCTGCGTTGTCAAAATTTCATCATCAACCTTCGATTTATTTAGATTTAAGTAGTATTATTGTACATTTTCCAATGGTATATAACAAGAAGCAAAATAAAAAAATAAATATTGCACGAATAGATGGAGAAAATACCACTTGTTGAAGCGGAGGCACTCCATGATGTAAGCCAAGAGGCCTCCGGGTAAGACCTTACTGTAATTTTAATTTATAGAACACCACAGAAAATGACAAAATACATTGAAAACATAGCTGTAAACATTTCTGATCTACTTCAAAAACATTAATATTAACATGTAGATTTTGTTTTATAATAATCTCAGAACAGTCAATATTAAGGCAATATGAAATTATGATTATTGTGATAATTATTGTCATTGAAAATGTTATTGTTAAAAATAAAGCAATACCAAGCCTCATTTATTAACAATAGTATCAAAATATTCTTTAATATATAAAATATACACTTATATGTATAACATTTTTGTCATGCTCAATAATATTTTGTACCTACTTGTACTTACCAGTTAATGTATCTCTTTCATATCTCACTCCAATATGTGTATCATGTTCCAAATTTCTAAAATTTGCTTCACAACCTGCAATTTGTGTATGTGTTCCATCACGGTCATGATCATAATGCAAAGAACCATTATTAACCATTGAAGAAATATAAGGGTGTTGGTGCTAGAAAATCCAGTGGTTATTATTATTTTTACTTAAGAATATAATTGTAATTATTTTATGCACATACATTGTGTGGACCATTATGATTGCTATATGTATCTAAAATTATAGCTAATCCTTGGAAGTAATCTTGATTTCCAAATACAGGGCCTGTTTTCATTCTTTCTTTCGCATACCAGATAACAAAACCATCACCAAATAAATCTTTTCCCTTTCCATGAACTTTAAAGTGAACTTGAAGCTCCCAATTTCTTACATGACATGGCTAAATAAACAAATGTTAGGGAAGCATTTCTTAGGCTTCAATTGCATCATCTTGATAGTTAACAAGATAAAATCTAATATATATTCAAAAATGATTGTGAAAAATTAAAGTATACTTTCTATGATTCTGCTTCACAAAATTATAAAAGAATTGAATACTTACAACAGAATTCCATATGGCACCTTGCTTACTTTGTAGATCTGGTGTTAATCTTACATAGTTATTTGTAACCATTGTACTACCCATAAAATCCCAATAAGGTATTGTCATTCCAGACCCTAAATTTATAAAATATTTATACGATAAATCGATATTAAAATTCATTGATAAAATTACATATCATTACTTTTATAACTAAATTTATTGTTTGATTTTAAAAACCTGAGATCTTTATATTTTATTAATAAGACAACATAAATTTATATTATAATGTATATTTCTGTTGAAATTATATAGCCTGGTAGTTCAATTTAAATTGCAAATACATTAAATTTAAATTCAATTTAAATTACAAAACACACAAACCTTGGTACGGTCTGATTAGAGAATGTTCTCGTTTCATATAGTCTTTTGTATTCCATTCTCCTGCTACTAATTCTAATACACTTATAATTAATATCCAATATGTTATTACATTCATTTTATATATTCTCATGTATACACAACGGTAGAATCTCCGATACTAGATTTTAGGTTACTGACGTATTTTCTAACGATTACAACGCGTAATCTGTAAAGTCTACTACCGGAATCATTGCATTGTCCTTTGATATTCTGAAACTAGTTATTTAAACAGGTTGACCAATAGCATGCAACAATAATTAAAATATCTCTTTAAAGTGACTCTAGAAATTTATGTTGGTAAAAATCAGTGTCGCCTCACGGAAATAGTAACAAACAGCTTGTTATGTTATATAAAAATTATGTCAAATAAACAAAGTATGCACGACTCAAATTTACACATGTATGTATTTAGCGCTATTATTTAATTTTAATTTCTTTTAATTTATTTCTTGCTTGAATAAGACATTTATGGATAGTTTCCTAAAACCTAGAAAGTTAAGGATTCATAATTGCAAATGAATATGCTACATTTGCAAATGATAGAATATAGTTATCGGTTATACATGAATGATTACTAAAAATCAATGAACTATATCTTGAGTAGGTGTTTCCTACGACTGTATACGATCTACGCGGCAACGATAGTAGCGCCTCGTCACATTTGTGTCCGTTCATGTTATTTGTCAACGGAATTTACCGCTGCAACGGAGAGAATAGAGTACCGGTCGTGAGTGTGTACGTACAGCCAGCGTACGGCGTTGACATTTTTACGTGAACGCGTATCTTCGTTCAATCAATTACGTAAAAATCTTTATCTAATTATAAAGATAGAGAAATAGTGTTTCAGAAAGTGGTGATAAATTGTATGGGTTGCCGAGTGTTCGTTTCGAAGTGATCTTAGCGTGTGCGTTTACAATCTTGAAATCAAGCGGCACATTATATGGCGTCCTGTGCGATACATGTACGTTAAGTCTTAAATTACGGTACATCTTCATGTTGTTCGTGTTTTTGGTTGATATTGTATAATCGGGCATGTAATGTGAGTGATCAAGGAAAACAAGAAACAGAAATAGAGGGAGAAATAGTGCAAGAGAGAACGAAGATAATATCTGTAGGTAAAAACGGAAGCAAGGTACAGATAGATTACTCGATCTTCCCTATTTAAACGGCGGGGGCTTGTTGCGTTTACGTGGGGGTAAATACAGCTAAGAAAAGGGCGTGGAGAGATTAAACGAGTTAATAGGCAGGACGTAAACGTACGCTAACGCTATGGGTAAGACGCCAAAGAAGGCGGCCCCTGGGGGCGATGAGAGGAATTTGTACAATCGGAGACTCAAGGCAACGACCGCGCCATCGAATCCTTCTGAAAGTAGCTTGCACAAGAGACAGCGCGAATCCGAGATTTTGAACAGGTTTGTAAAATTAATCAGCCCACTGAAGAACAAATTTATCCACAGTTTCTCTGTTTATTCCGACGCTAGTTAGTTTCTCCTTCAAATTCTTTCAATCGCGTTTTTGATTATACAATAAATCTTACGCTCATCTTTTCTACACGCGTTGCCGGACGCTACCGCCAAATATCTTTCTTTCATCGTACATTTTTTTTCTTTTAAATTGCTAAAGAGGATAAAGCAGGGCAAATGTCAGTCAATTTCGGCGGAAGATAACCATTGATTGCAAATATTTTAGAGATCGGGTCCCTTTTATTTAATAAACGTTTTGATTTAACTGGTTTGTATAATTTCAAGAATTTATTGCAAACAAATTTTTTACGAAAGTGACAAAATTATGTATTGTAATTTGAAATAAATGGGCAAATCAGAGAAATCATACAAGAAATCATTAGGTTTGTTAAATAGATATATATTAGAAATTTCGGCTTAACTACTTTGTTAAGCTTCTTTCATTAAATTGATACCTCTCATCACCTCCAAAGTTTCTTACTCTGTGGAAATTGACTGTGAATAATTGTGCAGTTTTTTTTCTTTTTAATGATTTTGAACATAGCAATATTTCTGTTTCAGACCTAAACTGAGCACTTTAAAAAGGAAAGTATCACCTAATCAGAAAAAAAATATTGAAGTGAGTTTAGCAATTTTTTAAGACATTCTTGTACATTATCCTAAATGATTGATTAAAAAAATAAAATAATATGTTTGTTACAGAACAAACTTCGTACACCCACAAAATTTGGTCCTAAAAGACAAGTAGGTAGACCGCCTGGAAGCGTGAAGGAAAAAACATCCGCTGTTCCTGATAAAGGTGAACCATCGACTTCTGCAAACATGCAACCAGAATCAGAGGAGACGGAAGTAAAGCTTAATCCAGTTGTGCAGACAGAAGATACAGGCAAAAATATTGTTAACGACACCCAGGAGTCTGATAAAGATATCGATAAGCATATCGATCATACTTTTATAGAACCTGTTTCAACTTCCAAATCTGAGGAAGCACAAGATTTGCCGAGCAAGGATACGGTAGACGAGAAAGAGGAAATTGTATGCCAAGAGAAGGCGAGTTGTTCCGAGAAAAACAAAGATTTAGAAGAGCACGAGGAAAACATAATTTTGCATTTCGAAGCAGAAGATAGTTCGGTGAAATTACAGGAGGAAAGGGAGAACGAGAAGAATTCTGAAGAGGAAAGCAGCGAAGCATGTCCTTCTACAGAGGAGATAACAAAAGATAAAGTAAACGAAAAGGATGAGAGTCTGCAAAACGAGTCTGAAACCAATACAGAGAATAACTCGGCAGACGATCTACCGTTTGCAGGTTCTGGTAGCGAGGTATCTAAAGCGTCCCAGAGTTCAACGCAGAGCGATGTTCCGAAGGAGAAAGAAAAACGCGAGGACAGCATCAGCAAAGACATTTCTTTCGTATCGTACGATCCTTCGATAATGCTGAAGGATGTACAGATCAAACTGAACGACTGTTTGAAAGAGAACTCGAAGTTGTTGAACGCGAGTAACATTACCGACACGAGTAACGTTACGGACATAAGCAACGTTGCCCACACAAGTACACCGAGTCAACCATCGAAAAGCGTGTCCTTCGGGAAGACGTTAAGAAGCATTTCCGGCAGGCGTTCCCTTAACAGAATGCGCCACGTTACTTTGCGCGAGCACAGGTACTCGCCGAACGACTCGATGTTCGTTAACACGTCCAGTATATCGTTGCCAGCCGACGACACGGAGGATTTCAAGATTCTACGTTACACCACCGGCCTGTCGGACACCCTCACCGCCACCAATGGCAGTCCAACGGAGAAGAAACGTAAGCACGACACGGAGGATTGGAATTCTACCAAGAAGCCGAAAATGGAGACCGAGAACAGTTTGCTGAACACCTCGATCAGCTTGTTGAAAGGTCTACGTAGACCGATACAAGTCTCTACCCCGGTGTCCGAGTTGAAGTTCGGTACCGGCAAGTTGGAACTCGACGAAGAGAGGAAATCGGCGAGCGAAGGTAACAAGAAATGGTGTGTCGTCATGTAAGTCCCACGTCGAGTCGCGGTTCGATGTACGGAAAAGAGTTTTATATATTTTTGCACGCGAGGAAAGCAGTTCGTGCCATGCCGCGCACCTTTTGACGATTGGATATAGGGTGTAGACGTTAAAACGTCTATTAGCGTGAACTGTTGAACGATATTTCCCTGGTTAGTAGTATAAACAAACGAGCATCGTTTTCGTTTACTTATATCCATTTCTGTCTCCGCATTTTTCTTGTTACTTTTTAAGAAACGCTCTCGAATGGCATTTTACTTGTTCTCTCTGAAGCACTTCCACTGTTCTTCGTACAGGAATACCGTGCAAAATACATCGTGCAATTCCACGCGATAGAGGCTCACGGAAAGACATCCCGTTCTTAACGATCAATCTTTTAAACCCTGGCTATATGTATTATATAATATTATAGGCTATACCGTACATCTCTCGTTAGCGATCGAGTATATTTTATACGAGCAACAGAATGTAATTACGAATAATATGTAATATTAGAGTTCTTTCTTATCGTTCGGTATCCAGTTCGAATCGGATACGAACTTTCATACGAAATGTTTCGATAAATAGTTAAGCCACGCTTTTCGGGCGCGCTACACGTTTCCAGCGTGTACGCTTATCTTTTTCGATCTATTCTCGACTTGCGTAGATATCATTTGCCCGAGTTATGATTATTGTTTAGCTAAAGCGAACAGCGCTACTTTCCTCTCGTTCCTTTCTTTGTTCTTCTGTCGGTTTTATCCTATCACACGAAATCGTGTCGCGACAAATTATTTTACTTTTTTGACAGTATAAAGTATACGTATATCTTCTTGTAGTTTTCTTGACTTAGTTTCGAGTGTCTTACGGGCACGGCTTTGTTGTAACGAGCATAAGTTTGCGTTTCCTCGGCGAACGAGCAAGAGAGAGAGAGAGAAAAAAAGATCCAAGGGTATCGCAAATGATACACGTTTACCCTGTACGTTCGTTCGCCGAGGCGGCTTCGAAGAGTTTGCACTTTTCATCGCGAAAATCTTCAGCTAGCGAAGACACTCGTCCGATTGTAATTGATAATTTTACGTATTTATGTAGGGCAAATTGTTACACCGTAGCTGGTATTTTAAACAGCAAGCATGGGCGATGTTCAGCGACGAAACAAGGCACGAGCTTGAAAGATCGGATTTCTAAAACCGACGACGATCCATGTAACGTAACGTTTAAGCTGGTGGCACACGTGCGTCAAAGTCGACGCAAGTTGATCGCCTTTACTTGTGTTTCTATCTAAACACGAGGTTGAGTCTTCCTCGTCTCTTCGTGTTAGCGAAACAACGGAAGACAACCAACGTCCGTCGATTTGACGCTCGTGCGTCGTCACAGCCTTGGTTGACTCAAGGCACGAGCTCGCGAAATTAACCCTTTCGCTACGAGCAGGTTCTCCGCGGTACTCCCGCTGAATTGATCGCCCCGACAAAACTGCAAGGTTCATTGCAAGATAAGATACCTTTATTGCTTTCCCTATGGGATCGCAACAGAGTTCCGTTTCTTTACATCCTCCTTATCTTCTCATCTCGCTTATTCCTTACACAAAACCATCTTACTAATTCAATACATTGTCCTTAACCGGTAACATTAACCGATAACAATTAAGAAAAATTAAATGATCAAAGACTGAGCTGCTTTGACGGTGTTTTTGAAGAAAAGAAACTTTTTTCAAAACTCGGGTGTTTATAACGTCCTAACATTGTACACTTTTAACCCTTTGCACTCGAGAGGCGACTGTCGGTCGCCAAACGATAGTTTCGCAAACTTTCAGACTTTAGTTAGTTTGTTTATTAATCAGACCGAAGATTAAACAGTTATACATGTAAATTTTGGTATATGACTTAACTAAACTAAATGAAGTTTAGTATAAGCGAAACTTAGTAAATATTTTGCACTTAAAAATCTGTAAAGTTAAAATTGTTAGACGACTAACCACCACCTCTCGAGTGCAAAGGGTTAATTACAGTTTGAGAACTGCATAAGTACATACGCTCGTCGTATGTACAATACGGGCCATTTTATGGAGAACGATTATAGTCGCCTGTAGTACCTTATGTGGCATCTTATGGAGAACGGTTATAGTCACCCGTAGTAGCGAAAGGGTTAAACGTATGTTCACAAACGACTGATAATATTAGGGGAACCGGAAAGTAATGTCGTTTCTGTCATTCCATCGCTGGATATTTTGCTCAGTAACCAATTAATTGTTATCGATCCGGCATTGAAAATTTGCAGACTGATTGGCAAAAGGTTGTTGATAATGAGGGTGATAATGTCGTTGATTAAAAATGAAAACTGGTTAGAAATTTGTGCGTTTGAATTTGATGCAAGAGAACGACATTACTTTCCGGTCCACCTAATACACGCGTGAAAGGATTCGGGACGATTTCGAAGGAAATCGCTCGCGATTCCATGGTTCACCGATTGCTGGCTGCTTGTTTTTCGTCGAACAATCGATCGCCGATTGTGTAACGTAGACGGAACAATTGGGGGACATTATTAAAAAACGAAAGTTTATCGATTAAGCCTAAGATGCGGTGTAAATACTCGACCTTCGACGGAGTCGTATCATACGTGTTACTAGTACGAATCCGTCGAGCGTTTCGACCGAAGGCGTTCAAAAGTTGTTCTCGGATTGTTATCGGGTTCACCTTTTATCGTCGCGCAACAGGCAAACGCACGCGTGTCGGCCACGTTCTTAACGTTTAGCCAATCGAATGGGGAGATCTCATATTCTTTCGTCTGTCATTGATTCTATTTACTTTTGTTATTAGTTAGTGTCTTCAACCAGGGTTCTTAGTTCATCAAATGCATGTTCTGCTTTTCCAAAGTACCATTTTTAATCGTTTGCGCTCGAGAGGCGAGTATTAGTCACCAAACGATAGTTTCGCAAATTTTCAGACTTCAATCAGTTTGTTTATTAGTCAGACTCAGAGGTTAACACTATTCCTACCGACGATTCACGTATACCTATTCCTACCACGACATTTCCACGTAAGACAGACTGCAAATTTTTCTCAGAAAATAAACTATGAAAAAAGAAGTGAATATTGAAAAATGTATTATATGCATATTTGAAGAAAAGTCTGAAGTTTAAAGGCAATTCAATTACGGTGTATATATGAAATTCTATTCCAACTTTTAAAAACGGTCATTTGACCGGTTGTGGTAGGAATAGTGTTAAATATATATGTAAATTTTGATATGTTACTTAACTGAACTAAATTACCATTTAATACACCGCGAATCTTTATATCCAAATATTTGGAATTTGACAATTTTTGAAGTTGGTATCATTAGACGACCGGCAGTCATCTCTTGAATGCAAAAGGTTAATAAATTCTCAATACACGATGGACAGTATTCGGTTAGGTGTGGCACCGTGTGGTTAGCTAAATGTTAACACTCAACCAACCGAATGGGGAGATCTCTCATTCTTATCTCTACCATTGATTCTATTTACTTTTGTTATTAGTTAGTCTTGAACTAGTGTCTCGAACTGGTGTCGTTCACAGTTCATTAAATGCAATCTCTGCTCTTCCAAGGTACAATTTTTAATCAATTCAACTCCGGTTCAAGCCTAACTATAAACAAAAGTAAATAGAATCAAACTTCACCGACCGGGTGCCTATGAACATTTAGGTAACCACACGGTGCCACACCTAACTAAACACTATCCATCGCGTATTAACTCTGCGCTCGGGGGATGACTCGTAGTAATACTAACTTCAACGATTTTCAAGGGTAAAATATTTAATAAGATTCACTCGTATTGAATTTCATTTGGCTTAGTAATATACTAAAATTTACTTATACGACTATCTAACCCTATGAGTTTGAAAATTTACTTATACAACTCTCTAACCCTATGAGTTTGAAAATTTACTTATACAATTGTCTAACCCCATGAGTTTGAAAATTTACTTATACGAGTATCTAACCCTATGAGTTTGAAAATTTACTTATACAACTGTCTAACCCTATGAGTTTGAAAATTTACTTATACGAGTATCTAACCCTATGAGTTGAAAATTCGCAAAATTATCATTTGGTGACCGATAGTCACCTTTCGAGTGCAAAGGATTAAGGAGTTGATTAAAAATTGTACTTCGGAAAGGCAGAAAATGCATTTGAAAAAATTGTGAATAACACTAGTTCAAGACTAGGCAATAACAAAAGTAGATAGAATCAACGACAGTGCCCTTGTGAAAAGAATGAAAGATCTCCACATTCGGTTGGCTACAGTGTTAATCTGCCACTGCGTTTCCCGATCGTGTAACAGATTGATATTCATCTTCCGCGTCAGTTTCGATCGCGATCTTTGAAGTTTGATCAGGGCCACGCGTACACACGCACGTGTACCTAAAGCGTACGCGATCTCCGATGTACTTTCTTTTGTATTCGTCAGATTTAAACGGAGAAGAATTGAAACAGTGTGTATGCATAATGTATATAGAAAGTGAGATTTATAATAAACCTTGGAAATCCGAGAGACTGGTCGTTACGGTACCTTAACCTCGGCCTTGCACCTAACGTTACATCTTTTCAAGTACACGCGAGTAATTGCACCAGCGACAACAACTGCGATCGGCTCGGTTACTTCGATGCTATCCGTTTACGGCACATGCGTGTTGCCTTCGAACTAATTACCCCTAGAAGGACGGACCCGGGTCCATTTTGACTCAGCCAGAAAAATGCTTTTATGTTATTTATCGTGCAATGGATTCGACTTTCATTCGTTTACGTGTTCACATGCATACAGTTGGTTGTATATAAAATTCATGTATGCAAATTGAAACTGCGAAAATTTTATATTTTTATATTACAATTACTTTCTACATTTGATCACGAAGACTGCCTCAAAATTCGTTCAGCATACAACGGTTAACCCGCATTCCTTGCGAGTTCATCTCTGGGGATAACTTGAAACGCTTGGAACACGCTTAGAATTCGATTAGATAGCCATATCGCCGGACAGAAGATTAGAATTGTTGGTAATTATTTAGAAAAGGGGGGGGGGTCTCATCGATTTCGACAATTTTTGATTATGTTGTAGAAATCAATATTTTGAACAACTTTTTCCTATGCATATAACCGCCTCTCGGCTTTAGTTTCTGAGATTATTGCAAAAAGCTATTGCTACTACTGCAATGAATATTGCCTATAGCTATGTGATTGTGGTAGCGTGTGTGGAAGCGTCGAGTCGCCGGTTCTTTATGGTTTCTATACATATATCGAGGCGACTGGCAATGGACGCGTATAACGGGTGTGTTTAAAAACTCGATTTGAGTAGCCGGAATAAGAGAGCCTAACCCAAACTAGATTTAGCTCGACACATTATACATTATTCGTCGTTGGTCGCTATGCCGTTATTTATTAGAAACAAGAGATAAGAGACGATCGTGAGCTGACGCATACAGAGTCACAGACGCGTACATGTAGATAGAATTCATTGTAGTAGCAACAATCGTTTTGATGAAAAATCTCGGAAACTAAGTCCGAGCGGCGGTTATATGTGTAGGAAAAAGTTGTTCAAAATGTTGATTTCTACAATATACTTAAAAATCATCGAAATCGATGAGATACCCCCTTTTCTAAATAATTACCGAATTGCTTTCAGACCTGCCAACGGCATCGGATCTCCCAATGATCTTTGTTGGTGTTAACACTTAACACTATTCCTACCGACACTTCACGTATACCTAATCCTACCGCAACATTCCCACGTAAGACAGACTACAAATTTTTCTCAGAAACTAAACAATGGAGAAAGAAGTGAATATTGAAAAATGTATTATAGGTTTATTTGAGGAAAAGTCTAAAATTTGAAGGCGGTTCGATTACGTTGTATATGTGAAATTCTAATCGAAATTTTAGAAACGGTCATTTGACCGGTCGTGGTAGAAATAGTGTTAACCAACTGAACGGGGAGATCTCCCATTCCTTTATATATTTTTGTTATTAGTGTAGCGGGAGGGGGGGGGGGATCAGGAAATAATGAATAAAAAGTAAAAGAATGCAAAATTACTTTATTCGTAAACGGCCATGACCGTTCACCTACATCGCCAAATCAAGACTGCCTTCAATTTTTTTCACCCGGCATCGAGAAAGGAAGATCTCGAATAACAATTGCCGATTCCTTTCTTTCGGCGTTTCGGGTTACCCGCGAATGCAACTTCAAGGAGTCGCTGCATTTTCTTTCGGTGCCGCGTCAAAGAACGCCTACATTAGTTAGTCTTGAACTGGAATTGAATTTATTAAACATTGTAGTTTGGAAGAGCAGAAAATGCATTCGATGAACTATGAACAACACCAGTTCAAGATTAATTAATAACAATAGTAAATAGAATCAATGGCAGAAAAAAGAATGGAAGATCTCATTTTGTTGTCTAAGCGTCAATACCGTCACTGTTAATTGTCCGTTTGTACTGTTGATTCTACTATTATATCCCAGAAAAATTTCATTGTTGAATTTTAACGAAATGAAATTGTTTACTCGTTTACCTGGGTTCTATGACCCACAGAAACTTATTAAAACTCAAGTATCATTTGTGTATTAAATTACAGATTCTAACGAGCATCTTAGAATTTTTTCAGACGCTTTCAAAACCTGTAAAACGAAGGTTCGAAGTCCAGGAAACTCCAGCATGGAAACGGTGTTACTGAAAAGTCACGCTAGACGAAGAATTAACACTTGAACCACCAAGCCAGTCGAAACAGCCAATCCTTGACCTTTATAAACGTTACCACATCCGGTTCAATAACCTGTTAAACGAGTGGTGTTAAAATTTGATTAAAAATTTTACATTGGAAAATGAAAATAAATGTATATAATTTTTTGTAATGGCATAATGATATAAATTATTTTATGCATTGTTTATTATATTAAATTAACAATCACCTATATTCTCTTTAGAAAAATATAAGCTTCGTTTCGAATAGGTAAGTGTATATATATATATATAAATTGCAGGTACGGTTAACCCTTTGCACACGAGAGATGACTGTTAGTCGTTCAAAATGATAGTTCCGCGAATTTTCAGACTTTAATTAATTTGATTATTAGTCAGACTCACAGATTAAATAGTCATATTGCAAATTTTAGTATATCATTTAACTGAACTAAATTACGTTTGATATAGGCGTATCTTAGTAAATATTTTAAATTAAAAAATTTTTGAAGTTAGTCGTAGCAACCTGTTCGCAAAATCTAAAGTAACTGCACGAGGATCGCAATCATTAGATCATGGATTTTTATGCGCGTATGGGTGATTCGATGCGTTAAAGGTTTTATATAACGCGTATTTGAATTATTTGATTGCCCGCCGTAAGTTGAATAAATTTTTAATTCCGCGATCAACGCCATCTATTGTTTGGCCACTGGAAGCTTCGACTTGTTACTCGGCAAGTAGAATAGACGAAGAGGTACACCGTGTTGTCGTATAGAAAGGGCGCCAAATTCGTAAGAAGAGCGGAGATACGTTAACTACAAAGCAGAGAAGTTTAATTAATTACGTCTTAACGAGTAACAATTTGTGCACTTTTAAAGTTTCATTCTGTACTAGACGAACTGCTGAAGCTTCTACTGTATGAATTATACATAAATTAATCACCCAAATTGGTGAAAATATTAAACGCATTTCGAGGTTGTTACGAATGTGAAAGAAACGTGCCTAAAAAATATTTAATAATTTCGAAAATAGGGAAAAGACTGTGACAAAACTTATGAAGGAAAGTAGTTAAGAGAGTAGTATTTACGTCTAAGATATTCAAATTTTAAATTAATTGCGTGTAAGCTTGTAATTAATGATTAGAGCGTAGATGTCGGTAACATGTTTCGAACACTGTATCAAACAATTATTAGTAATAATTGTTTGGAATGAAATCTGTATTAAAATGTATTTGTGAAAGTAGTTTGGGATGCTAGCTTTATGTTGCGATTCTAAAAGTGCATAAATTAATCGTAACAAAGGAATAATTAATGAATTAAGTAATTAATTCCCCTTGATTACTGGTAATTCAATATCAGCGCCATCTGTTGTTTGTCACTGGAAGCTACTGCTCGTTACTCGGAAAGTAGAAAGACGAAGGAGTCGTCGTAATTATAGATATTTTTACCACAAACGAGAGGAAATTAATTAATTACTCATTTCTTACGGATAATTTATGCACTTTTAGAATCGCAACATAAAGCTAACATCATAAGCTACTTTCGTATATACATTTTAATAGAGATTTAATTCCAAATTATTATTAATAATTATCTGATACAGTGTTCGAAACATGTTACCGACATCTACGCTCCAATCATTAATTACAAGTTTACATGCAATTGATTAAAAATTTGAATATCTTAGACGTAAATACTACTCCCTTAGCTACTTTCCTTCATAAGTTTTGTCACAGTCTTTTCCCTATTTTCGAAATTATTAAATATTTTTTAACTACGTTTGTTTCACATTCGTAACAACCTCGAAATGCGTTTAATATTTTCACTAATTTGCGTGATTAATTTATGTATAATTCATACAGTAGAAGCTTCAGCAGGTCGTCTAGTACAGAATGAAACTTTAAAAATGCACAAATTGTTACTCGTTAAGGCGTAATTAATTAAATTCCTCTGCTTTGTAATTAACGTATCTCCGTGCTTCTTACAAACTTCGCGCCCTTTCTATACGACAACACGGTGTACCTCTTGGTCTATTCTACTTGCCGCGTAACAAGTCGAAGCTTCCAGTGGCCAAATAATAGATGGCGTTGATCGCGGAATTAAAAATTTATTCAACTTACGGCGGGTAATCAAATAATTCAAATACGCGTTGTTTAAATCTTTAACGCATTCGAGTTTCCCATGCACGAGTATGGCAGTCCCCCTTCTCAAAACGAGTTTTAAAACAAAATGTTCTGTTTTCAAGCTTGCACGTAATTGTTCAGCCGAGTCAAATTAAATAGTATTTTTCGGACGCATTAAATTTCATTTTATTCGTATATTAAAGGGTTAATCGTGCAAAATTTACGTAATTACGTTGATGAATAAAAATAAAATAAATAAATAACGAGAACACGTTGTATTATTAACCTTTTGCACTGGAGAGGTTACTGTTAGCCGTCTAACGATATTAACTTCAAAAATTTTCTAATACAAAATATTTACTACGATTCCTTATATTAAACGTTATTTAGTTTAGTTAAGTCGTATACTATAATTTACATATATGACTATTTAACCTCCAGGTTTGATTAATTATTCGCGCTCTTCCGATTTCCTGTCGAGAAAACCCAGTGCATTTGACCGATACAGACAATTGACAGCGCGCTTACAATTTGCCAAAATGCGCTCAAACTTTTAGATGCATGTACGTCGCATCGCCATCACCTAGTATAAGAATATATATATAATAGTATTTCATAAAATAATAAGTTACAAATTAAAAGTATGAGAAATTTAAAGGACAAACAATATTTCGGCACATAATCAAAGGAGCGCCATCGCGCTCTTCGGCTTTTTTCAACACATGATCGAAAGAGCGCGATCGCGCTCCTTGGCGTTTTTCGATCGTGTTTTTTGAAAACCCTTTGGTACGCAAACGGTTAACAAACTAACTAAAGTTTGAAAATTTGCGAAACTATCATTTGATAACTAACAGTCGCCTCTCGAGCACAAAGGGTTAACCCTTGCCCCTTGCCCCGAAAAACTGGACAACCGCACGCGAGCAATTCGTGTGCTGCTCGCGAGCTGCTCGCGAACTGTTCACTTCTATGAGGACGCGGCTTAACGCAAAGATGCGTGTCGTTCGTGTCGAAAAATTCATGGTTCTCAGAGAGGACAAGTTTTGTCATTTGCCATCGGTGCCATCGTCTTGATACATCGATGCCTCCAGAACATCTGGTCCACGTCCAATACAAACTTTTAGGTGTCCGTCGTTGCTGTTGCGATTTCTTTGTCAAGAAGAGCATCTGCCGTGGGAGAAAGTTTTGCGGACAGTTTCGGGAGCAGCTTTTGCTTCGAGGTAATTGTTCGGTGTTCGACAGTGAGACTTGGACTCGACTTTCCTTAATTTTATTGCAAGTTTTATTTATAGGAAAATTCTACTTTAATGACTTTAGTAGAGCGAAAGCTGGGACTCAGGTGTGAATAAATAAAAGTGAAGTGATTAGAGTATTAATAAATGTATATTTAAAACAATTTAACAGGTTCGTAGCCACGTTACCCATATTTAAGTGACGCTCTTTTTCTTAAAATTAAATAGGAATTTAAATTGGGATTTTAAACGGAATTCAACGGAACAAGTATTGAAATATAATACATATAAAAATATAAAATACATAAAATAAAAATAAAAATTTAAAATTTTTGTTGTTTTTAGTTTCTTAACCCAATTTCCTATGCAATCGGATCTGGGCCCAACGAGAAACTCAGCTGTTAACCCCTTGCACTATTATCACGAGTCTGACTCGTGATGAAAATTTTAGGCCAAACACGGATGTCACGAGTCAGGCTCGTTGTTTAGTTCCAGACCAAACACGAATATCACGAGTCTGACTCGTGATCTTAATTTCGGGCAAAGTTGATATTTAATTGTTTATTTACATCGTGTCTTTCAGTTTTAGGTTTAATATTAGTGAGCTAATCAGAAAACTTATTTGAGGTCAAATACTATTACCGCGGATTTGCTTTTACATATTTTTATTTCGTTATTAATTAATTATATTATTATTACTTATTCAGAATTTGTTTTAATCTTATGTGCTTTCAAGGGACTCCCAGCATGGGTTACGAAAGACCCGGGGACCGCAGGCGGAGGGTTAAACGCAATCAGTTTCCTTTTGCTACCACGTTCAACCGCGTTACCTACGTACATTTCAAGCAAAAGCTTAGAACGATTCAGGTTTCACGTCAGATTTTAGGAAGAAATATAAAATTGGGGGTCCATACCACCCCCAACCCCGGCTTCCCACTTTCTTCCCTTTGCTTATTTTCCGCCGTATCCCCGGGAAGCTCGCGTTGTTTATCGATTTTCATATCCACTCGCACGAGTGCCGGGATTATCCCTCGATTTTGCAAACACCTCGAATTTCTTCAGCGGGTAGGGGGCGAGGTCGTCCCGGGCATTAAAGAATCTCATCACGCCGCTAACGCTAAAACCCTATCCCGCGATGGTAAAGAGTGCGACGACGCGTTTCTGTTACATAAGGCGGGGGGTATAAATGTAATTCCGGTTCCCCTTGGGAAATTCAAGACTGCGACGAGGCACGCGTGGAAACCGGAGTAGCCGATCCTGTATGCCCTGTACACCCTTGCCCTCCCGCACCCGTCGTCGCGTGCTCGCATTCCTCGCGATCGCTACCATTTTCTCATTGTTCCCGTGGTCGCCACCTACAGTGGCTCCAAAAAGTATTCGTACACTATCATGTCAAAAATAAATTCGTTCAATCCTGAAATTCTGAGTTTGATAGAAGTATTTGATAAAACTTTGTGGGTATGTAAATCGTAATAATATACGTATGAATGAATTTCATTTTAAACGGGTGAAACCAGCGTTGAAGTTTCTGAGCTTTCTCTCATTTTTTAAAGATAACTTTGTAATGATACTTGATGAAGCAAAATCTTTCAAACAGAAAATGTTTAATTTTTAATACTCTATCGCCTTGTCTTTAAAAAAAGAACACAGAAAGGCTTGTATTCAAAGCGTGAACAATCATTGAAATTTTGAGATTCGTTATTAGCTCCCTTGAAAGATATTTTGCCGCCAAAAAAATTGCTCCATGCAGGACACACCATGCTCTGTACACACATAAAGTTTCATTCAAATCAGAACTTCAGAAGTAGATAGATTTCCTTACAATACAGTGTACGAATACTTTTTGGAGCCACTGTAGCTGGATTTGGACCATTGTCGTTGGATTTTTCGCTCTAAAGTCGGGTCGCTGGAGTTAACCCTGACCGACCTACCAAAATGCCGGTTTTTTTCGACTGCTTATAAATTTTTTTTTTTTACGAGAATCGAAGTAACTTTCTGGCTAGGAGAAGCTCAGTTTCTGGAAATCGAGATAGATGGTATTCCCAGGATGGTAATTGTCACGAAAGGGAAAACGATACCGTTAAGGTGTTTATAAACCAAGGCGAAATATTCGAATTGAAGCCGGATTTTTTGGTCGTTTATCGTTTTTTCAGAAAAATTGAAGTTCTTTTCTGGCCGGAACAAGCACAGTTTCCGGAAATAGGACTAAATGATATTCCTATAATTGTTATGAAACAGGAAGCGATATCATTAAGGCGTACGCAGTCCAACAGAAAATATGCAAATTAAAATTGGATTTTTGGGCTATTTATTATTTCTTCAGAAAAATTGAAATTACTTTTTGACAATATTCTATTCTTATAATTGTCACGAAACAGAAAGCGATACCATTAGGCTCGATTTTTTGTCTAACACATAATTACCATATATTATACTCGCATAAGTAACTTCGTAAATCTAAAAATTACATGTGTATCTATGTATGTATATAAGCGTATATAAATACAATAATAAAATACGTATCGTCGAAACAAGGAATATTCACAATGTCGTTTATTATTTAAATTGAAATAAATTACTGATTTAATCGTAATCAAAAGTACAATCATTATGTAATTAAGGATTATCGAATTAATTATGATCTTTGATTGGTTCTAATAATCAGTGATCGTAATTATTAATATAATTTTCATCGATCATCGATCAGATTGCGTTTTACTCCACTGTGGGCGGCAGCCATAATCGTTTTCCATGACTTCGACTCTTTCCGTTTCTTTATCTCTCGCGTTTAAAAATAAAACTCTTTATCTTTAACGATAAGTTGCTTACTGCCTGACGGAACGAAAGTGGAGCTTTCAACGCGCATGTCTAAATAGATAAGAAGGGGAACAGACACGTTGAATTGCAGTTATCATCATTGTAAAGTTGTGAAGCTGTGGTATGGGTTTTCGGTTTAGGACGCTCTTCCTTTTTCCTTCTCGTCGACTTACATAATAGGCGGTGATCGGATCTTATCTATCTTTAACTTTTTCATCGTACAACTAATCTTAAAAACGTTAAAATCGCTCGGTCAAGCTATACTGTCTGAAGAGAATTAACACTAGGTTTACGGGACTCGTCAATTTGACGGGTTTCGAACTTCACGAGTAAAATTTGTAAAAGTGATTACCATTATCCCTAGCAATTTCGGCTGAATTTTATTGACAGGCTGATTTTTATTTAAAACAATATACTCATAATATCTACATAAGGTATAAACTTACTTAACGGGCAAAAAAAGTCTCATTAACAATTAACAAAAGGTGAAGAAATAATACATCAGCCACAAGAGGCGGTGCTATCCAAAAACTAGGTCGTGATTTTACCAGTACGTCGGATATATCCGGCGTTCGCCTCCAGAAGGCGAACATATGAATGACGGATATATCCGGCGTTCGGCACCGCGGATTTTCATATGTATGACGGATATATCCGTCGTTCAGAGCGAAAGGGTTAATGCGTTAACACTTAGCCGACCGAATGGGGAGATCTCCCATTTTTCCTGAACAAAGCGCTGCAATTGATTCTGTTTGCTTTTGTTATTAGTTAGTCTTGAATTAGTACTGTTCATGAATTTTCTAAAATACAATTTTTAATAAATTCAACATCAGCTTAGGCCCAACTAATAACAAAAGCAAATACAATCAATGGCACTGCTTTGTCAAGGAAAAAATGGGAGATCTTCCCATTCGGTCGGCTAAGTGTCAAGATAACGAGCCCGAGGGTCTTGGGCCGCACATAGAAGCTTGGAGGGCCGCAGGTTGAGTATGACTGGGTTAACACTATTCCTACCACAACCGGTCAAATGACCGGTTTTAAAATTTCGATTAGAATTTCATAGATGCAACATAATTGAATCGCCTTTAAACTTTAGACTTTTCCTCAAATACACGTATAATACATTTGTCAATATTCACTTCTTTTTTCATTGTTTATTTTTTGAGAAAAATTTGTAGTCTCTCTAACGTGGGAATGTCGCGGTAGGAATAGGTATACGTGAAGCGTCGGTAGGAATAGTGTTAAGCGGTGAGAACGACCGCTTTGTGAAGACAAGGTCCCTGACAGCCTTCCCTCAAACCGGGCCAGAGGACCGTCTTGATCCTGGTGCCGTTCTGATCCGGCGAAGCGTGGTGCCTCAGATGGATGTCGCGTCTGAACTCCAGGGCCTGGGCCACGTCGAGGACCAGCGGCGTGGCACGGGCCAAACAGGCCCAGGCCAGAGCCGAGCAGGCGACGGCGTAGCTCTTCACCTCGGCGCATCCTCGCAGACACGGAAAGTCGTACAGCGTTCGTTCCAGCTGGCTGACCACCTGTTCCGCGACCTCCCGGGAACCGGTTCGCGCGCCGGAAGTCGCCAGCTGCCGCTTCACGCATTCCTCCAGCTCCGGTGTCGCCCGCGTCGTGGTCGTGGTACCGTTCAGAATTTTCACCGCTTCCAGGTACCTGGACGTTTGAATCATCCCCGCCAACCTCCAGGAGAGCTGCGAACCAACGAAGGTTACGGTTAAACGAGCACCTTGGAGTATGCACTGTGCGTGCGTGAGAAGTTGGCTAGTTGAATGACGGAGGGGAAAGGGGGGAACACTATGTTAACCCTCTATGGGCCTGTGTAACTTTTAGGTCACATGCTAATTTATTGACACTTTAACAAATAATTTGTTTTTTTTATGGGATGGTGTATACGTATTAATTATATAACGTTCTATAATGTAAAATTGTTTAAAGTGGACAATTCTTTTTCATTTGCCTATATAGGATTATAATTGGCAAACTCATATTTTCGTCCATGGCCCCTAATAGCAACTTTCGTCAACACTAAAAGATTAACGTTGAAACGTGTGGCCACGGAAAAAGTCATAAGGTGAAGGAAACAAAAATTGACAAACGCATATACGCGTCCATAGTCCCCACGATCAACTTTCGTCAGTACTAAAAGGTTAACGCCGAAATATGTGGCCACGAAAAAAGTCATAAGGTGAAGGAAACAAAAATTGACAAACGCATATATGTGCCCATAACACTTAAAAGGTTAAATGTCTCATATACCGTTGGTGCTCAATGTGTTAAATTCGTCTGATTCAATTTTTGATTCTTCGATAGCCCTATTTGTAGGCTCTTAAGCCTCTTTCTAATTAAAGTAACATCAGACGCGATATAAAATCTGGCAAATATATTGATAGGTTTTATTTAAAAATAATATGTTATATGAAAGAAAATAAAGAAATTTCATTTTTGCCTTATGGGGTTTGGGGCCCGGATCGGGTTATACGTGTCAAAAGGAACCCCTCTTGGCGGTGGGGATAACTACCTTAAGCTTATACAAGCAAAAATTGTTAACATTTGCCCAAACGTTATTGGGCTTGAAAAAAAAAGAACTGATACAGCCCCGAAGAAGATTTTAGCCTTATTTTCTCCCCGAGAAAGAATCAGGTTACATATTTCGGTGATCGAACTTGTAAACTTTAATGACCAACCGATTTTACGACCTTGCTATATTTCTTTCATCCACTATATCACCTCTGTTCTCTCCGTCGTGTGGCGTTTACGAGTCTATTAAGAGCTGTTTTATCTTTTTAATCAATATTGACGATACCTGAAATCTATATGAGATCTATACCACTAGCCCTGTGGTTGTATAAAAAAAGAATCAGTTCAACGAACGAAGATTCAACCAGTAAAAGACGAAGGTGGTCAAAATAAAAGCAGCGACACGATAAGTCGCCAGATATGGCTTTTTGGATATGGGTTTTTAGAAGAAGCCCTTGAAAAACTACGTTAAGAGAAAGCTGGTTTTCGGTCAATTTTTGCTTCGTAGTATTTCTGTATTCAATTTCCAACAATATATTTAAAGAATGTTTATCCATTGATTTAGGAAATCGGGAATCTTCAATTCCAAAGGCCTCCACAAAGACGAAAAACCCGGAACACTAGCCACCTCTAGCCCCCCTTTAATCCTTGACAGATAAAATTCGCATTCCTTCCGTTTGCCATCTTCTTAACAACACCCAGTACGTCTTCGAGTCGTTTGTCTGCTTGATTTTTCGGGGGAAAAAAGAGGAGAAGGACACCCAGCAAGCTTTCCTCCGATTTTGGGTTAACAGAGCCCCCCGGTCGATGATACGGGCATGTACGAGCCGATGGGTTTACGAGCTGGGAACAGGGTCTCGGTTTTTCCAGCGAAATCATTTTCCTCTTTTTCTTTTTCCCCCCTTTCATCTCGCAGGGAGACACGTAAGAAAAACCGGTAACTCAGGCGGGATCCTCATTGATAATCCAATGATTTATTCAAGCAGGAAAATGGATTTTCCTTCGACGCGCGCTCTTTACGGCACCGTTTCGCCCGGATTTCGCGCCTCGAGGACGCGACCCACCCGGAATGAGAAACGGTTTCCAGAAGTTTGCGAGTTTTCCACGAAAACTTAATAGCGTTTCATGGAAATAGAATTTTCCGCGTGGCTCCTATCGGCCCGCACGCCGCCGCGCTGTTTCGATGTTTCAATTAAAAGAATTTCGCTGCGAGCAGATCCGGTTCGTTGGGGAAACTTTTAACGAGCTTATCGCTCAATTATCGAGGCAAACCGTGTGCGGGGAGATTAACCGGGAACGTTTTTTTTTTTACACAATATCCGGGATAAATGCGGTTATCCTTGGTGTACAAATCTGTACGTATATACACTGTCGTTGGTTGGTATCGTTATACAACGGGTGATCAAAATATTCTGAACAGTTGGACAGAAAATTCAAATGCTATCACGATCTAGTAACTCCTCTCATACATTTGTCGTGATGATTTTCATTTTTACTTTATTGTGCGCTTAGAGAAGATGTTTCGTTTAATTTGTGGTGACATGGAACCTCTGCGGATGTTCTAAGGGGTTGCATGAAACAGTTTACAACGGGGCCTGAACGTTGGCCCGTCCTTTGGCCTAAATCGCCAGCCGACTCTCATTACCATGGATGTTCGATTGCAGTTACATTAGAATCCGAAAAACACTCGCAGAATCCCTTGCATGTCTCCACATTTCCCCCCTCTTGACGCGTTCAGGGAATAGAAAAGCCAAACTTCCCTGGATGCAATACACAGTCACAATCAATCACTCATCACAGTCACACACACATACGCACAGAGATACAGAGGCAATCAATCAGTTAGTCAGTCAATCAGTCAGTCAGTCAGTCAGTCAGTCAGTCAGTCAGTCAGTCAGTCAGTCAGTCAATCAATCAGTCAGTCAGTCAGTCAGTCAGTCAGTCAGTCAGTCAGTCAGTCAGTCAGTCAGTCAGTCAGTCAGTCAGTCAGTCCAGTCCATATCAACCACGTGTATTATAACACACAAATAAAGACTCTTACAAATTCCTTATAGCAATAAAATACACTGCGCTATAAAGATCTCTGAGTATCAAAACCGGATACATTTATTATGTAAAAATTGTGGAAGAAAAATAATAATTTGTGGGTTGTGCTGGGTATGTACCGGACATATTCGAACAATTATAGATGTAGATTGTGACACGACGAAATATCTAATCGATACGTGTGTTACAAATTTTAAATAACCAATTTAACACTATTCCTATCGACACTTCACGTATACCTATTCCTATCTGTAAGACAGGCTACAAATTTTTCTCAGAAACTAAACAATGGAAAAAGAAGTGAATATTGAAAAATGTATTATAGGTTTATTTGAGGAAAAGTATAAAATTCAAAGGCGGTTCGATTACGTTGTATATGTGAAATTCTAATCGAAATGTTAAAAACGGTCATTTTACCGGTCGTGCTAGGAATAGTGTTAAAAATTGTTTTTATGTATTAATAAATATATAGACGTATGTACATTCTATAACAAAAGAAGCTGTTATTTTAAATATATATTTTAAGCCCATTCATAATAATTTGATCACTCGCTGTAAGCGTCCGAATACTTTTGGATAGTAGTGTACGTTACCCGGCGCGAGAATACCACAACAGCGGGTTGAATTATATTCAAATGAAGCTGCGGGAGAGCATGGAATATTTCTTTCGAAATAACCGGATGAATGCTAACTGTTTTTATATATATATATATATTTTTTTTAGCTTTCTAAACAACAGAGCTTGTTACCCTAGAAGCCCTCGCGTTCGTTTTTTACATCACTCTTTAATTAACTTCTTCAATCTGGGTATAATGTTTGGTACGGTATATTGTTGATTTCGGTACCGCTTGTTTGCGTTTGCGAACAAAAGCAATTAACTACCTACTTCATAATTCACTGATCTATTTCATTTCGTACTTTTCGCTGTATGTTAATCATTATAATTTTGTTTGTCAGAAAGATTCGTATGGTAATAATAAATTTTACGTTGTAGTAGTAAACGAAAGAATCGAAACATAACGAAGTAACGACGGTTACGTTAAAAGTTAATGTTAACGTTAAACATTATTACCTGTATCCGTTTTACTAGTAACATTAATTATTGGCTACCAAACATACGATTTTTCAAACGAAAAATTTTGTTTTCGTAATGTCTTCTATGGAACCGATTTTATATATGAATATTGTTAACTGCAATATTAATTAGAAGAAATGTTGAAAAATGTAAGTAGATGTTATCTTCTGAACTATCAACAGCCCGTTTCTTTCACCCTTTACTTTTAACTATAATTAACGCGTAACCTATTATATTATTACTTCTACATACTGTTTCTAGATTGCATTTGCATATTTGAGCGCTAAATCATTAAGCAAAATTCCAACAAAAGCCATTAATTACCTCACAGGCCAGGCAAATGTTATTTACGATACCTTAAGGGCCATTACTGCTTCTAAAAGGGTTATTAAAGGGGACCCAGGCAACACGTTAAAATTTCCCTGCTGCTTAAAGGCTCGATTATGAAACAAAATCTCTTTTACATACCCTCTCAGGTGTTTCTCTTTAATAAATTAACTCTTACCCGCTGTAATATTTGTTGACACGGGTAACCTGTTAATTGGAGTTTACAGTAGAACCTCTTTTATTCTCATTTCTGTTACGCAAGCAAATTAACACTCAGCTTCGGATAAACGAACTCATAGCTTAGCTCTTATTATCCGAGCTACGGTCGAGCGTAGTTTCAGTTATGCGAACGTATACACACACGCTCGCGTAATTCATGTTGAATATAGAATAACAGCAAAGGGTTGAATAAGAACGACAATGGATCAATTTACTAAACTCAGATCTTTCGAACTGATAGCTAGTAAATCGTTGCTATCGCAGGCTGTTTTTGAGGGGATGAAATCAACCTCCAAAGCTTAAGCAATCCTTTATGAATATAACAAGCTTCCCTTACCCACGAGACATTAAACATTTTTCATCTGAGAAGTATGCTTTATCACAGGTCATTACAAACTTATGTTTAAAAAATGAAAAAAGAGCTGTGAAACTTTTAACGTTGAGTTCGCCCCTTTAAAGTGGTACTCCAGCGAAAAGAAAAAATGAATGTATACATCGTACAACGTACACATTGTAGGAATGCGATCGAGTGGATGCGAGTTTGGGAAAGTCTGAAGAGTGCTTGAGTTGGGCGATAGCCATGTGAACGTAGAATGTTTGGACTCGAGTGTTTCTAAGACGCGAAAGATGAGCAGTTGAGAAAACGTTGTGGCTGAAAAATTCTGGGTGGTCGTGATCGAATGCATCGAATGAGAAAGGTTGACAATTAGAAAGAAAGGAAACGAGTGTTTGGAAGAATATATGACCAGGAAAATGCGAGCGCGTGGCAGAAAGTGTTTGACTAACGTGGAAGAAAGGTTTTGACTGTGAACGTAGAAAGAGTGTGATTCTGAATGTTGAAGTTGCCAAGTTGTAAAGTCGTTTAAGTAGTCGCCGTTAAATTGTTTTAAATATACATTTATTAATATTCTAATCTCATCACTTTTATTTACTCACACCCGAGTCTCACCTTTAGCTCTGTTAAAGTCAGTAAAGTAAAATTTTCCTATAATATTGATATGATGGTATCATCATGTCAAGGCTTTCAAGAGCATGGAAAGTCAGTACCCATGCGTTAAAAGTTAAATTTCATATTCCCTCGTTTTTCCGTGGACCCTTCATTTTTTATTCAACCTCCCAGATATGTTAGCGAAGTTCGTCGTGAAACACACCGCACAAGAACGTGTGCAGTGGTATATACGAGCCGCATAAACTTCCATTGCCCGAGCAAGCCGTACGCGTTTCCGCTGGAAATATTCTGGACTTGCACGGTAAAGAGTTAAATTTTCCGGACGTCCATAGAAAATAAGGGGAACGAGCAAGGTCGGCTCGACATCGCGTACGGGGAAACGAGGTTCAGCTACGGACAAAAGCCACGAATTCTGCGAACTGCAAATTACCATGCAGCTAACTCTGTAACTAGCATTAACCGCGCGCCACCGGCAACCAGGCACGGCTTCGTCGACCAAAAATTATGTACCGCGACGTCGATAAAGAGGGCGACGTTGAATCGGGGCTAGTCTTTCGTCGCTCTGGTTATCACGTGCATAATTATTCCACCGACCTCCTCCGCTAGGTAATTGCCGACAAGTAGGTACAATGGAATCGCAATATGGCCGACCGCATGGACTACACGACGGAGGTTAGAATTTGGAACGTCTGTGAAACGTATCCGTGTTATTTCAGTTTTAGTAATGTTCATGCGTTTTTAATTCTCCTATTCGTAAAGCGAACTATTATTAGAGGTATTATATTATCTGCATATTAATCATTTGCGCTCGAGAGGTGACTGTTGGTCACCGAATGATAGTTTCCCAAATTTTCAGACTGTAGTTAGTTTGTCTATTAGTCAGACTTGGAGGTTAAAATTGTCATATACGCAAATTTTAGTATACTATGAAATTTAATATAGGCGAATGTTAGTAAATATTCTGAATTTAAAAATTTTTGAACTTAGTATCATTAGACGACTAACAGTCACCTCTTGAGTGCAAAGGGTTAAATGTATTGTACATAAAAACGGATTTACCCGCCAAATAAATGAAAGAAACAGATAAATAAATTACTATATGTTTAGTATGTATTTAAATTTTAACGTTAGAGAATAGGATTAAAATTCGACTTTGTACCTATGTGTTTATCTAATACTCGACCACGCTTCTTTAACCGCAAGTCTTCGGACCATTATCATTCACTTATCCAAGCATTATCGTACGTAATGCGTATGTAAGTGCGGTGTGTACATAATAGGGTTCGCTGCTATGAGGATACTTTACCGATCCTCCGTTAAACGATAAGCGAGTTCTACTGCACATTTAGACTTCGAAACGCGTATTTCTCTATGGCATTGCGGCTTGGTATTGCTCAGGCGGGCAAGGGCACTCGCCGATGCCCGCGGGCAGAGCATCGGCGATATCGTGGGGTAGCGATTACCATTTGTCATTGTTGACGCACGATTACATTGCCGTTCAAAGAGATCTTTCTGCATTAGTTATAAGGCCGATGCGGACGAAAGTTCAAGACGAGAGGACAACGCAGGACGACACAGTTTTATGGTCTACAAACACTGTCTGTACATTAATTTTTATTGTTATTATGTGGTGCAACACTATTTATCGATTAGCACAGAATGCAAATTGTATAATTTAATCTCTATTGAAGATTATGAATTAAAAAGGAATAAAATAAAGATAACTTCTCTATTTAAGAATTTACTAAACTTTATTTCTAAAGGAAGGTACAGTGGCTCCAGAAAGTATTCGTACACTGTATTATAAGGAAATTCATCTACTTCTGAAATTCTGATTTCAATGAAACTTTATGTGTGTACACAGCATGGTGTGTCCTGCGTGAAGCAATTTTTTTGGCGGCAAAATATCTTTTAAGGGGGCTGATAACGAATCTCAAAGTTTTAGTGATTTTTCACGCTTTGAATACAAGCTTTTCTGTGTTCTTTTTTTATGACAGGGCGATAGAGTATTAAAAATTAAACATTTTCTATTTGAAAGGTTTTGCTTCATCGAGTACCATTACAAAGTTATCTTTAAAAAATGAGAGAAAACTCAGAAACTTCAACGCTGGTTTCATCCCTTTAAAATGGCATTTAGATGAAAAGAAGAGATTAATTCATACGTATACTATTACGATCTATATACCCACAAAGTTTTATCAAATACTTTTATCAGACTCAGAATTTCAGGGTTAAACGAATTTATTTGTGACATAATGTACGAATACTTTTTGGAGCCACTGTATATCCTTTTGAACCCGATCTCTACACAGTAAGAGGCAAGACTCGAACGAATAGAAGAGACTAAAGGACACAGTTCGTTAAGGTCCTCTAATTCTTACACACAGCGTGATAAGGGTAAAACGCTTGACCCATTCCTGAAACCTCCTCAGCCGACATTAATCAGTCTTACATAAATATTTCTTCGAGGAAATTCATCTTTGTTTATTCGTTAGAACGTATTTTATTTCCAACGGTATCGTTACTCGAAGAGGTGCTACGACTTGCTCTGTTCGCTGATTTCGTTTATGCTCGCGAGTTTTGAAGGATTGCCCGTGCGGGCAACCGCTGAACGGCACTGCCTCCACGGCGATTTTTCCGCGAGTCGCACCAGGCGCCTCCTATCTAACTGTGTTACGGCGATCCCGTTACGAGTTGAAAAGTTCACGCACGTATGGATCGCGTTTCATGCTCCGCTCGTTCTATCGTTGTTCCTTTTGCGTTCTCGCGGCTACGAGGCGCGTCATTTTGCTCGCCTCGGTCAAGGCAACCGTAAACCGTGCATTACACAACTTTTCGCCTCGGTTGAGCAGCCGCGGCGCGTTAGCAGGCGCCGATTTGTTATTGTAGACACGCGAAAAAGCGGAGGCTCGAAAAAACCGCGGAGTGGGCAAAGCGAATCGTGGCCTGCATTCTTGCAAGAGTCGTACAAAGGATTCGATTATTCGGATGGCATTTTTCGATCGATGGGATTATTCACGGCTGAACGATGTTACTGTAGGAGTCTTTATTTGTGAGTTATGATTGTGAGTTATGGTTGATGTGGACCGACTGATTAACTAACTGACTGACTGATCGATAGATTGTCTCTGTGTGTATGTATGTAGGAATGCGATCGACTGGATGCGAGTTTGGGAAAGTCTGAAGAGTGCTTGAGTTGGGCGATTGTCGTGTGAACGTAGAACGTTTGGACTTGAATGTTTCTAAGGCGTGAAAAATGAGCACTTGAGAAAACGTTGCGACTGTGAAATTCTGGGTGATCGTGACCGAATGCATCGAATGAGAAAGGTTGACAATTAGAAAGAATGGAAACGAGTGTTTGGAAGAATACATGACGGGGAAAATGCGAGCGCGTGGCAAAAAGTGTTTGACTAACGTGGAAGAAGGGTTTTGATTGTGAACGTAGAAAGAGTGTGATTTTGAAAGTTGAAGTTGCTAAATTGTAAAGTCGTTTAAGTTGTTACCGTTAAATTTTTTTAAATATACTGTAGGCAATTTGCGGATTAGATCGGCATTTGCATAAGGAGATCGGCATTTGTATAAGGAGAGCGGTAGAGATTAATAGCAAATGACGATCTCCTTATGCAAATGCCGATCTAATCCGCAAATTGCCTACAATACATTTATTAATATTCTAATCACTTCACTTTTATTTATTCACACCTGAGTTCCATCTTCTGCTCTACTAAAATCATCAAAATAGAATTTTTCTATATGTGTGCGTGACTGTATGACTGCGTGTGACTGTGATGAATGATTAATTGTTTTTGTATCGCGCCCAGGGAAGTTTATATTCCTTGGACACATCGAGAGGGGGAAAATATGGAGACATGCAAGGGATTCTGCGAGTGTTTTCCGGATCCTACTAAGGCTGCAATCAAACACCCATGGTAATGAGGGTCGGCTGACCATTTGGGCCTAAGGGCGAGCCGACGTTCAGGCCCTGTTGTAAAGTATTTAATGCATCCCTATAGAACACCTGCAGAGGTTCCATGTTACCACATTACCATGTTGCTCAGAGCCGTTTCTGACGGGAGTGCGAAAGGTATCCCTCTAGATATCTGAGTAGTTAAAGCGAGGGGCGATCGTAGATTGCTTATCGTATGCAAAATGTTGACTAATTAGAAAAATAATCGAAACTCTTGCGATGGTTACTAACCGTCTGTACAAGTAGAATTCGTTGGAATTAATTTTACGTATGATCAAGTTTCCTGCGGGGCTTGAAAAAGTTGTGAAAGTAATCATTTCGAGCCGTTATATAAAAGTTCCGACTGTAACAGTTGCGAAGAACTTTTATTCTGAATAACTGTTATGAAGAACCTAAAGTTATGGCTATATCGTTTCAAGTTAAGAATATTGCTTTAGTTATTTCAGTTATTTATTAGCTTCTATGTGTAATTTACGATTATTATAATATTTTGAGAATTTCTCACGATATACGTATCAATTATTGAAAATAAATATTTATTAATTTCAGAAGAATATTTTAACCGCTTTACTCTCGAATACATAATTAGAATGTATTTCCGTAAGACATTGGTGGGTTTTCATTCGGTGTGCATGAAGCATTCTGAGCCTAACCTAAAACGAGCCTAGTCAGAGTACAGCTGAATATATGATACATCTGATGAATAATAATATTTAAAAATCTAGTTTAATAAATATATAACAACACACCCAGTGTAATGTTACACATTCGTATTAAACGATATTTAATAATTTAACGTTTAACAACCATTCCTCGAAGAAGCAAAGTTAATTTGACGAGATTTTTCGCATCAACTATGATGATTGATCGACCAAAAATTATTTCCACCCAGAAGAGTCGACCAACGATGAAAAAGAGACAGAGAGAAAGGAAACGGGCGAGAAACACCACGCAACTGTATGGTAGACAAAGAGATACAGAGAACGGCTTTCGTCGCAGGTATTTATTTTAGTTCATCGATTTCCCGGCTAACGGTGTGTGGAAAGCCACCGTATGCAAAGTAATAGACCCAGACTGACGGACTAGCGCCTCTGCCACTTGCCGGGGTACACTCGGTCGCAAAAGTGCACCCCCGGCACCCCCCTCGTGACGGCTTTGACGTTAATGGTCGATCGATCGGACGGACTGGAGACAGGTGCGTGGTAGTGGTGCTGGCAAAAATAATCTTCGGCCGTACCCTGTGTATTATGCGCACCCTTTTCGACTACGCTCCAAATTCATTTACTATCCTTCGCGTGTTCGTACGTACAGGGCGAGCCGAAAAAAGGCCGGGCAAAAATTTGCATCGATAGTACTAGGATTACGGGATACTTGAAGTAATAACTTCTTTTAATATATGCAAACGTTGAGATACAAAAATACAGGTATCGTTGCGATACATCACATAATACTTATTCGCATGGAAGAAATCAAATTGAAAATCACATGAAAAAACACTGAATGTATAGAAAACAAATCTGCATTTATACCTCCTGCAGGAAATCATAATAAATTTTAGCAGCTTTACCGCATTGAATTTATGAAGTTGCTATGAGTAATCACCAAATGGTCATTTTGACTGCTCTGGTAGTTCTAGTGTTAACCCTTTGCACTCGGCTGTCCCCTCTCATAGGACATCGTAATCCTAGCATATGATAGTTTCGCAAATTTTCAGACGTTAGTTCAGACCCGGACGTTAATAGTCATATGTGTAAATTTTTAATATACGACTTAACTAACCTAAATGAAGTTTAATATACGTGAGTCATAGTAAATATTTCGAATTTGAAAATTTTTGAAGTTAGTATCATTAAACGACTAACGGTCACCTCTCGAGTGCAAAGGGTTAAATTCATTACCAATAATAGAAAACATGCAACGCGGTCTTTATTTGATTACGGGGAAGGTGTATTCTTTCTATTGAAATTATTTGGTTATTTAATTTATTGGTTCATAGAATATGTGGTATGAGAGTGAGGAATGGTTGTATGGATGGATGAGTGCGGCGAGTGCATCTAAAAAACATTATATATAAACCTTAAGGTTCGAATGTTGATGAATGATCTGTATGATTTGCGTATGCCATGGATGTAAAATAAGTGAATGTTTAACCGTTTGCGTACCAGAGGGTTTTTAAAAAATACGATCGAAAAACGCCAAGGAGTTTGATTGCGCTCTTTCGATTATGTGTCGAAATATTATTTGTTTTTCAAATTTTTCATCATTTTAATTTGTCACTTATTATTTTATGAAATACTATATCACTTTTATATCAATTTGTAATAAACATAATATTCTTAAAATTAATATTCCTATAATTCTAATAATTATAAAACAAAATTTTAAATTTCCTATATTAAAAATTATTAATAATCGCAATAATCCATATCTCGTTAAGCGCAATACTATTATATATATATTATCTACTTGTATTATATACTATTATTTATATATTATATATATTATATAAATTGTGCGCTGTCAATTGTCTGGATCGGTCAAATGCGCTGGGTTTTCTCGACAGGAAATCAAAAGAGCGCGAAAGTGGCTCGTGGTACGCAAACGGTTAACACTTTACCGACCGCTCGTGAATCAATTTATTCCTGATCAGTTCACTCATTTCGCAGGGGATACGTCATTAATAAATCGAACACAATGATTTCCTTTGAATAATTAATCGTTTAACATCTCTGTACAGTATACATATACGATTCTGCTCGAAATAGTCACCATCGTGTAAGGGAACATTACAAAACTTACAAACTGAAGCATATAAAAAGTCGATTAATAGGCTCCCGGTCGGTAAAGTGTTAAAATAGCGGAAGCGATTGTCTGTGTGCGTGTTTTGTCAATTCATCTTCCTGTTCGTTATATATTTCAATAAAGCAATTTTTAATTTCGTTTTTTCACTCGCAGTATTTAGCTGGCTCGGAGCCAGAAATTAGGAATCAGTATTTAAATAAACAGTTAGTTCTTGCATTCCATATTATACACATTATACCGCTTCTAAAAACATTTGATCTGTTAGATTGATTTTTGATTTAGTCTAAATAACTTTACAAAGGATAGAAAAAAAAAAACAAAAGGTTTTCGCGTAAGTGTACAGTGACTCGCAGAATTAATTTAATTATCGCAGTAGTTCTAGTGCTAAGAAACTAATTCTCCATGCACTTCGCTCTGTGCAGTTTACCGGCTGCCTTCAATATCAGAATTCGCGATACGCCCACCGTTACGACTCGACGTTTTCCTTTGAATATCTTCAAGTTAACCGAGTACGTATCGAGTTCTCGGTTCTACCTGCGTTTCAGTTAACGACGAACAATCCAGTTGGCTGGAGTAAGAAATAGGAATTCTCAAAGCTTCTAATTAACCCTTTCTCGATGCAACACGAATTAAACTGATGCTGGCAGTGAATTACAATACCGTATGCATTTCAAATTGTACTACGCATACATAACATAATTAATCGATTTTATCAGTGGCAAAGCATCAACAATTTTAACGAAAAAAGCATAGCTTTATAAATATTATTCAATTTTTCGAAGAGCATTAAAAATATTTAAAAACCGCTGATATTTTTTACACGGAGCATAAAAGCGTTTATATCCCTATTTTTCTCCCGCACACTTTTCACACTTTCTTGTACCGTGAAAGAGTTAGCAAAGGATGCAGTTTCTTTTTGTTCGCTCGGCTCACCGGAAACGACGCTACTCGAAGTTCTTCCGTCGGGAAACGCCTCTCGAACAAGCGGAGAAAATTAAACGAGCGCATTTCGAAGGCAGGAATCGCGCGTTCGTAGAAAATAAGCGAGCAACGCTCGACGTTGGTCGAAAGAGAGATGTCGGTTGTTGGTCATCGAGAGGAAACGTGACTCGAAATTAACGGTTTGCGTACCAGAGGGTTTTCAAAAAATACGGTTGAAAAACGCCAAGGAGCGCCATCACGTTCCTTTGATTATGTGTCGATACGATCCAAGAAGCGCAATAACGCTTCTTTGATTATGCAAAGAAAAAAGCCGAGGAACGCAATAACGCTGGTCACAAATTACATATACATACGTATACAGTGGCTCCAAAAAGTATTCGTACACTATGTCACAAATAAATTCGTTTAACCCTGCAATTCTGAGTCTAATAAAAGTATTTGATAAAACTTTGTGGGCATGTAGATCGTAATAGTATACGTATGAATTAATCTCTTCTTTTCATCTAAATGCCATTTTAAAGGGGTGAAACCAGCGTTGAAGTTTCTGAGTTTTCTCTCATTTTTTAAAGATAACTTTGTAATGGTACTTGACGAAGCAAAACCTTTCAAACAGAAAATGTTTAATTTTTAATACTCTATCGCCCTGTCATAAAAAAAGAACACAGAAAAGCTTGTATTCAAAGCGTGAACAATCATTGAAACTTTGAGATTCGTTATTAGCTCCCTTGAAAGATATTTTGCCGCCAAAAAAATTTCTCCATGCAGGACACACCATGCTCTGTACACACATAAAGTTTCATTGAAATCAGAATTTCAGAAACAGATGAATTTCCTTATAGTACAATGTACGAATACTTTTTGGAGCCACCGTATCTATATAATATTAACACTTTACCGACCGGAAGCCTATTAATCGACTATTTGCATGCTTCGTTTGTAAATTTTATAATGTTCCTTTATACGAAGGTAACACGTTTCTGAGCTATATCACATGTATGTTGTAAAAAAATATTAAGCTATTAGTTACGCGAAAAAAAATCATTTAACACGTTGAATGCCACGGGGGACACCGGTGACCGGCACTTAACTTGAAGGTGGCGCCATGGGGGTCACCGATGACCGTCGCGCTCAGATTGATAGAAATACATAATTCAAAAAAATGTCAATATTTATCAATTTTTTATTATTACCATCATTAATGTAATGATGTGAAGAAATTAATGTAGTATAAAGTATCTAAAAGTAGCTATACTTATTTGTTGTAGGTAATATTTCAACAGCATATGTATCGTATAATAGAAAATTCATTGTGGCGCCACGGGCAAACCCTGTAAAACTGGCGTGGCAACCAACCTGTTAATAATAAAATCATTAGCCATGCATTCGCGCAAAAATGAGGTGGACGAGAGTGCGTATGTTAAACCACTAGCGTTAATTTATAATAGGTAACCATGAAGTACAAAATGTGTTGAAATGCAACGACTTTTATCCAAATATGGGCATAGAGAAGTCACGCCATGTGGGGGTGTGGTCAACACCGTGTTTGTTACTTTTCGTTACTATTAATGCGACGTAACCGTAACCTGTGATGCCAGACAGGGCGGGAGTTCTCGAGAACACCTCTTTCCATTACGCACACTACCACAGTAAACGCTTGTACGTGAGCTCAGCGTTTTGGACGATTTCGGGAAATCGAGAGAGAAAACAAATGAAAGTTTTTCTCTCTCGCTCTTGAAGCGCTGAAATCCAACCAATGTGGAAAGCAAGCCTGCGACACGAGCCGCGCGAGATCTTGACTTCTCATTATTCTTATTTTCGACGTATGTTCAATATTTAATTATTATCACAAATGTACTATATTTATCACGTTGAATGCCACGCCAGTTTCACATGGTTTGTCCGTGGCGCCACGATGAATTTTCTGTTATACGATACATACACTGTTGAAATATTACCTACTACAAATAAGTGTAACTATTTTTAGATATTTTTTACTGTATTAATTTCTTTACACCATGGCATTAACAATGGTAATAATGAAAAATTAATAAGTATTGATATTTTTCTAAATTATATATTTCTATCCATTTGAGCGCGACGGTCACCGGTGACCCCCGCGGTGCCACCGCCAAGTTGAGTGTCGGTCAACGGTGACCCCCATGGCAATCAATGTGTTTTAGGATTTTGGATGATCGTGGTCGTGAATTGAAATACATTTGCCAAACAGTAACGAATTATTTATTAAACTTAACAATCAATATTAATTACGTGACGGAAGCGCAGAGGTGCAACCACTCGTTGCTAACTGCTAACCGTGACTCTCGATTTTTAGCGTTCCTGTTTCGGCCGCTGCCGAAAAAAGGGACGCTCTGAAAACTGGCAAGTATAGGGACGGTTTTACGTACCCTACAGTGTTAAAAAAGTTTTCAGAAATGTATTATATTTATAAAAGTTGTCACGGTGCGGCGGTCACCGGTGACCCCCGCGGTATTCAACGTGTTAATCGTGTCTCGCTGATTCCCCGGATCACACGAGTGGAAGCCAAATATTCGGCCACTTAAGTCGTCATCGCGGAAGCACGATCTCGAGCTGTTGAATGCGAGCTTCCGTTACGAGCTCTTTTGCGAGCTGAACACCGCGGGAGTGCAAGTGCCGGATAAGTATTCATTCTCGTTCCGGCGCGCTCTAGTGTGTGCTTTACCCATTAGACACCGACCCCTTTCCTTCTTCTCCCTCACACAGCAATTACTACCCGTTCCTGTGTTCCTCTTTTCTCTCAAGTTTTACCCGCTTGTTCTCGGCTCAAGATGGCAAAACGAGAACCGTCGTATTTAATGGAACGAAACCAATTGAAGAGTTCAAGGAGAGAACAATCGGAGGCTGTCGAGTTGGAAGAAGTTACCGAGATGTTAAGAATCGTCGATTTTCGACCTGACCGAGAAGAGAAGAATAATTTTGTAGAATAATTTTATGCATCCTAAGGAACGAAAGATGGAATAGCCATTTTTTCTGGTTGCGATATAAAATGTATCTTTGTACTTTGTACTTTAAAAATGGAAGTGTTTCAATTCAATGCTCGAGTTCGTTTCATTAATCTTCGTGTTGGAATAAAGTTAATCAGTTCAGCTGTTGTAGAAGTATGTCGCGAAATATTAGAAATCGGAAATAGAACTCATTAGTGGATATTAAATGGACAAACTTAGAATCGTTATTGTCTTTTCAAATGAGAATGAACGAATCCACTCGATTCATCAAAAGGTAGAAAATCGCTTTAATTTATTCCAGATGAATTTAGATTTCTCATTCGGGATGATCATCGCGGATGATTCATTCACGGTGAAAGTTGTAACGATTGTTTTCGTTCGAATTCCATTCAATGTAAGCATTGAAAGTGAACGGGCAAATTTACATTTCTTCGCTTTCGACGAGCAACGAGGATGGTTCTTAATGTGAAAGGTAAAAGCTGGAATATTTACATCGTTTCGACGAATGTATAGATTTGAAACAAAAAAAATTTGCAATGGTGATATTTTAGAAAACTTCTCGAGCAGAATTTTACCAAAACAGAGGAAACGATAATTAAACTGCTGATTAACACCACAGAAATTATTAAGCAAATTTATTGAAACGCAAAAAGTTAAGAATCGATCAAACGCTTCGAAACCTAAAATTTGAATAGATTCTAAAAACGAAGGTAGTTGCTTTGGCCTGTGAATTTACGTTCCTCGTTTGCGGTCATATCCATTAGGACACGTAAAGTAAAAACGAAAAATTGTGACGTTCGATATCATAGATATAAAAACGACTTGAACGAGTATTATAGAAATACAGAATCCTATACTTGAGAACATTTTGCTTGAAGGAGAATAACAAGCAATCATTCGATGCAACGAATAATTTGAAGCACTTTATTTTAACAAATAACAAGGGAACGTTATTTTCCACTTATTTTAAACAAATTGTTCTTAAACGATTTTTTATTCAAGTTAATTCGCTTGAATAAAATAACAGATCGTTTTGATATATGTACACGGTTGTTAAACTAACTTAATTATTCGGTAAGTTCAGTCATAATTTCGTCATTCTGTAATTTTACTAATTCCACATGAACCCTCATTATAAATTTCTGTCTATTCTATTCGATTTCAAGCTTCACTGGAATTAACGCTCCAGCTCCGTCTCTTTTACTTTAGAACCCAAAAACTTATTTATACGTATTAAATGTAAAACGTATTTCTGTGGATTAATAAATACGAATATCGCTACGAAATCTATAAAATCTATTGCATTTATTTAAATCAGTAAATATTAACAATAATGAGATTTACAAATATTTAGAGTTAGATTTATAAATATCCCAGTATTTCGCCTGTCTTCGTATTTATTGTTAATTATCTATAGATCGATAAATTTTTTCAATAATTATTTACAATAAAACAAGCAAATATTATTACGATCCCTGCGTAGTTAAAGTCAGTTTTTGCGAACACAGTAGGAAGCTTAATTGCCAGCCGGTCGATCCCTTCGTCGCGGCGCGGCCCGGACGTTGTTTCGATGGCTAATTAGAAATTTTCAGATAAACAGTCCGATGGACGTTCCCCGGGAAATTTCGCAAACGTTCCAGCAACCATTTTCTAACGACCTCGCCGATGCGTCGCGCGCGACCCAGCCGATTACACGACAGTTTCATCGAGGAAAATGAATTTCGCCGGGAAGTTGGCCTTGTTTACGCGTTTCCAAAGCGCGCAGTCGAAAACCGTTTCCCGTCCCGTGTAACCTGGCCGATTCTCGTCGCTGATCGCTCCGGTTGACGCGAAAGAAAATTCTAACGATGCACTCGGCGCCAATTTTCAACGCAATTACGAAGAGCGAGCGTGCGAACGGACACCTCGCTGCGTAGCGTCGCGTTTACGCGCGATCAGTTAGACAGAGGGGAAAAAAAAGAATGAAGGGAGGGCGACAAATTGAAACGGGTGGCAGACAGTGAGGAAGTCGACAAGCAATTCTAGAAAAACGGGTCGGTCCGTTTTTTCGTCGCGCTCTCGCTGTCCGACGTCAACGAAACCACCAGTTTTCGTTCCCTATCTGTTTGGGGAACGTAACTTTGTACATGGGCGAACAGAAACGGTTGGACGGCGAAAAAAATGTTTGCAACGATTCAATCTTCGATGCGTGGCGACCTTCCTGCCCTAGGTGGAATTTAGCATCATCTTTCTCACAAGTGCTCGAGCCGGGCCACGGTTACTATATATTAGGTGTACAAGTTAATCTTAGTCTTTCATCTTTCGATAATGACAAAGGCTGTTTACCATGTGAATATCGTAACGGTATTTTTGGAGTCTTATAGCGTAGACGTCTAGCTTCCAAAAACACTTAGAAAACTGCTTGATTCGGTCAACGTGACCGGGGTAAACAACAGTTTAAACGATGGCGTGCAGCAAAGAGCACAATCGTCATCGTGTGCTCTTCGCACTTCAGTTAAAAAAGAACTCACTTTTGGTGAGAATGCTGTATCTCATTTCACGTGCAAACACTAATATCGAAGGTTCCGGGAAGGAAATTTCGATCTCCAGGATAAAAAACGACCTGGACAACCGCAACGATTCAAGGATGAGGAATTGCAATCACTGTTAAATGAATTAATCGAAATAAAATAGCCTAGTTACTTTAAATCAGGTATCCGTTGTCCAAAAGATGGGCACAGGTTATAGAAAGTGAGGGAGACTGCTTCATCCACTAACCTTTGGGCATAAAAATTTAAATAAACTCTGAACCTGCTAAAAAAAGACTAAAATTAACTTGTACACCTAATATACGAATTCTGACCAGCCCTTTCCTATCCCTGGGCCTAAGGCAGGGGCTGCTAGGTAAGCCTTACCGACGAGTCCACTAGCATTCGATACGAACGAAACATCGTTTCCCATTCCTTTTCCTTCTCCCTTTCACAACAACCACAGATGTTATTTCTCGTATCTTCCTCGATTCGCGTAACACGGATCGACCAACGGAATCGGCAAGGAGTGCGAGGCCATTTTCATAAATTCATGCTCGTACGGACTGGGTATTGGTTGGCGATTTGCATTCAACGTAACGCCGTTAAATTTCGATTCCGTTCGTCCGCTATTTATAGGTTTGCCGGTGGACGGAGTGGGATCTCCGGCCTCGTGGTCGCGTTTCGTTTCGACGGTTTCCCCGTTCGCCGATTTTTCGCGGTTGTCCACTGGAAATTACTCGGCGGGATCGATCACAGGGCAAATCGATTCTTCGAGTCACCTTGTTAGACGTTTTGAATCATTTCGGTGAATTATTAGAGTCATCGTTCACTTATCAGCATAACGCCAAAACATCATCGATGAATTTATAGTATTGCACGTATTATATTTTAACGGTTGACCAACCGAATAGGGAGATCTCCCGTTCTTTCTGTGAGGGTGATTGCTAATTTATTGACGTGTGTATGTTTGTTTGTGTGAAAGAGATTCTAGAATGAATGGTCAAGAAATTAGAATGAGAAGCAATGTATGGAAAAACAAGAAGGATGAAAATATGAGTGAATGGAGTAGAGAATGAAAAAAGTTAAATGAGGATCGTGAATGTATACCTTTTGTTTGGAGATTGATTGAGAATAGGACGTGTGAATGGGATCAGAAAATTGTTACATCAAATAAATAAGTTTATATATATTTTTAACATTGTCGTTTTCCTCAACACTTTCCTCTGCCATTGATTCTATATACCATTGTTATTAGTCAGTTTTGAACTAGCGTGGTTCACAGTTTATCGAATGCATTTTCTACTTTAGGCTACTCTTAAGCTAAAGTACAATTTTTAATAACTTCAACGCTAATTCAAGACTAACTAATAACGAAGGTAAATAAAATTAATGGCTAAGGAAGGAATGAGAGATGTCTCTATTCAGTTAGTTAAGCGTTAACAGGGCTACGTCCACTTAATGACATTCGCACGATATCGATACTCTTTTTATTCGCTTCGACAACGAAATGAATGTTTCGCTGATTAACCCTTTCGCTACGGGTAGGTTTTCCGCCGCGATACTCTCGCTGAACGGACCGCCGCTGCGTGCTGCGACAAAACTGCACGGCTAGCTACGGCTTTGAAACGGTGTTTTCGAAAAAAAAAACTTTTCTCGAAATGGGGTATTTATAACGTCTTAACCTGCACACTTTTAATTACAATTCGAGAACCGCATAACTGCATACGCTCGTCGTATGTGCAATACGCGACATTTTACGGAGAGCGACTATAGTCGCCCGTAGTACCTCAGTGGCATCTTATGGAAGGCGACTATAGTCGTCCGTAGTAGCGAAAGGGTTAAGGGTCGATGTACATCTGTTTTCCTTGTTTTCACTTGGAAAAACACGGAAAGACATACGATTATTCGTCGCGTGGACAACCGAACGGTATTGTTCCCGTGTAAATATGGTAAATGAGCGATTGATATAAAAGTGTCGACGTTGTACCGATGTCGCGTTTTGGTTGTGCTGATAAACGAGCGATGTCCCTTATTATCCCCGAAAAGCTTGCGAAAACCGGCACGGCGTTCACTCCAGGTAGGCAACAAAAAACGGACCATCGTTACGAATTTCCCCCGGCGTCGTAAAATGATCGTAATAAACATGACTGCATGCGAAATTGATTAGCGTCGCGAGTTGCGGCAACAGGGGCTCGTAAAGTTACAGTGCAGGCCCCGGCTGATAAACTTCTGTTGCGAACTTTACGGGCGCACGTCTCGTACAATACGCTCGAGGAATAATTCCGAGTATTTAATATTAAACAGCTCGTCGATAACATTGCGTTCGCGTTGCACCGTTAATCGTTAATTAGGCAACCGTTTTATGTTGTATGCAAAAGGGACGGTGAACGAGGGTAGAGGGGAAAGATTTATGTCGTAATATTTTCCGTCCACCTAATTTCGATTCTATTTCTGACGATACCCACCTTTAACGACCTTTTCACGATACATAAATCATTTAGGTATATAATAAAAGTGAAGAGATTAGAATATTAATAAATGTATATTCTTTCCTTTCTTTCTAATTCTAAACCTTTCTCGTTCGATGCGTTCGGTCAGGTTCACCGAAAATTCCTCAATCGGGACGTTTCCTCAAGTGCTCATCATTCGCGCCTTAGAAACAATCGAGTCCAAACATTCTACGTTCACACGTGTAGGATTCTTCCACGGAATAACCGTTGGAGATACATTGTATTTGTCCGTAAAATAGCCGTTACAAAGATGACACGGCTCGCCGCCGTGTCGATAGTCAATTGTTGTTGGTAAACTTGTTGTGACCGGTAAATTTAGCGGCAGTCGTTTTCTTGCGTGCATAAGAAGAGTCGCGGAAAGCAGTGCCGCTCAGAGTCTTATTCTTTTCCTTGCGTGTTCAAATAAATTAACCTTTCTTTTGTGTTTTTCTTTTAATAAACTGTTGTTTCTATTTGTTTATGACTCGTGTGTTTTCCCCTTCATCCTCATATCCTACACACGGTTATAACTCAATTAACACTATTCCTACAGACGCTTCACGTATACCTATTCATACCGCGACGTTTCCACGTAAGACAGATTACAAATTTTTCTCAGAAAATAAACAATGAAAAAAGAAGTGAATATTGAAAAATGGATTATACGTATATTTGACGAAAAGTCTAAAGTTTCAAGATGATTCAATTACGTATTGTACGTATAAAATTCTAATTGAAATTTTAAAAACGGTCGTGGTAGGAATAGTGTTAAAGCACTCTTCACACTTTCCCAGGATCGTACCCATTCGATCGCATTTCTACATATATCTACCGGTGAAATGAGTGAAATTCGTCGGCATCGGATCACAAGAAAATCGGGATTCTTGAAAATGTTAGAATACCCAAGAACTCCAACAACGTGATTACCGTTTCGTGTTTTAATGAGTTCTGCCAGCGGATGCATGCGTTGTATACAATTTGCATGTAGGAAGTCTGACTCTCACATTGTGCGGTTATTCCCATTCAATCTTCCTACTTTTACGATCATACTATTTTATCTTAATAAAATAACAGAATAGAACGAAGAATAATAATCTTGTTACGTGATTTTCGAATACTCGGTAAAAATTGAAAACGAGTTTTGTTTCATTTTCTATAACTCGAAAATCTTTGTAGAATTACACTTTTGTTCATTCTCTTCCGCTCCGCAGCGAAAACTTCTACAAGCTGAGATAAAACTTACTCGAACTTAAATTATTTGCAGCACGTAACTCGAATTTAGAACAACCAGACCATCTACGAGTCGGAGCTTATCCCGACAAATCAAACTTCTATCGTTGATGCCTCTGCGACTCGAAGTTTAGCAGCTTGTTACAAGGTGTTAGAAACCAATCATTCAATACTGTCTCCTTTCTGATAATCGTTAAGATAGCACTAGCCATGTTCCTAATCCTTCGTAGTTAACCCCTTGATTACTGTGGGCGCCTGTAGGCGCTTAGAAATTTTGCGTTTGTGATACTGAAAGCGCCTATAGGCGCTCGACACAGTTTGACTTTCTGACACTGAGAGCGCCTATAGTCGCTTCACACAGTTTGGCTTTCTGACACCAAAAATTCGCCGTTCTCGGCGCACATCGTAACTCAATCCCTGCCGTATGGTACGACCAGTACATATAGAAGTCTGCCGTACTCAAGGGGTTAAATCATCTTTTGCATTCCGTACAAAGTAAACAGTTTTCGCTTTTCAACCTTCAAAAGCTTGCTCAAAAGCTTTGATAGATCGAAACTTCTGCAGCTCGAAGATTTTAGCTTCTCGATTCGGTATTTATTACCGAAACAATCGAAAGATAAGTTCAAGATTGGAATTGATAATAAATTCAATCTACAATGGTTACAGATTTCTACAACTATACCCATTCTATTTTTTTTAATCATTGCATACATTTATGAATTAAAAAGGATCAAGCGTATTAAATTTTTTAGCATTACTGTAGGAATGCTATCGAGTGGATGCGAGTTTGGGAAAGTCTGAAGAGTGCTTGAGTTGGATAGTAGCCGTGTGAACGCAGAATATTTGAATTCGAGTGTTTCTAAGGCGCGAAAGATGAGCACTTCAGACAACTGAGCAACTGAGGAATTTTGGATGAACGTGACCGAATGCATCGAGTGAGAAAGGTTTAGAATTAGAAGGAAAGGAAACGAGTGTTTGGAAGAATATAGGACAGGGAAAATGCGAGCGCGTGGTTTGACTGTGAAGGCAGAAAGAGTTTGACTGTGAAGGCAGAAATAGTTTGACTGTGAAGGCAGAAATAGTTTGACTGTGAAGGCAGAAAGAGTTTGACTGTGAGGGCAGAAAGAGTGTGATTCAAAAGGAAGTAAGAACGTTGTAGTTGCTAAGTTGTAAAGTAGTTTAAATTGTTATCATTAAACTATTTTAAATATACATTTATTATATTCTAATCTATTTACTTTCTTTTATTCACACCTGAGATCTATCATCTCACTCTATTAAATAAATAAAGGTAAAATTTGCTATGTCATTAATGCAGCATTGATTTCGAATCGATCAAATCGACGGTGGATTCGATCTAAATGCGACACTGTAAACACCAATATACCGTGTGCCCTTATTCTTATGGTGTTTCATAAAAACGAACTAATTTTCCTTGTTTCTACCACTAATGATAATAGATCCACTCTACTAAACTAATCAAAGTAGAATTTCTTATATCACTTTATATAAATTATATACATTCAGTGTTATAGAAACTCAACGTTGAATTCGATCAAAACTGAAGGTGCTGCAAAGCATTGTTCGTAGCCACCGTATGCAACCGTTTGATCAATTTCGCGAGTCGCTGTATCGCATCAACTCAATATTGGCCCTTAACGGTTTCAATTATCCACCTAACCGGTTAACAGTCCTCCCTCCTGCCCCGCTCTACCCCTTTCTGGGTTATTCCGCTATTAACCGATTCCTAAACAGGGGACGGTATCGGTGACGAGACAGGTACTTAACCGGTGCCTTCTCCCTTTGACGGACAAAGATGCAAGCGCATTAAATGTGGCGCGACGTGATTATTCGTGCTTTGCATAAAGTGCCACTTACCACGACCACCGAATAGAGGATCTTGGCTTTCAAGTCTGGGGCGTCGTTCAGCGGCTCCAGAGCGTCCAGCGCGTCCAAGGTATGCAAATGAGCGTGGCCGTAGAGCGCAGCGTACCTTTCGGCCAGCCGTTCAGCGGTCACGTCGCCGGAGGTTAAGCCGGGAAAATTTTCTTCCTCCGACCTGAGAATCGGGCAGCTGTTTCTGATCACCAGCACCGGCTCCGGGGTCGGGCTGCAGCTCTCGTCCGTGTGATATCCCGCGCTGCTGCTCGATTCCTCCTCCTCGTAGTCCGCCGCAAGATTTTCGCCGAGCTCGAATGCCTGCGAGAAAATATTAGGTTGCTGAAAAATTCGTGGCCGTTACAGAACGGCACCGAACAATTCCACTTTCGAGAAAGTATCGTATAGGGTGTTTATCTATAGAAGGACGGAGCCGGATCCATTTTGACCCAGCCATAAATACTTTTATATTATTTATCGTACAATGGATTTGGTTTTCATTCGGTTCGTTGACATGCATACAGTTGGTTGTATATAAAATTCATGTATGCGGTTGAAACTACGAAAATTTTATACATGATTATTTTCTACATTTGATCATCAAAACTGCCTCAAAATCCGTCCAGCGTGCGAGGGTTAAAAGGAGAGGGTGCAACGCTGGAGGTCAGCCATGCAGGCTCCTCTCAACATCCCTTAGTTTAACTCAACGTCCCTTAAGTTTATCTCAATATCAAAGATCACACTAATTTTTAAGTAAACGCTTGGATGCATTTAGATTTTTAGTTTTATTTCTTACGTTATTACGTTATGAGGTATAGTATACTATGTTGAGGCTCGCTTAACGCAGCAAATACATGTATGTGTCCTGAGGAAGAAAAGGTCGAGTATGGTTGCTGTAAGCGCATAAAATGCTTATCAGGAGGAAGAAAAAATGTTTAATCAAAGGTGACAAATTTTCGTTACGATTTCGATTTGTGAACAATATTATTCGTTTTGTAAAATAGTTAAAAACGTTTGCTTTTCGGTCGGGTCGATGAAGAAATGGATGTCAGTATATTTTTTAGCGTGGCATGAGATAAAAGGGGTTGAAAGTCGCCCTTATATTTCATGCTTTCGAGTCTCTTTAGTCGGTGAAGCTCATATTCCTTTCTCCTTCTCTCGTTCTATCCTTGCAATTTTTAACACATGCGGGATCATAGGATACGATTCTCCCCCCAATATCTTCTCATCGCCCCCCCTTTTTCATATTTCAAACTTATCGGCTGTTTTCGAAGCGCGTTCTCGCCTTGACCCGGCCGTTACGCGAGTGTTCGCCCAGTGGGTTACGTATAGGAATGAGAAATGCGGGGTAGCGTTTTGGCAATAAGTCGTGTGAAAAGGTCTTCAGGGAAACCAACAGACCCCTTTAAACCTTTAACCCTTTGATCTTTTCTGACCTACCGATGTATGTCTGTAACGTGGTACAGTGGTACACGGTTTGCTTTCGTCATAGCAATTATTACACGAAGGAAAGACAGAAAATGAAAGTAATTTGTCTGAATTATGGATTACAAATTGACGGTAGTGGTAACTTAGCACCGAGTCACTTAGCGAGATATCTGACGTGTTTAAATGGGCAGCGATTTTGCAAATTTGTCAGCGTTTCCCTTTAATTTAATGTCGTGAACATGGAAACCAAGCTATAAAAGAACGCACAGATTTTTATGCGAATAAAATACAATTAAGGACACGAAGCAGAGCAAACCTTGTTTCATCTTCTAAGCTTTGTGTTGTGAGTGTTGGTTTTCATGAATGAGAATGAGTGAATTTGATGAGTGCGAGTCCCTTGTCTAGTGTAATTTGAAATAGTTTATGATATATATGTTCTAAAGTGAGTGTCCTATGTTGTATATATTGTGTTGTGTACGTACGGTGTGTGCGGAATAGAGTTGAGTTCGTAGGGGCAGTATTAAGAGAGAAATAAGAGAGTAAGGTTTAGAATGAGAATTGAGAGCGAGAATATAGAAAGAGAGAAAGAGAGAGAGAGAGAGAGAGTCACAAATTAACAAAAAGGCGAATTGCATATAAATAACGAGATCAATCATTCAATTCCACCCACATCTATTGTATATCATACTTCGCACAATTATGCGTGTTCTCTATCGGTCTCCAAATTTCAATTTCCCAGAGTTGTATAAAAATTCGTGGTTCAGCGATGAATGCGTTGGAAAATGCATGAACGAGTAGAAAGGTTTAGAAATGGAGAGGGATTTGTTTGGACGACGAAGAAAGATTTGGCTGTCCAAGTGGTGCGTACGTAGTTGGTTCTACAGCCAACCAAAATCGTTTTCCCTTGATAGCATTTAAAAGCTTATGAAACGTCACAACTGTATGGAGAAGCGGGTTAGACTGTATTGAAAAAATAATGGCTTTGTAAATGTATTAAACGTTGATTCGTTGAACGAAACAAAAATTGCTTTCAAAATTTACTTTCCTATTTTCTCTCAATTTCACCTGATTCGATTACTTTCCTGCAAATCATTTTCACTTCAGTTACTATCTTTCTTTTTACGAACGTTACTCAACTCTGAGTTATGCGTTGCTGTTGGAGAATATTAATCCGGGACTCGTGGGATTAACGAGGATTCACGCGACTCTTTCTTGCCACTTTCGAACGATCGAGTTAGAAATCGAGGACGCGATTAACGTCTTCTTCAAACGACGTGACGATTTACAACCAGCGAAAGAGAAAGAGGATAGCACTCGTCGTAGATTATCTTCTTCCGTTACTATTTCTAATGCATCCGGAGTAAAAGCAGCTTCCGACGAAACCGGATTAATTAGAGGAACACGTTGATTTATGCTAATTGTAAAACCTGAGGCGTACACTCATCTTAAACAGTATCAGGAATTACGCAAACATTTACAGTTAGTTTTATGGAATGGTATTGATTAAAACGTGCATTGTGATTTGTGTTATTAGTTTGCCGATTTACTCCATTTGGCTTGTTAAAAACGTAGGTATTATATCATGAATAACAGAATGCAGTTTCATTTACATAAGATTGATTTGTCTTTTAAATTTTGCGAAAATAAATAATTAATTAAGCACCCTATATATTACATAATCTATGAGATTCTTATAATTACATTAAGTGTACTAGACGTCGACCAGGAAAGAAACAATTAAAAAATTGCAATCCTCATGTTATCGCTATGAAAATGTTCAAGAATGACAAAAAAATAAATATTTCACGTGACAATGATTTTTAACTACTAACAAATCATCATTGATTTAAAAATATTTCACGCAAAAGAATACCCGGCCACTGGGTACGGTTAGCAATAAAATGTCTGGTCCGCAATGTGTTAACAACTTGGCGACGACCTCGTTTTTCGTCCAACCGACAGTGACGATGCGTTCCCCGACGGAGGAGAAAATCTTTCGCGTGCCCCCTTCGAGCGAACATCCTGATTTTACAGAAACTCATGAAACCGTGCATCATCGTTCAACCTCACGGTTAAATATTAATTGATCGCAGTCGAGGTTCCGGCAATTTGTTTGTCACAGGCACACGATTGTTACGAGTTTCGCATCGGATTCAATGAAGCGTTTGCAAATTGTATATTAAAATTTGATTCGGTATTCCGGATACGTGAGTGTGTACGTTTTACGATTGCGTTCGTGGCAATCAATTGAACTGTATCGATGTGTACAAGTTTCGTGTATCTATGTTAGTTTTACTTTTTTTCCATTCTCGTGCACCTTTTTGTATTTTCCCTCGATCATATCATATTGATTCATGTAAATAAATGAAAAGTTTATTCATCACGTTTTTTTCGACGACCGTTCCCAATTAATATTTATTAATTGGATGGTTTTGTAAAAAATATTCGAGACAGAGAGAGAGAGAGGGGGGGGGGCAATTTTTTAGTCGATTATTCATTGATGCGTTTGAAGAACGATGCATACGAAATATAGTGTAAATAGTTGATTGCAATCGAAATCCGTGTTGCAGAAGTACCGTATCACACGGAAGATAACTGCATTTGGATAACAAAATTGTTTCAATGGTATCGTTAATGCAAATTGAAATTAATTCAAGTTGCAAACTGGAATCACTGGAACCTATTTCAGACTAATATCACGTGGCGTTGAACGAGCCTCGACGAAACTGTTTTATGCTTCACATCGAACAGACTAAATACGCGATGCAAAAAGAACGTTTCAAAATATCGAGTTACGGTAATCGGAATCAGGTTTACTGCTATTTCTACAAAAGACAGACATAATCAATTCACAACCTGTGAGAAAATCAGTTTACCATCCTGTTGATTGCAGCTATGGGAAACAGCCCTGGCAACTGTTTTCAATCTTCCATAGGTGCATCGAATTAAATAGATGTAGCCAAAGTTAACGAGTTTCAAGATGCAACAGAATGCAATTAACACGTTCCGTGACAAACCATTTTTGCCTGACTTGTCGTTCAGGCCATTTGATGTTTTGACTAAATATTTGCACCATTAAATGTAATTATTAATTATTGTATTATATACATAACAATTAAATAAACTTATGCGTTTTGCTGTATACTGCATCTTGTATAATGCTTCATTTTTTAGGTAGAAATATAGTTTACGGAATTATATTTGTAATAAAATATATGTTTTCAACGCATTAAATAAATATGACTGCGTGTACCACGGAACGTGTTAACAAACATAAGAAAGCAAATTTTCTGATGCAAATTTTCGTGGATCTCTTGAGAGCTTCGACTGGCTGTTTCGTAATAATTTGAGAATCCACCATACGATCTCGATTCATGAGTGTGCGATTTTCGCGCACCGTGAAGACGTCACAAACGGCCTGCAGCCCTGACCGGACCCGCGTAATTGAAGATCGCGAAAGGGTCCTTAAGGGACGTCTCATGGCCAGGGACTACGCCAGAGAATACAGAGCTTTGTTCATCAACTACACAGAGTACATACGTCGCTGCTGAGCCATCGTCTCACGGGAATGCTCGCGGTTACACAGCGTTTCCCATGAAGCTACTTTATACCATGACGAAGCAAGCGGCGAATAAGTAAAGGAGAACCGGTCAGAAAGAATCAAATGTAAATTTTAGTAACAATTTTAGTAAGAGATCGCTCTGTAGCTCCTAAAGTGTCATAAAAGTACAATCGTTCATGGCAGATGCGGTGGTAAAGCTGCGAGGAAAGTAAATTGAAGTTGACGGTTCACCGAGAAACGAATTGAAATTTGCTGACTTCAAAAATTCGAAAGCTATTTTATAGAGGAAATTCGATATTTGTAAGATGTGTAAAAAACGTAGTCTAAATTAACAATTGATAACAACAGAGGTGAAAAATTCGGATACGGTGTTACGATGGAAATATTCTATGAAATATATTCTTAATTATGCTATAAGTGACTTCTGAAACAACGTGGAATTTATTGTACACGAAAAATTACTTTTATATTCCATTTGTTTTTCTTCGAATTATAGTTCTTTAATAAACTTATTGCCAACTTATTGTAAAGGATGAATGCGCTAAAGCGTAACAAGCTTTTTCTTCCGAAACTATTGTTGAAGTCGACATACATTTCTTTTTTAATTGAACCGTACGATGGGTCTTTTCATTTCAAGTACGAAAGACACTAGGGTTGCGTCTTTAAGGGGTTGAGAGGATGCAATCGTTATTTATCTTTTTTCTCACTGTGGACTTCGTCATTATACTGTTCTCCTAAGTTAAAATATCCTATCTAGCATTCTTTCATCTTTCATATTTTAACACTATACCTACCGACACTTCACGTATACCTATTCCTATTGCCACATTCCCACGTAAGACAGACTACAAATTTTTCTCAGAAATTAAACAATGGAAAAAGAAATGAACATTGAAAAATGTATTATAAGTTTATTTGAGGAAAAACCTAAAATTTAAAGGCGGTTCGATTACGTTGTATATGTGAAATTGTAATCGAAATTTTAAAAACGGTCATTCGACCGGTCGTGGTAGGAATAGTGTTAATATTCCAAGTTCCATGCATTTCGTTCTACTGCTTTCATCCTAACTGCTTTTCAAGTGACGTTACCAATTCCACGTAATTAAACTTCAATGTTTCCGAACATTTCGAAATGCTGGATAGGATATCTTGAACTAACGAAACACCAACTGTTCCAAACACCAGAAAGGAACGTTCAAAAGGCGCGTGTACCTGTACATGGTCCTGGTCCATCAATTGCATCGCCAGCTCGCACCCTTTGGAGAACTGCAACAGCCTGGCTGCCAGCGGCGGATTTTTCGTGATCCCGCCTATGGTGGATCTCCTCAAGGCTGTCCATTGTCTGAGAGCTTCCTTGTCCTGCTCGACCCTCCGCTTCAGTTCGGATAACAGACTTTCTAAGCTGCTAGGGTCACCGGCTTTCTCCAACGTGTTCAACAGGCTCTGGTTATCGATCAGCCTCTGCTGGATCTCGCTGTACCTCAGCGAAAGTAGTCTCTGATGCGATGCCGCCTGTACACCTTGGTCCGCTGCAAACGCCGCACAGACGTTACTTTTCCCAGCTACTTATTCGAGAAATCTATGATTTCACTTGCACGCGTGATCCAACTGATTCACCAGCGCCAAAAGATTTATAATTAACCTTTTTAGTACTATATATGCGTCTGACAGAAGTTACCACGTAGGAACCACGAACAAAAATATAAGTTTGCTAATTTTTTCGATTTTTCGCTTACTGCAACGTGATTGTCAGTGTACGAGTAAGAATATTTCGTCTCCAGTGATAGCGTGCCATCCCTTTGAAGCATTTAGGCCAAGAGTATTCAGCGCTCAAAGGGTTAACATTTGCGCTGCTACGTGACATCATAAACTGATCCGCGTGATTCGGTAAGCAAATTAATCGTCCTGCATTTCGATCGATCCCAGCGTCGGTAATTATTCGACAGTTAACTCGAATCGGAACGCGCGCGGAAATCATATCTTGCCATGTAGGTACGTTGTATTGTTCGCAAGCGTATCGCGTTCGATGCTAATGGATCGCCCGTATTTTTCTCATCCAGCCTGAACATTCTTCTCTTCGTTAGTGAAACTCGTTTATTTCGAAGCACCCGTGTACGTATCGTTATTCCCTTCGTTTCGCTCTCATCAAACGATGATGAACTTTATTCGTAGGTGAACGAAAAATCGAAAAAAACTAACCTAAAGCAGTTCGAGAGAGAGGACTCGACTAGAAGCTGGAGAGATAAGTACACACGTTTGATTGGTTTCAGCTTCTACAGGCTCATATTCTTCGAGATAATCGAGCCTTTTTCGAATCTTTGTACTGTCCTGACTCGCAGTGTATCGTCCGTTCCTAGGTCTAAAGTTCACGAATCAAATATTTTTTGGGAATTCATTCAACTTCGATCAACGAATGAATATAAAGGTTCATTGAATACTTGTAGGTATGCAATTGAGTGGGTATAATTCTGGGAAAATGTGAAGAGCGTTCGAGTTTGACGATAGTCGTGTGAACGTAAAATTTTCGAACTCGAGTGTTTCTAAGGCGTGAAAGATGAGCACTTGAGGAAACTGAGCGACTGGGGAATTTTGAGTGAACGTGACCGAATGCATCGAGTGAGAAAGGTTTAGAATTAGAAAGCAAGGAAACGAGTGTTTGGAAGAATATATGACGGGGAAAATGCGAGCGTGAGGCGTGACTGTGAAAGAAATAAAAATAAAAAGTTAAAATTTTTGCTGTTTTTATATGTTTTTACCCCAATTTTCTATGCAATTGGATTTGGGCCCAGCGAGAAACTCAGCCGAATCACGCTGGGCGACGAACGAGTTAAGTAGTATACTAAAATTTACATGTATCACTATTTACCCTTTGGACATAACTAATAAACGAACTAACTAAAGTGTGGAAATTTGCGAAACTATCATTTGGTGTCTAACAGTCACCTCTCGAGCGCAAAGGGTTAATGTAACTTGAATGTTATGAGCTTCGTTCGGAATGCCCCTATACTCGAAATATCGGGCGGCTGTCATCAAAGCTTTCCAGTCTCCGAACTCCGACCCGTTTCGTCCCGTCCTGTTTCACGTCCACAACGAACGTCACGGGTAAACGTTGCCCGCGTGCAAACGCATTAACGTCCGCAGCAACGCGGCGTATTTGCATTCGGAAATGTAACGCGTCCGACGCAGCTGCGTTAAAGTCCGATACTTCACGGTTCTCTGGATCCTCCGACACGCTTGGACATCGATGTCGACATCCGGCCCAGCCCGTCTTTCGCGTCGACCGAAAGTTAACGCGGTAAGTGCCCAGCCCGTTTTGCTTGCCGTTCCATTCAGGCCCAGACTCTGCCGTGAAGTGGGCCACCGGTGGCGGGGGAAGCGGAGAAGTTTATTATGTTTTAATATATTACGTTAGATTTATTTAAAATATTGTATTCCTTTTTTCTAAACCTTGGCTGAACGAAAACCGATGTCGCCTAAACAAAATATTTAGTCTCGCAATCAGTGCGCAAGGATCGAAACGAGCGGTCGTGTAATAGGAAATTAAATCTAAAAATAGGGACCCATAGGATCCCTGAGGACTGAACGGAAAGAAATAAAAAGAGAATATATTTGTAAAATAGGGATCCATAGGATCTCTGAGGCCCGAACGGAAAGAAATAAAAAGAGAATATATTTGTAAAAATTGGTTTGAATAAACTTTCTTTAAAATAAAGTTTTATTTTTTTTAAAAGCTTCGATTTTCATGTTTGAGTTAAATTAACCCGTTTCAGGCAAAGCATCCGGCAAACTAGCGTTAATAACGAAAGGTACCGTTTTCCGGTGGCATCGTCTTCGAAGCACGCGTTCCAGATTCTCCTATACGGTTGAGCGTGTCGCTGAAATCTTCGGCCGAATGCAAACGAGCGACTTTTTGACGCACGCTCGTGCGAAGCAGCGTAATCATTAAGCGATAGTTCCTATCTACTGATTCATCACCCGGTGACACCGTTTAGTCGCCATAAAATATTTATTGTCAAATGAACTATTCCCTATTACTTCGTGACAAAAATCACGTAGGACCCCCATTTTCTTTGTATAAAAACCCAAGCGCCTAATAAAGTGCAGTCAGTTTGTAACAACGAGTCAACGTTATACTTTGTGTTCGTTCCTTTAATCATCGTCGATTTATCTCGAGACACTCGCATAGCTATCCTTGTTTTTCTAACTGATAACTGTTCGAGCATTTCTTAAGTTTCAATGTTATTCAGTTCGCTAGGTTTATAAACTTTGAACGTTTCTCTCATTCGCGAACCTTGGATGCCTACTGGCGCGCGAAAGTTTACAGCGCGTTACAATCTTAAAACAAATTAGGATTTCCTTGAAGGACGTTATAGAATGCTATTACTCTGTTGAGGGAACGAAGCCACATTCGATCGCGATTGAAAGTAAAAACTGTAATCGTAACGAATATGCATAAAACTAAACACCGATTATATTTATAGTCGTATTTAGTCATAAGGTTAGTACTGAGTCCTTTGTATTTTGTATAAATAAATAGCATAACGTTGACGCGCACAGTAATACACATGTTGCTAATAACCCAGTATAGGGTTTTATAACTTAATAAAGAAAAAAAAGAAAGAAGTTCGATTCATTTGAATGACGACAAACTTTTGAACAGTAGCGTACGCGTGTGCGTTTGCTGAGTTTGTCGAATGTTCCTTTTTCTTGTACAGAGCGCCGTACCGAATATTCGTGTGAAAGTGAACACGATAAAGAGTGATTTATAAACGGGAAGTATAGATGGATTATTCAAATACACCGTCAAAAAACAACGAAGACTGGTCTGCAACGGACCTTAATCGAGCGATCTGTTTCCGCCGTCTCTGTTACTTCGGACGGGCCGGGAAATTGAATCGGTGCCATTTTTCGCGCTGCATACTCCCTCCGGCGAATTCTTGCGTTCGCCGGCTGAAACGAACCGTTTCGTAGATAGTATATAAGTACATATTATAACCGAATGCATCGCGGTGTATCATTTCAGATTTCCAGGTGACGGTTAATCGGATCTGGGACGGCGCATCACGTCGCGCTCGAACTTTCAGACTTTCTCTCGCGCGTTCATTCGTACATCCGTTGCACACACGCACGCACACACACACACACATGTATGCGTGATACAACACACGGTTGTTAAGGTGTCGATGGTAGTCAGAGCGTGAAAAGAATTGCCTGCTCCCACGTGAGTTCCCGCTTGCGCAGAGACTCGCGCAAGACAGTTTCGACACCAGTCGCAATTAACCCTTTGCGCTCGAGAGGTGATTGTTAATCACCAAACGATAGTTTCGCAAACTTTCAGACTTTAATTAGTTTGTTTATTATGCAGGCTCAGAGGTTAAATAGCCATATATGTAAATTTTAGTATACGATTTAACTAAACTGAATGAAGTTTAATATAAGGAATTTTAGTAAATATTTTACACTTGGAAATATTTGAAGTTAGTACAGTTAAACGACTAACGGTCACCTCTCGAGCGCAAAGGGTTAACTGGTGAAGAAAAGTCGGGAGCCTTTGTTACCTTTGTTACCTTTGTGAGTCCTCGCGTGTTTCCCGAAGCTCTCGATCTTGTGCACGGCCAGCTTGTACGCGTCGATCCTGTTCTCCAGCTGCTCCTTCAGCGCTACGGGCAACGGGACCAAATTCGAGGCGCCGTTGCTCTCCAAACCGCTCGCTTGACAGGACGCGACCAGACCGTGCTTGCCCAGACCCTCCACAGCCCTTTCCAAGGCCCTTCTCCTGGCGACCAGCGTGCTCCTAGCGCTGGGAGCCAATCTGCCGAGGGACGCCAGCAGCTTGCACCAGATCCGCAGGCGGAAGTGGTCCTGGCCGGTCGAGATCAGCTGGACGATCCTCCAGAGCACCTGCTCCGCGCGCAGGATCTTTGCGTCGTTCACGTTCAGCTCGAGCAGCCTCGAGTAGAGGGCCTCGAGGAGGGACAGGCTGTGCGGCAGCGTTTCGATCAACAGGTCCACGGGAATGTCCGGCAGGGTCGCTTTCAGGGTGTAGTGAGGCAGCTTCATCAGAAATCCGGCCGCCTCTCTGTACTGTCTGCCCTCGTACAGTCTCAGCAGCCTGTGTGTTCAAACGAAACAACGCCGATTGTTCAGAGTTCAACAGCGTGCACGAACCAGCAGGGAAAGCTCCGTGGAACGAGGAATTTAAACGACGATACAGGGCCAGCGCAGCCGGCCTTAAATGTATTTCCGGGATAATAGATTGCCTCGCGCAAATGGAATTCCATCGAAATTTCAGCGGCAAGGCTCGCGAACGTCTGCCTGTGCATCGTCTTGCTGTAATCGATGACCGTGTTTCCTCTCTGTGTGTACATATTCTATTGCTACGCACCGCAGGGACCCAACGAAGCCGTACCGTTTGTCTAACCGATCAATAGGACCGTAATCGTAGCCAGCTTTGACACGCGCGCGACGATTCATTTTACGAGGTCTGCCCGTAAAGCGTTCGGTCATTCGGTGCTCAAAGATAAACGACGTACTTTTCTTTTACTACGTTTTCTGTTTTTTTTTTTCTCGAATTAACCGTGGATCGTATCGATTGATTAACAAGTTCGAAAGGTACAAAGAGGGATTATTTGTTAGACAAATAATTAAATGAAGCGAAAACGATTATTGGACGAAAACAAGGTAAAGCTTAACTTAAACTCTTTCGATTTCACGAATCGCTATAAGCGTCCGAATCAATTTTCGACGACAACGTGCTATAGATAATAACCATCAGCATTTAATTGTTTTCTTTAATCGAACTTTAAATTCGATCCCATCGTATTCTCCATTTTCTTTTCGAATCAATTTGCTATCTTTAGTTACGACCAGCTTTTAACTTGTGAATTACGCGCAGGAATCAACGGTAATTGGATCGTTGACGGCGTGTTGCGTAATTCATCCGATTAAACCGATCGTGTTTAACAGAGGATTCTAATGCTGTGATTCAGACGCGAGATTGATACATGTAGGTATGAACACTAGTCGGGAGCTCAGGAGTCTCCATACGGGACCAATGACGGATCCAGAGGGGCACGAAGGGGTTGATCATGGGAGTAATACAACTTAAGAATATTATGTGATATTCTGAGAGACTCGACGGACATAAATTTAGGTAATGTTTCGTCAATTTATACTTGTTGAGCTATCTGAAAGTTCTAGGTATGCTCAACGAGTATCGGAGTTAAAGTATCAGATATAAATCTTAATATATAAATCACAGGCAAACTTTATATCGCGTAAGATTCAGAAGTGTATGTACTTTTATATGTTTTGTTCTCCCCCTTGTGGCGAGGCTTCTGAATTTCACCCCTGTAGGAGTAACATGGTTAGATATTACAATATTTTCTCGTTATGCGTCTCGCTATAAATCAGCGTTTTTGTACGCCACGTTTATCCTTGATGGGAGTCGAAAACTTTGTATCCGTATGACGATACTAATGCAGCAATATAAGTTTGTCACTTTTGGTTCCTTTTTTAATAAAAATTTCTTCAACGTTTTAAATAAAACAAAGGAAAATGGCCAATAAATTTATGTAAATTTTATTCGACAAACGTTGAGTAAATGTAATCCAAATTGTGTCGGGTTTAGTTTCATTGTAATCGGAAAAATTTCATCAACGCATTGAAACCACTTAAAAAAGAAAAGAAGCAACAGCTAAATAAATTTCAACTACTGTCAATGTCCCTATCAGTTGTTCCAGTCCCGAGCTGTGAGCTAACAACGAGAACACATTGCAATAGGGGCACTAACAATGAAAATATAGACGCTCCACCTTTAGAATTTCCTTAAAAAAGTTGGATCTACAAATGCTGCGATCAAGTATACCCGCATTCCCTCGGTACGTAGACTCAAGAGCTCCCAACAATACAAAATGCAAATACCTTCTCAACGCCATTCGCGGGTTCGAGCCATCGTCCTCGGGCAAGCCGATCTGACCAACTTGGAACTGAGAACCTGGACCCCACACGAGCCTCTGGATGGGGTTCCTGGGTCGCTCCGGTCTGATCCTCTCGCAGGAGTTCAGTCCAGCCGGTGGCACGGTGCGTCTGCTCATCTCGATCTATCCTTATCCTTCGTATCTCCTATCTATCTCTTTCTCTCCCTCGATATCGTTGGCACGCGAATCACCCTTATCGATTTCTCTCCCCTCGATCTCGAGCCAACGCTATTTCAATTCATTCGCTCTTTCCGGTTGACCTTCTCCGCAACCTTTCTTCCAACCTTTCTTGCTCTCGGCTTTTTTCAAGGTTCACCGTCTTCGATCTGTATACCACAACGTCTCACATGCTCGATCCTCGACTTCGATCGTTCGATTTGGTAGGGATATCCTCGCTCTTTGTTCCCTAATCTTCCGTCACGATCGGAACGTTTCACGCGGCCGTGCCCCTTGTACCGTCTCGTGCACAGGCAGGTACTTTCGTCCGGTTGGAGAGACCTCTGTTCATTCAGAAACGACCGGATGAGTCATCCCAATAAGCAACCAACGATACTGCCTACACCGGTCGTTGCTTTCTTCTCCTCGGCAATATCACTCCCTCCCGGGCCTCTCCTCTCTCCCTTCGGTCAGCACGGTTTCCTCTAACGGTCGGTCTTCTTGCGCGACGAAACACGGACTGGCCTATAGCCCCGGGGTTGACCGGCCCACTTCTCTCCCTCGACGGAGATGGACCTGCGAACGGAATAATTTCGGTGAGCCTTTTCCTTCGACGACAACCCAGAGACCACGTCGAAACACCGGCAGAATGGACGGATTTTCACCGACGACCGTTCCATTTCCACTTGCCGGGGAAGGATTTTTCTTCGACTTGGCAGTTTCGCAAAAATATTTCCGATACGTCCAACATCGACGAACGAACCAATCGGGTGGATCCCTAGCGCGGTTCTCGTTACGGATTCTCTCTAGTCGCGATTTTCTCCGATACACAACTAGCGATGGAAACAAACTAACGATGCGTTGCAGCTGGATCGAGAAAGTTGAATAGACTGCGTTAAGATCGAACATTCGTATTGTATGTCATTCTATTTGATTAGAAATCAGTTTGAAATAGTTATATGCTATGGATTGTTTCAATGTTTTTCTGTTGTTGGGTAGTAGAGATAATTTACATTTTAATTTATTTAATTTATTTAATTAATATTTCTTGAAAAAGTTTCTGGAATAATTCTTGCATCTGTTGTTGCAATTACGATGGAGATACGAATTTCACACATGCTCGCACGCATATCGTTACATATATATATACCTGTTATTTTATTTCGAAGTCTTAAACAGTTTAAGAATTTAAATAGAGCATTTAAATATCTTACTCTCTAAATTAATGTACTATTCTTGGAATGTTTTGTATATATTTGCACATTCTGTATCTTTTCTTCTTACTTGAATTTTCTGCGAATCCATACAGGTTTCGCTGTTCACCCATTGATGCTTCTATTGAAAGTGGATTTGAATCTGACTATAAGGTTTCGTGGATCCCTACGTATTTTGAAAAAGCAATGCTTTTAAATAGATTTGTATCTGATCAGAGACAGGTTTGAATCTTTTAAGTTCAATGGAACTTTTCACGAGCAAATGCTTTGATCAAACATTGAATTTACGATATTTACCACTGTACACGCAATGCATGCTACACAAGTCACATCAGGCGGAAGTTTTACGTTAACCGTTTGAGTGCGAAAGAATTTTCTTGTATAATGCTAAAAGTGCGGGATGAAATGCGTAGTTATTTTTTTTTCGAAAATAATGAAAACGGCGATAATTAACTCAAATTATTATATGAATAACAATTTCCAACAAAAGAAATTTTTGGATTTACCTTTTCATACCATAGTCATTTTCAGATAAATTAGATTTTGACATAGTGCTATTTTTATTACCAGTATAACACTTAATTTTTATATTATGAAAAACCATAATTTATTAATATTAATAAAAACCGAAATTAATACGAACACAACCGCTCTCAATTAACTCTTTGAAGCATGGTGGGAATAAAAATGTCCCACCTTTATGATGCACGGCAATGCATGGTGGGACATATTTAGACCCATCTCGAAATATTGCAATAGCTGCACGTACATAGGTTTATATTTAGTCTTACTTATGTAAAGCAGTTGGTAATACCAAAAAAAAAAGAACTTGTATTGGCAAGTTTCAACATGTCAGTACTATGTTAATAAAAATATTTCTGTGCAACATGAGTGTATTTATTCTCTGAAATCCTGTGCTTCAAAGAGTTAATGCGAGAATTATAGCATCTTTGGAAAAATAATAAAATATGGAAATATAATAAAATATCCGTATTTTTGGCAAAACAAGAGAAACGCGACAGCGCTTCGCCGCACTCAAACGGTTAAAATTTACTCGAATTCACTCGTGCCCAGCTCGATCCCATCGCTACGCGCGCCGTTCCCTCTTTCTTCCCGTGCGCGGTGAAATTTCGCAGGTCGCAATTTCATCTGGCGGCCGCTTTTAAAGTATAAGCAGCAGGATTTGCACGAGCTCCCGCGACTCGAATTCGCAGTCACGCCGAGCGTAAAATAAACAGCAACAAGGGAGTAGACGCCTGGCGTCGGGACGCCCACTGTTTCAAAGAACGGACTAACGCCCGAGCGAAATTGTGCCAGGCTGAACTGTCCCGGCGAAACGAAGAGACGCGGGAGCAGAGAAGACAGCTGCGTCGCGAGGCGAATGCAAATTAGAATCCTTTCTTTTTCACGTTCTGTTCGAAGGAGAATCGTTAAGACACTCGATGAGACCGGTGTTTGCTCGTTACCGGGGATACAAATGGCCGTCGGTAGCCCCGACGGTGTTCGATGGATTTTCGCGGCGCCTGATTGTAACGCCGCATTAAATTCAATCTATCGACTGGAAAATGTATCGACAAACGCAATTTATTACCGCGGGAAGGGCCATCGTTCGATCGAGCACGCGAACTATACAGTGGCTGGCTAAACTATTACTTATTTATTTATTTAGTTATTTACTAGACGGGCATAGCCCTTTAATGTATGCAAAATTATGTAGTAAAAGGACAGAGAGCTGCGTACAGGTAGCTATCTAACTATTAGCACGTTCGTCGCCACGTCACCCATATTTGGGTGACGCTCTTTTTCTTAAAGTTAACCCTTTGCACTCGAGAGGTTAGTCGTCTAATGATACTAACTTCAAAAATTTTCAAACTCGAAATATCTACTAAGATTCGTCTATATTATACGGCATTCAGTTTACTTAAGGGATATACTACAATTTGCATATAGGGCTATGTAACCTCTGAGTTTAGCTAATAAACACACCAACTAAAGTCTGAAAATTTGCGAAACTATCAATCGGTGACTAACAGTCATCTCTCGAGCGCAAAGGGTTAAATAGGATTTTAAATTGGAATTTTAAAAGGAATCCAATGGAAGAAGCATTGAAGTATAATATATGTATAAATATAAAATATTTGAAATAAAAATAAGAAGTTAAAATTTTTGCTGTTTTTATATTTTTTTACCACAGTTTTCTATACAATCGAATGTAGGCCTAGCGAGAAACTCAGCCGAATCACGCTGGACGACGAACGTGTTGATACCAAATATAACGAAATGTAAAAAACGATAAATCAATTAGATTTTAGGATTTGTAATAAATTAGGTTTGAATTTGATTATACTTTCTGAGAAAAAATCAACGTTCTTGAAGAATTTAATTGCAAGATTACTAATTCTATTAATTGGATCATTTGAGTCGTTATTATTTGATGGTGTTCTACAAAGCAAGGGATTTCTGGTAAGTCTAGACGGAGTATTAAAATTGATTGCTTATATTTGCAAGTGTACGTATTTCTCGATGAAACGCTTTTCGAATTTTTATTTTGCAATCCGTTTAACGGTCTTTGCGTACAATAACGTGTCAGCGTTCGCTTTTCGTTACTTCGACATCGTATTATGTAAATACGAAACGTTGAAATTTTTTGGTTGATTCGTGTTTAGCAGAGATCCGAAATAATAGTTATCTTTTAATTTTTTTCGGTAGGTCATTAAATAAAAATGAATTTTTATTCACGTGGAAGCCACTTGTCGTTAAATCTCAAAGGAATTTCACGAAAAATGGAGCGATTAAAAACTGTTAATTTTTAATTGCTCCGATTATACATCGTTTTTATGAACGATTACAATTTTTTTTTGTAACGATGTGCAAATATCTTCTATAGTCATTGTACATTTTTATAGCAACCTCGAGATCAATCCGCGCGGCAATTTTCGAACTAGTAATTGGAACAGTTGCATACTATTAGGTGATTGCGCGTGAACCAACCAGAGTAGATTTTGTTTTACGTTTTCATGAATTGAAATTGTTAGCGAATATCGATTGCGATACGACGAAACGAAACACGTGGTTTTAAATGCGATATCTAAAATTTGTCGAGAGACACATACCAAATCTACCGGGGCTCGTTTTAATTAAAATCCTATTTTATCTCTATTACGAATCCGCCTTTTTCACGTGGATTAATATTAAAACACGTTATTATTAGATCGTCCAAAAAATTCTGTCTGCAATTTATCCACACGATTTCATTAGCTTTAATTCTGGATTTTATTCGTTCGAGCATCAGGCGCTGTAACGAAGATTTTCGAACGAGTATTCGATACGAATATAGTAATAGAGTAGAACGGCACTCATACACCTTAATAAATTGAAATTTCGCACCTTTATATCCCATAAGAAGACGAAATAAATTTCTAGTACTACCTACTGTACAATGACGTGCAAACACTTTTTACAGTTACTGTACCTCTGTATAACAACCTCGTAGCCAACCTATGCGGCGATCTTCCAAAAAGTTCTGTCTGCAATTTATCTACACGATTTCATTAGCTTTAATTCTGGATTTTATTCGTTCCAGCATCAGGCGCTGTAACGAAGATTTTCGAACGACTATTCGATACGAATATAGTAATAGAGTAGAACGACACTCATACACCTTAATAAATTGAAATTTCGCACCTTTATATCCCATAAGAAGACGAAATAAATTTGTAGCACTACCTACTGTACAATGACGTGCAAACATTTTTTACAGTTACTGTACCTCTGTATAACAAACTCGTGGCCAATCTGTGCGGCGATCTTCCAAAAAATTCTGTCTGCAATTTATCTACACGATTTCATTAGCTTTAATTCTGGATTTTATTCGTTCAAGCATCAGGTTCTGCAACGAAGATTTTCGAACGAGTATTCGATACGAATATAGTACATAATAGAGTAGAACGGCACTCATACACCTTAATAAATTGAAATTTCGCACCTTTATATCCCATAAGAAGACGAAATAAATTTGTAGTACTACCTACTGTACAATGACGTGCAAACACTTTTTACAGTTACTGTACCTCTGTATATCAACCTCGTGGCCAACCTGTGCGGTGATCTTCGGTCTAGTTATCGAGACGGTTACACACTACAATGATAAATCCATTGAAATAAAAGTCTTTTAGACTGTTCAGCATGCACCGTTACCGTACACTAAAAGCCACAACTCTTTCGTATTTAATCCAAAGGAACCCCGACGACGGCCAGCGCTGGAATCTCGAGGATCGATGAAACGCACGAGATCGGTTAGACGGACGACTCGCGAGAAGGCCACGAGTGAACGAGCGAATTTTCGGCGGCCGTGAAACCCGGCTGTTCCGACATGTCTGCAAGAAGCGCGAACAACGAAATCCTTGGCCGTTTCTCGGAGGATACACGCGGCCCCTCTGAGTTCTGTCCGATGGAGGTGGAACAAGAGGGAACACCGCGTGGATGGCTCTCACGAGAGAGATCGGTAACCTGTGTCCTACGGTGTGCGCACGGTGTCCTCTCTCTTTCCCTTTCTTTCGCGTTCCCCTGTGCGTCGAGGAATCGCTTGCTCACTTTGGAATACTTGCTGTGCACTGGATTCGCAACGAGATGGTGTTGCAACGGATAATTTTAATTACCGCCTCGGCTGCGCAAAATGCTCGGCTACTGAAATCGACGAGAACCGGTGCAAAGAACAGTTTCTCATGGTTTGCGAATCGAGCGGGCTGTACGCGTATTTTTTAGATTGCACGCGATAGAAACTGGTAAGAGTCGAGATCTTTAACACGTTGCTCGCGTTAGTGCAAAAATTAAACTTACTTCCCATGCATTACGACTTGTACACTTGCCGTACCAATAATGCCAACTGTGCGTTACGGCTTGTATTTTGCCGTACCAGAACTTGACTTCGAAGGTTCTTAAAAACACGGAAACCCAGAGTTTTCTAAACAAAAATTTACGAATCGATAGATTATACATTTGTATGTACACAGCCACCGTCGTCAGGAGCTGTATTTAATATTTCGGATGTTATAAACATTTTTCAAAATCAAGGACAACTGACCGCTGCACAGTTCGATATTCAAATACCGCAAAATACTGCTCGTAAGGCGCGCAATCTGTTAACTTGGATTCTAATTCCTCCACTCGTGTTCGTAAGAATACTTCGTGTCTTCATCGTTTCGTTCAAACGAGGAATTCGAACGGTTGATCGCAATTATCGTTTCAGTTGGGAAAATCGGCGACACGGCATGCATGGCAGAAGTTTCTCATAATTTAAAATTGAAACGGATCGTTGCACATACTGTGATATATCAGTTTGTAATAAAAATTATTCCAACGTTTCATCCGAACGGGATGAAGAAGATAATTTTTTAATTACCACTTCAGCCGCGAACAGTGATTGCCGAAATTGCCGTAATTTACCGTTTCATTGTATAATCGTTACGAGCACGCAATAAACATTATTACCGCGACGCTTTATCTTAGTGAGAAAGTCGCGAAGATAATTTTAATTATTTTAATTAGTAGTTTACAACGTAAGTGCATACATTCGTGCGCTCTAAGTAATGAGTTTGTAGTATTACTTTGATGCTCCGCTACATCCCCGGGTAACACCGGCGCCAACAAAGCGAAGGATTAATACAACGCGAGGCCGGGTTCACGAAATGCTCGTGCTCCATCGGGATCCCCTCAATCGCTTTCCGTTCATAATTTTCCCGTCACAGCATAATGGCATCTGTTAACACTAGATTGCCCGATGTTGGGTATATACCTATTTTGCCTGAAACGAGTCAATTTGACTCAAACATGGAAATTGAAGTTTAAACAAAAAATAAAACTTTATTTTAAAGAAAGTTTATTCAAAAGTATTGTTATATATATATTCTATTTTTAAGATACATTTTTCGTAGATTTTTTTATTACATTTAGTGCAAACGCTCACATGATACTTAAACTTGACAAAATTATAAGTGAGTCAAAATGACTCACTCCGACAATCTAGTGTTAAAGTACACGCGCCCCTCGACTTTCGCACGATTCTATATTCCGCGTACCTTTAAAAATTCAACTTCTTAACCGTTTGCGCTCGAGAGGTGACTGTTGGTCACCAAATGATAGTTCCGTAAATTTTCAGATTTTAGTTAGTTTATTTATTAGTCAGGCTTAGAGATTAAATAGTCATATATGTAAATTTTAGTGTATCACTTAACTAAACTAAATGACGCTTAATATAACAGAATCTTAGTAAATATTTCGAATTCGAAGATTCTTGAAGTTAGTATCATTAGACGACTAACGGTTACCTTTCGAGTGCAAAGGGTTGATACTGGAACTACCAGAGCAGTCAAAATGATCAATTGGTGATTATTCATAGGAGCCTTATAAATTCACTGTGTTAAAGCTTCCAAAATTTACTATGATTTTCTGCAGAAAGTATAAATAGAGATTTGTTTTCTATGCATTCAATATCTTTTCATATAATTTTCAATTTGGCCTCTTCCATGCAAATAAGTACACTATAATTATCAGTAGTGCTAGTGCTAAAGGTGTATTAATACTAGAACTACCAGAGCAGTCAAAATAACTAATTGGTGATTATTCATAGGAGCCTTATAAATTCACTGTGTTAAAGCTTCCAAAATTTACTATGATTTTCTACAGAAAGTATAAATAAAGATTTGTTTTCTATGTATTCAATATCTTTTCATATAATTTTCAATTTGGCCTCTTCCATGCAAATAAGTACACTATAATTGTCGATAATTCTAGCGTTAAACCTCTGTGGTCGACTGTCTCCTCTGAGAGGACGTCAGACTTTAGCCATCGGACTACAATGTTGTTTCAATCAATACATTAAAACACAGTTTTTGGTGCACATTTTTTAAAATCCCTCTACTTTCGAACATTCAACATTTGCACACACTTTCGGGAGCCAATTCTGTGCGAAAGTCGAGAAGCGCTTGTATACGTCTTGCGAGATAAGACGACGTCTTTGACATAGCTTAGTCATTTTTGATCGCGTCTGCTTTGTCGCCTGCTTCCTTCGTCATGCTGAAATTTCTGCTCGCTATCCGATGCACCTAACGGACAAATGTTCAAGAACAAAGGATCGAAGGAAACAAGTTAATTAATTAACCATTTGACATACAATGACGAGTTAGGATCGTCATTCATTTCATGTGCCACCGTAGACTTTCACGATTCTGACTCGTCAAGAGCTATTTTCAGCGAACGCCATACAGGATGTAATTGGATTACTTAATTGCTTCACGATTTTGTTTAGAATGTTCAAGATGCTCCTTCTGCCCCCCTGTCAAAAAGAATTTCGAAACAAAATGTTCCATTTCCAAGCTTGCACGTAATTGTTCAGTCGTGCCAAATTGAACAGTATTTTTCGGACGCATCAAATTCCATTTCATTTGTATACCAAGGGATTAATAAGGAACAGTATAAATAAAATTCGTATTCTATGCTAATGTTATGAATAGCGTTCTACCATAATAACGATAAAAGCAAGTATACGAACAATATTTGCATACTATAAAACTATGTCCTGTCATCTTAAACTTTTGTCCGTTACTGTACCATGGACTCCGTAACCCGATTGCATTGCTTTCCTCGGAAACAGAAAAAAGGGGGAGAGAGGGAGTGAGAGAGAGAGAGGGATAGAGAAGTGACGTTTATTTTGTAATTGCGTTTTCCCCGGCGACTTGTCTCTTTTCTGTATCTCTTTCATTTTCGCGAGCCTGGCTCGCTCACCCATCCTCCCCTTGCGCGCTCTTTGCATTCTTTTCCTTTTCCCTTGTTTATTTTCTCCGTTGTTCCCAAGATTCCTATTTTCTCCGTTTTCCCCTCCCCAACAAGCCGGTGGCGGTGGTGCCCGTTTCTGATTACGTTCCCCTCGTTTTCCTAGCCGTTCATTATTTTCGTTCGCCTTTCCTCGCGTTGCTCGCCCGACTTTGTCGCTCTTCGGCCCCGTTTTCCTTTCCTTCTTCATTCTTAGCGCGTTTTCCTTTTGCTGTTAACTCGATCCCCGCTTCTCTGAGCTAACGATGAACTTTAGCCGACGGATTTCGTGTCTTCGGGACTCGAGCACCGTTCCTTTATTCGGGAGTGCAGTTACCTACTCCTTTTTTTTATTTCTCTTTTCTTTCGACGATTCAACTACGGAAACTGCTGCGCGGGTACAAGGTAAGGGAAGGAGGAAATGCTGCGTCCGTTAAGATGCACTGTGTTTGCGTAGGAATGCGATCGAGTGGATGCGAGTTTGGGAAAATCTAAAGAGTGCTCAAGTTTGGCGATAGTCGTGTGAACGTAGAATGTTTGGACTAGAGCGTTTCTAAGACGCGAAAGATGAGCATTTGAGACAACTGAGTGACTGAGGAATTTTGGGTGAACATGACCGAATGCATCGAGTGAGGAAGGTTGACAATTAGGAAGAAAGGAAACGAGTGTTTGGAAGAATATATGTAGGAATGCGATCGAGTGGATGCGAGTTTAGGAAAATCTAAAGAGTGCTCAAGTTTGGCGATAGTCGTGTGAACGTAGAATGTTTGGACTAGAGTGTTTCTAAGACGCGAAAGATGAGCATTTGAGAAAACTGAGTGACTGAGGAATTTTGGGTGAACATGACCGAATGCATCGAGTGAGGAAGATTGACAATTAGAAAGAAAGGAAACGAGTGTTTGGAAGAATATATGTAGGAATGCGATCGAGTGGATGTGAGTTTAGGAAAATGTGAAGAGTGTTCGAGTGAAGCGATAGTCGTGTGAACGTAGAATGTTTGGACTAGAGTGTTTCTAAGACGCGAAAGATGAGCATTTGAGAAAACTGAGCGACCGAGGAATTTTGGGTGAACATGACCGAATGCATCGAATGAGAAAGGTTGACAATTAGAAAGAAAGGAAACGAGTATTTGGAAGAATATATGACGGAAAGGATTTGACCGTGAAGGCAGAAAGAGTTTGATTATGAAGGGAGAAAGAGTGTGATTGTGAAACAAGTAAGAACGTTGAAGTTGTTAAGTCGAAAAGTCGTTTAAGTTGTTACTATTAAATTATTTTAAATACGTATATTTATATTCTAATCACTTTACTTTATTTTATTATATTCACACCCGAGCCTTATTATTTCACTCTACTAAATCAAGTAAACGTAGAAATTTCCTATATTTGTTACGTTTAATTCTAAGCTTATGTTCGATTTACGAAACTAAACCGTGCTGCATGCTACATCACACGTGCACAGAATAATATATTAATGTTTTGGAACAGCGTGTTGGGAAGTAAATGTAGTGGAACATCGGTTACCCGAATTTTGGTTATCCGAACGATCTTTCGCGTGTACATTCGAAAACCGTTTAATACCTATCTATTTCGTAACGTGCAAGCGTTCTAACATTTATAAACGATACTCGAAACTTGACGCTTTGCGATTGAAACGATCGAAACAATGAATTTTTCAAATTCGTCCAAGTTTCCGTAAGGGTACCACCGTTTATCGGACGAGGGTGTGCGCGTTGAAACGACAGAAAGAGAGAGAAACGAGCGTGTAACGCCGGAAAACGACAAACACCGAAATAATCACCATGTGTCAACCACAGATAACAATATTTTTCATTATGATTCTGTAACCATTTTTCAACTACCGATAGCAATATTTTCACTATTGGTAATGGGGT